>CAWUFW010002425.1:1755000-2225680 GCA_963921515.1 Calotriton arnoldi | reverse complement strand
ACCCATCTATCAGTGTACTCTTCAGGACCTCATAATCATCAGCATCCTCCTCTCTAACAGTGAGGAGCTTGTCTCTTCCTTTATCTGAAAAGGAGAGCCACAAGATTGCTGCCCACTGCTTTTGGGGGACCTGCTGTACTCTACAGGCCCTCTCCATAGCAGTTATCCATTTGTGGATATCATCCCCACTCTGGTAGGGAGGAACAACCTTGCTCAGGTTCCTATGGTCAGGGACATATTCTCTGCCTCTAGGGACACTGTTGCTGCCACCAGGGGTTCTAAACCCTCCCTTCTGGAAGCTCTCTGGATCTCCAGGGCTTCTCTATCCAGTGCCAACTGCTTGGTTCTGAGGGCCACTTTGGCTTCCTCATACTGGAGCAGTTTGCACCTTCTCTCAGAGGAGGTCTCTCTTAAGTTAAAGTATGAGCTCCTCTCTTGGACAAATTCTCTGCCAGAGTGATAAGAGTGCTCAGATTCCCTGGAAGGGATCTGTGCCTCTCATCCACTCTGCCAGTTCTCTTAGGGAGAACTCCTCTGTCCTGTTCAGGCTCCTTGAAGCCTGGCCCTTCAACCACAGAGTCTTGGTCATTCGGATTGTCCTCATCTGACCCAGATACTATGATTGACCCACCCACTGATTCAGACCCCTTAGCTCCTAGAGCCAATCTAAGGTCATCTGCTGTCAGCAGATCTATCAGGTGTAGTGTTGAGGGACTCTGTCCTAGTCTCAGGTGTCTGTCAACACACATGGCTCTCAAGTCAGAGAAAGCCATGTCCTTATACTGAGGCTGAGTGGATCCACTCTTTAAGGACATTCTAGTGTTGTGCAGTGTTGTACTACCTACACTAGTTTGTGGCCTACTGATCCTAGCTTGAGCTGTGGAAAGGGTGTGCTATCCCTTGGCACACAGCTCTAAGTTCAGTAGAACTTATTGATACTAAGCTTGACTTTATATGTACCTTGAGTACCTATAATGGTTTTCAGTTAGTAATTCAAATAGAGATTTTCTGGTAAAACAATGGCAAGCTGGAATCCCACCGCTGCCACCAATGTGAGAAGTTGGCCTGGTATATGCTGTTCACTAATTAAAGTGGACACCTTGCACCAGGGCAAATCGACTCTTATGGTAGATAGGTTTAAGACAACCTTTAAAGAAAGCTATCCTAGTGGTAGCTGTGGAGAGCAGCCTTCAGGCTAAGTCTCGGAGGAATGTAAAGCAGCTTGTTTTACCATATAATCTCTTGAATCACCAAATGAAAAGACACCACACAGGTATATATATCAAATATATATGTATTTATTTCTAAATAACTCTCTACTAATCTCTTTATGAGATTAGAAGACAAACATATGCACAAATCAACGTTTCTCAATAAGTTAAGCACAAAATATGGCTGGGGCCCTAGGGGCGTACCAGACCATATACTAAGTAAGAGACTTAGAAACAACGACTTGCAAGGAGACAAGGCCTAGGGCCTTCAGAAGTGCTGGGGCCTCACAAAACCACCCAAGGCAGGTAAGTAAAGGACCCACGGGGGACGCGTGCAGTGTGGATACACAGGCGCGAATCGCCGTTAACTTCAATGGGGCAAGTCGCGGTTGGAAATAAAGAGTTTTAGGATACTTCGGGAGAACCTACAAGCAAGTCACTTACAGGGTAAGTAGTTCTAGGGCCCACACCCACAGGAGCACCGTGAGTGCTGGAGTTACCTCACCCAGGGAAGCCGGGTGCACAGGTGTCCTTTGGTGTCGGGTCGCGGCGTCGTTTTCAATGGCGAACAAAGAAGACTTGCTGCTTGCGGGAGCTGAAGAAGTGTCCGGTGGAATCCAAGCCTGGATTCTGAAGAAGGATGACCTGAAAGCAGAGGGGACAGTGTTCAAAGTCACTTGGCAGTGACCCGGGGCAAGGAAGATGGATGCCCACCGTCGTCGGTCGCTTCAGGTCGGTTGCGGGTGCCTTGACTCTTCAGCCACGTGGTCCAGGAGGCGTCGACGACGACCAGGAGCTGGATTCGGTGTGTCCCTCGACGTCTGCAGCTGACTGCGGTGTCGGCAACTCGATCGGAGCCAACAAGCCTTGGCAGCCGCAAGTCTCGGGGAGATGAAGAAAAGTCGATGGCGCAGACCAGCAAGGTCTGAGGGACTCACCCAGCGAGGGTAAGTCAGGGCAGGCCTGGAGCAACCAGGGGAGCCCTTTGGTTTGGTTAAGAAGTCTTCTGGGGACCCACAAGCCAGCGGGCAAGGGATCGCGAAGACACCTCGGGCGGAATCACTCAACAGGGGCCCACGGTCACTCGGGACGGTGTAGGCCTCTGATCTTCGGAGGGATTCCTGCTGGAGGTCGGGACCACACGTGGTCCAAAGCACAAGTTCGTAGAACGTTGTGAAGGGGTTGCACTCGACAATAGTGCACGGTACCCAGGGGTCGCGGTTCCTCGTTACTCGTGGGGTCCACTTGCCTCAGCTTCGCTGGGGACTCACGATGGCCTGGGAGAGGTCAGGAAATCCACTTCTTGGGCTGCAGGGACTTCGGACTCCGGCGGGAGCGGCGTAGTTTGCGACCGTCGTTGTCGTTTTTGGTGCCTGCCAAGCAGGGGAGTCACTCCTTGACTCCAAGGGAGATTCTTCTGTCTTCCAAAGGTAGTGGAACGTCGAAGGGCCAGGATTCTTCTGTAGAGTGTCGTCCAGGGGTTATCTGCTTTGCAATGGCAAGGTTCCCCCTCTTATACTAAAAGAGGGGATGGACTAGCTCTATGACCCCACCTATGGGAGGGTCAAGGGAGGGGTGGCTACACCCACTTCCCTTTGTCCAGTTTCGCGCCAGAGCAGGGGCAGGTAGCCCCTGAGCTGGTTTGAACTGGCATATGCACAGAGGAGCCTTCTGCTCCCCAGTGCAGGACTTCAAAGCACTCTAAGAGTGCACCCACCCAGCCCCAATACACTAAACCCTGTCTGGAAGGTGGTTACACCTCCCTGTGACAGGATGCCTATTGTTGGGCTTCCTCCACTGCGAGTTTCGGTCATCAGCAGGAGGGCAGCCCAGTGTCTGTGACTGGTGGCATCCATTTTGTGATGCCAGGGCTCTTTAGGATTCTACCGCGTTTCCACAGCAGGTACATGTCTTATCCCTCTAGAAGGGTGGAATGCTACCCCGCCGCCAAGATTGGCGGGGGTAGTATTCCAAGATGTTTGACACCAAACACGACATGTTTTGATGCAGCCATTCCAAAGTTAGCATTTACCGCGAGGATATAATGCACTTAAATAGTATATGGTTTAACCGCATCCACAAACAGCACCAGAGAATAGACTCTGAGAGCTGCAGAGGGGCCCTGCTCAGGCAGAGGCACCCCCTCACATAGAAGCCAAGCACCCTGCCCTCAGGATTGATAGGGCCTGCCTTAGGGGTGACTGATAGGTTTATATGTGTGTGCAGGAGAGATATAGGAAACCTATATCTCAGTGAGGGGTGCTAGCACCACCTCACCCAGGCTGCAGTAGCAGGCCTGTGGTGTCAGATTTAGACTGCTTCCCAGGGGTGGCATAACACATGCTGCAGCCCCTGGTAGGCCTGTGAAGTACCTATGCCCTTGGCACCTAAGGTACCATATACTAGGGACTCATAAGGCACCACAGTATCCAATCACTAGTGCACCTAGAGTGCACTCCATGTCGTTTAGAGAGAGCAGATAGACTGGGGCCCTGAATAGCAGGGTCCCAGTCCAACTAAGTCATAAACCAGCAAAACACCATAAAAAAAGTGGGGGCAACCATATAGTCAGATTCCACCTTCCTACAGTTACGTTTCCAAAGGTCCCCCACTGAGGAAATACCAATTAGGTCCCATTTGTCAAATCCCGGACACCGGCTCAGTATGCCGAGTTGTTCAGATTCCCACAGGGGGGTGAGCAATGTTAGTTGCTTATGCCACCCAAGTTTCTTTATAGCATGGTGCCAAAGTGTCACTGTGTGGGCCATGGGGCCGGTAAGATGTTGCTGTTTTGGGTTGGAATATAGTGCTCGTTGGTAACCTCCCTTAGTCATTACCCATCTGTCCGTACGGTATGCCGGCTCGGACGGTGGGGCGAAGACCCATTGGTTAATCACCGCAAGCTGGGAAGCCCAGTAGTATTGTTTCAGGTCTGGTAACGCAATTCCTCCATCGTACCACCCTCTTATCAATTTATGTGTCGCGATGCATGGGCTTTTCCCGTTCCATAGGAGAGCTCTGACCTCGCTCTCCACACAGATAAAATAGGCATCTGGGACCCTATGGGGGGTATTCTGTAATACATATAGAAATCGGGGAAGAGCTAGCATTTTAAACAAAGCCGCTCTTCCGAGCAAAGTGAGGGGCAGCGTCCGCCAATGTAGTACGTCTTTACGAAACCTGGTCAATGGGGTTTTGAGGTTAGCATCATAGAAGCGGACCGGGTGTGGAGTGATGTATATGCCAAGGTAGCGGAAGCCATCAGTAGCGACTGTGATATTGGTGTCTTTAGGCATCCGCGGTGCAGGGCCCTGCAGCATAAACAAAACAGATTTCGTCCAATTAATGGTATATCCCGAATGGGCACTAAAGATTGCAAAAATTTACAGAATTCTGTGGATCAAAGCCGAAGGGGCTGCTACGTAGAGCAGAACGTCGTTGGCATAGAGGGAGATTCTGTCCTCATGTTGGTAGGTCCACTTCAGTCCCCTGATCATAGGGTCGCCCCTGACCCAGGTCGCCAGTGGTTCCAGTAGTAAAGCAAATATGAGGGGTGACAGGGGGCAACCCTGCCTAGTCCCCCTCTCTAGTTGGGTTGCATCGGGAGGTGTGTTGGTTGACTACCACCTGAGCGGTGGGACCCGTGTACAATAGTCAAACCCATTGAATAAAGTGAGGGCCGAACCCCAGACGCTCAAGGAGTGCGAATAGATAGGGCCACTCAATAGTGTTGAATGCCATTTTAGCGTCTAGTGACAGCAAAGCAGCATCTTCCAAGATAGTGTGGGCTCTCCCCATCACCCCGTGTAGTCTTCGGAGGTTAAGGGCCGTGTTGCGGCCAGGCATAAAGCCCGACTGGTCAGGGTGTACAATCTTACAGATGACTGGGATTAAACGATTGGCTAATACCTTGGCCAAGATTTTAACTTCGGCGGTCAAAAACGAGATGGGACAATAAGATTCACACCTCGTCACTGGTTTACCCGGCTTGTGTATGACAGCGATGGAGGCCAGCATCAAGTCCTGGGGCAGCTATCTTGTCTGGTAACCCTCCAAGTACATAGCTCGGAGGGCAGGCGTTATCTTAGAGGACACTAGCTTAAACAGTTCTATTGGGAGCCCATAGGGGCCCATGGCCTTGCCCGATTTAAGTCCGTTGATGGCGGTCGCGAGATCCTCTTCCGTGAGGTCACCCTCCAAGGAGTCGCTGTCTTCTGGGATAAGTACAGTCACCAGAAAAGTGGACAGGAGGTCTCTTGAGTATTGTAGGGTGGTATGGGTAGTGGAGGAGTATATGGATGCAAAGTGAGAGGCGAAGGCCTCGGCAATGTGCTGTGGATCTGTCACCACTTCGCCCTCGTCCGTCTCGATAAGGGGCACCCATCTCTGAGAGGCCTCCCGCTTCTCCAACCACGCAAGCATTTTACCCGTGGCATCACCCAACTCATAAATTCGATGGAGAGTCGCCTTGTGTTTCGCGTTGGCAGTCTCCGTCGCTAACTGATGATAGTGTAGGCGTTTGACACTCAAAGTATGGGCAAGCTGCTCGTCATCACTGGTCGCCACCCCATCCTCTAACTCCCGAATCTCCTGCTCCAAGGTCTCTAATCTAGCCGTCCGTTCCTTCTTGTGTCCCGCCATCAGGGAAAGTGCCTGACCCTTGATTACCGCCCCGAAGGCCCCCCATAACGTGCAGTGGGATCGAACTGTATGTGTGTTCTCAGTAAAATAATGGTCTACTTCTAGGGGTTTATGGAGAGGGTGAGGCGGCGGTGTGCCTGAGGCAAAGTCAGCTGAATAAAAACCGGGGAATGATCTGAAATACCACGTGCCAGGGACCTAGCGTCAGTAAAATAGGAGAGGTCATCAGTATGTGTAAGCAGATGGTCAATTCTGGACTGACTGCCATGTGCCCCGGAGTGAAAAGTAAAAGTCCGCGCCAGGGGGTTAAAATGGCGCCAGAGATCCACTAGACCAAACGCCAGGAGAAAGTCCATTAGGGGGGAGGTGTCATGTGGGTCTTGGCGAGGGGGACGACGGTCAACCCGGCCATCTACAGCAAGGTTAAAGTCACCTCCCAACACCAGGAGGCCAGCCGGTAGACCTAACAGGAATTTACCCAGGTCGGACAACGTGGTGGCCTTCAGTGCTGGAGGGATATAAATCGAGAGTACGTTAAGGGATTTCCCCTCCCATGTCCCTGCTACCGCCGTGTATCTGCCCTGGCCATCAATCCAAGTGTTATGTATTATGAATGGGCATTGCTTACGGATAAAAATGCCGGTCCCTCTAGAGCCAGTCGTTAAACCCGCGTGCGCCACCAACCTATAACCCCAACGATCTAGTGCTTTGCAGGTGTTACCAATGAGGTGTGTCTCTTGCAGAAGGGCGATATCAGGAGCTTGTCTCTTGAGGTATTGGAGTACCACCCCTCGCTTAAGTTTATCTCCCAGTCCGTTGACATTCCATGTAAGTATGCAAAGTGTTCTTTGCACATTAAGGTCTGTCATGGTACGTGTGGATAAGTTGGGGCGCGGTCTACCCCTCTCTCAAGTGTATGTGACAAATTTCGGTACGCTGAAACTGTGGGCCCTGAGTGTACCTGATTGGATAGTATATTTCCCAGCACCGCCATCACACAAAAACAACAACAAGAACAAATTAAACAAAATCACCCACCCCCAAAACGTCCCTCTCCCTCCCCCCACCCTGCCTCCCTGCACGACGGGCACTGAACCACCCGCCTCCCCAAACTTGCAGAGTGCCTATCGCCCACCCTTAAAATAGTAGGGAACGTGATCCAACCCCACTCCCTGGGACAGCAATTCGGTTTAGTGCATTTGCCCCCGACATTAGCCCCATGAGTATTGGATTAAGGCATAACAGTCAGCAAATATTAGGAAAATAACGATACCCCTCAACAGGAAGCAAGTACGGCCTGAAAATTGCGGGCAGCAACACCAAGTTACATAAAAGTCCTAATACACGACAATTTTACTGCGAATCAGCTTATGTCTGTAGGGACATAGAAACGTAGGCCTTAGTAGCAGGAAACCTCCATAACACAGCTTCAATCAGCCAGTCTCTGTTCCGCTGAACCCTCCGCCCTGGATTCACCACTCGGCGGGGACCCAGGCTGGTGGCTCAACCTGTCCTTGTGTCCGGTGGCATTATTTGGTTTACGGTTCCGTTTGCTGACCGTGCGCCAGCCATCAAGCCAGTCCCATGCATCTTCAGGCCTAGTAAAAAAACATACTTTCCCCTCAGATTCTACACGCAGCTTTGCCGGGAACAGCATGGCATATTTGACGTCTTGGTCACGCAGTGCTCGTTTCACTTCCAGGAAACTGCGACGTTGTTTCTGCACTCGCAACGTGAAATCTGGAAAGAAGGGGATTTTGCTATTGTCTATAGCAATCGGTGGGGCCGCTCTTGCGGTTTGAAGTATGGCGCCCCTATCACGGAACTTCAGCACCCGCGCCAAGAGAGGCCTGGGCGGTGCACCAGGTTTGGACTGTCCGCCTGGCGCCCGATACGCCCGTTCGATAGAAAAGTACTTAGACAGCCCCTTTGGTTGAAGGTGTTGCAATAGCAGCCCTTCAACAAATAGGTCCGCAGCTTGCCCTTGGGCCGTTCCGGCACACCTACGATGCGAATATTATTGCGTCGCATTCGGGCTTCGTAGTCATCAAGTTGTCGCACGAGCACATCTTGATTAGATTGAAGTTCAGTTACTTGGCGCTTGAGGAGGTCAGTGTCAGCTGTTAGGCCCTTGGTCGTAATTTCAACCTCGTTGATGTGCTCAGCCATGTTCCGCATGTCTGCTCTGATCAGAGAGACCTCCAAGGCGACAGTGTCAATGCGGCCTTCCAGAGAGGTGTGCACCATTATTATTGCAGTCAAGATGTCTTGCAGCGTGGGGTCTGGTTGATCCCCACCAGGTTTGGGGTTAGTTTGTGTCTCCTCCTGGCCCTTCTGCCAGGCGTATTTTTCCAGCTTTGCTTGGAGCGTGCCCCGGCTGCTGCGGCAACTCGCCATGTCGTAGCCGATGTGTGTGGTGCGTAAAATGGGGGACCAGGCCAATCCAGCTACTCACAGCCGCCTGCGCAAGGGACAAAGCCCTCACCGGCCTGTCGGATTTCGCCAGTTAGGCCCAGACCAGAAAATGAAGCACTCCAGGAAGATGCACACACCAAGGGGGGGGGGAGCACTAATGTAGGGTAGATAGCTCCACCGGCCAATTAAAGACGCACACTCGAGCGAGTCCCTACTATGTAGGAGTTTTGCGGCCTAGTGTGACCTAGAATGAAGAATGCCGCACCCCCCTACAGCAAATAATCCTTCGGGTCTGCCACCCACACAGATGCGTCACCAATGATCAGGTAAGTCTCAGCGCGTCTCGTGCCCCCACCGCCAGGAAGAACAAAGAGTCCGCTGTTTATCCGGGGTTCCCCCCCTCACAAAAGCAATCAATGAAGACAGGCACCAAACCTGTGCCACAGCGTTTTGTCGCAAATTGTCAGGCTTGCAAAGTCTCTACAATTTATGGCAGGTGGGCCCTCTCCTAAAGCCCCAGCACTCGCATCGGCCCGGGAGTAATCCCCAGGTGCACATGTTAATTACCGCTGCCACGGTTAGCTGATCGTTTATGGGGCCGAGGGCCCGCAGGACACACTATGCGGGGGGGGGGGGGAGAGTCCCGCCAGGCAAGCAGAGTCAGGTGCAATATTGCAGGGCCTTTCGATTCAGACCCTGGAAATCCGGGCCTCCAGCTGCCGCCGCGGATACTTGCGCGGGCGCCCGCAGGACGTGCCTGAGTCACAGTCTTTACGCCGCACGGGCGGTGGGGGGCAGAGAACTCACCGGAGAAGTCGCGGCAGGCTGTCTGGTGCAGCGCGGCCCCCTCGGCGAGGAGGTGGGCCCAGGGTGCACGCCGCAGCCGCGGTGTCAATTACCAAGGCACGGCCAGGGACCTACGCACCACTCCTCGCGTCCCTCGCCTCAGCCACCTAGATGCAGCCGGATATCTTCACCAGGACACGGCAACCTTCCGTCCAGCGGCAAGACACGCTTCGGGGGCCAGGTGAGCTCCTTTTCCGCCGTTTTAGCTCGGGGCAAATCTTTCTTTCAGGATGTTGAAGGGAGTGGTGCGACGGAGCTAAGCTACCGTGCGGCCATTTCCCTCGGCAGTTGGCCACGCCCCCCAATAGTTTATATATTTGATCTTTATATTATATATGATGTAAATGAAAATGTATATTTCAGAAATGTACTTCAGAGAAAAATGATTTATTGTAGGGGAAAATATAATTTAGAAACTATAGATAGGTGAACAGATAGTTGAACTTGTTGTAAATATTTTCAATGCAGATTTGTTTTGTTTTTTACAATCTCATTGATTGTATTTTTTCCCTGCTGTTATATGATGATCTACATTGAAATCACTGTGAATGGTGAAATTCAATAGAATCTGAGAACAGCAGAAAAGGGAAACTGAATATGTTATGTAATTCTAAAATTATGCTGTGTTCTTAAAACTATAATATTATAAGCAATAACAGTTTTTCTTCTTTTTTTACAGAAAGTAATACTAAAGCTTGAAAAGATTTTAAATTCAGTTAACAATAAAACTACTGTAAAATAGTTTCAATGAGTTTGGTATCTACTTTAATAAAGAAGTTAAGATGAAATAATGTAATAAGCATAATAATATGAAGTAATGTTTACAGTCACTTTTATTGCAGTCATCCATTTTTTTAAACACTACCCATGCACTGATCTATACCATTAGGCACTATTCCCACACTCCTGCCATCACCCATGCACTATCCATGTATTTCTCCAATCGCCTAGCCTGTATTCATACAGTTATAAGATCACCCAGACACTACCTATGTACTTTTCAAATCACCCAGGTACTATCTGTATACTCATGCAATCAGCTACACATTATCAGTACACTCTTCCAATCACCCAGGTAGTAGCTATACACTACTCCAATCCCCTAAACATTATCCCTGCACTGATGCAATCACCTAGACACTACCCTTGCACTCTTTCAATCATCCAGGCAGTATCTATACAATGCTCTATTCATTCAGGCAGTACAGACACACTTTTAAAATCACCCAAGCTCTATTTATACAGTCCTCCAATCATCCAGGTACTACTCTTGTACTCCTCCAATCACCCAACCAGAATGCTTAAAGTTTTAAAATCACTCAGGCACTACCTATGTACTCCTCCAATCACCCAGGCCCTACCTCTACACTCTTACAATCAGCAAGACATTACCCCTAAACTCATGCAATTACCAAGGTATTAACTATGCATTCCTCTAATCCCCCAGACATTATGCTTGCACTCATGCAATCACTTAGGTATAAGCCATGCACTCCTGCAATGCCACAGACATTCCTCTGCACTCATGCAATCACTTAGGCATTACACATGCACTTTTCCAATAACCCTGATATTACCCCTGCACTCATACAATCACCCAGGCATTACCCATGCACTCCTCCAATCATTCAGCAAGTACTCATGCACTTAAAAAATCACCCAGACACTACTTATACACTTTGTAATCACCCACACACTACGAGTTCAGTCATGCAACAACACAGAGATTACTTTTGCACTCTTGCAATCAGTCATACATTTCTCATGCACTCCTTCAATTAACTACACATTACCCACGCACTCATACAATCACTTAGGCATTACCTATCCACTCTTTCAATGACCCAGACATTATCCCTGCACTCATGCAATCACACAGGACACTATCCATGCAGTCCTCCAATCGGCCAGCCACTACCCGTGCACTTATAAAATCACCAAATGCACTCGTCTAATGACTGAGACACTACCCATGCACTCCTCCATTCACCCAGACATTACCCCTCCATTCATGCAATCACCCATGCATTACCCATGCACTCCTTCAATCTCTCAGACAGTGCCCATGCAGAGTTCCAATCATCCAGGCACTACCTATGCACTCATGCAATCGGCCAGGCACTACTCTTCCACTCCTTCAGTCATCCAGGCACTATCCATGCACTCCTCCAATCGGCCAGCCACTACCCATGCACTTATAAAATCACTGAAGCACTACGTATGCACTCGTCTAATCACTCAGACACTACCCATGAACCCCTCCATTCACCCAGACATTACCCCTCCATTCATGCAATCACCCACGCATTACCCATGCATTTCTTGAATCTCTCAGGCAGTGCCCAAGCAGTCTCACAATCATCCAGGCACTACCTATGCACTTATGCAATCACCCAGGCACAACCTATGCACTCGTGCAATAACCCAAGCACTACCCATGCACTCCTCCAATCACCCAGGCACTACCCATGCACTCATGCAATCACTCAAGCACTACCTATGCACTCATACATGCACTCATGCACTTCTTCTGCACTTATGCAATCACTCAAGCACTACCCATGCAGTCTTCCAATCATCCAGACACTACCCGTACACTCATGCTATCACCCAGGTAGTTCTTATGCACTCCTCCAATTACCCAGAAACTACCCATGCACTCCTCAATGCAACAATGCACTACTCATGCACTCTTCCATGCACCTAGGCATTACCCATGCACTCCTCCAATCACCTAAACATTACCCTTGCATTCATGCAATCACTCAAGCATTACCCATGCACTCCTTCAATCACTCAGGCATTACCCATGCACTCGGCCAATTACCCAAACATTAACCATGCACTCCTTAAATCATCCAGACATTACCTCTACACTCATACTGTTGTATTCTGCTTTAGGTGTCCGTATATAGGTTTTCCTGAAACATGTCCTTATATAGGCACAATTCGCATTGCCCTTATATAGGCATAGAATCCCAGTCCTTATTTAGGCATTAGCCGTGCACTTCAAATACAGGCATGGTCACCGACATCCGTCCACCCTAACGTCACAACGAGTTCTTATAAACCAGACCCTTAAGCTCTTGGGAGTTCCCCTAGCACAAGATTATTGATTTCTCCAAGAACTCATCTATTATGCATGAACCGCTATACCTTAAGGGTTCATTCCTGACGTCTTCCTCTGTCCGACTTCACGTCAATGCTAACATTCCTAAGTACCTTCCAGGTATAAATATACCTTCCCTTGCCCAAGCAAGTTAGAGGAGACCTCGACTTCAGAGGAGCCCGTATCCCGGTCTGACGCACTGAGAAGACGCTGTCATCCCTGCTCGCAGAGAATCCAGCTTCCAGTGATCAGACTCCCTTCGCGGGGTGTTAGAGTTCGAGTCCGGAAAGAGATTCCCACCTCTCTCATTCTCAAGGTATGGAGCTGACTAGAACCTAGAGGGACTCTTGGCATACTAGACTTAACATACTCTTAGTATACCATACTAGAGAATACTTCGCCTACTTCTTACCTTGCCCTACACCTAGACTAGGTTAGGTACATTGGGGTAGAACTAGCTTAGAGACGCATCGTATGAGTACCCGCATTTTTAGCTCATGTTATTTATGTATGTGAATATATGCTAAAAGATAATGCTAGCGCAGTATTATTTATTTCTACTGCTTACGCTGTACATAATATATCTTGCATACTGTCTTGTGATCATAACAGCACATATCTCTTACACAAGAAACAAGACTGTTCAATAAATCTTTTATTGAAACGCCCGTCTATTCTTTCTGTGTAACTCTGAGAAACTAAGCATGCACGATTGAGCTGAGTGAAACTGTTATCTATTGTTTCCACGATTCTGAGACGTGTTCCGATTCTGAAGGGAAACAAAGTGGTCATGTTTTTGCGGTTATCAGAAACTACTCCCTTTTTGTTTTCAAGGAGTTTCTAGTGGCCTCTGAGCTAGCTGGCATAAAGTAATTAAGTTTAATATACTCGATAGGGACATACCGACCTCAGTCCTATGTCAAGCCTATAGGGTATATTATTCCAATGCGCAGAGCCTATTCGGGAAATAGGAACTACACTACAATACAATCACCCAGGCATTAGCAATGCACTCTTCCAATCACTCAGGCAGTACCCATGGACTTCTCCAATCATCCAGGCACTAGCCATGCACTGCTCCAATCACCCAGCCATTATCCATGCACTCCTTCAATCACTCAAGTATTACCCATGCAGTTACAAAATCACCGAGGCATTACCAATCTGCACGTTTAATCACTCAGGCAGTACCCATGCACTCCTGAAAACACCCAGACATCACTCCTACACTCTTGCAATCACCCAGATATTACCCATGCACTCCTTCAATCATCCAGACATTACTCCTACACTTATGGAATCACTCAGGTATTAGCCATACAGTTCTGCAATCACCCAGGCACTACCTATGCACTCGTGCAATCACCCAGACATTACTTATGCACTCCTTCAATCACTTAGGCAGTACCAATGCACTCCTCCAGTCACCCAGACATTACCCTTGCCCTCATGCAATCACCCAGGCACTACCCATGCACTCATGCAATCACTCAGGCATAACCCATGCGTTTCTTCAATCACTCAGGCAGAACCCATGCACTCTTCCAATCAGCCAGGCACTACTCATGCATTCATGCAATCACCCAGGCATTACCCATACACTCATGCAATCACTCATGCATTACCCATGCATTCCTCCAATCACCCACACATTACCTCTGCACTCACACAGTCAGCGTGGCGTTACCCATGCACTTACCAAATCACCACGCACTACCCTTGCACTACTCCAATCACCCAGGCACTGCCTATGCACTCATGCAATCACCCAGACATTACTTATGCACTCCTTCAATCACTCAGGCAGTTCCCATGCACTCATGCAAACACCCAGACATTACTTATGCACTCCTTCAATCACTCAGGCAGTTCCCATGCACTCATGCAATAAGCCAGGCACTACCCATGCAGTCATGCAATCACTAAGGCACTACTGCTGCACTCATTCATTCCCTCAAACACTATCCGTGCACTCATCCAATGACTCAGGTAATACTGCTGCACTCATTCATTCACTCAGACACTACTGATTCACTGATACAATGACTCAGACATTACCCTTGCACTCATTCATACAACACATACAAGCTTGTCTATTTTTAACCAATTAGGTGGTTCTAAAAAGAACCATTTTTTTCTTCTTTTTTTGTTTTTAATTTTTTGTTTGTTTTTTGAACTCTTTTATTAATTTTTGGGTGTTTTTTTTTCAACAAAAGATTGAAAAAAACATGGAAATTAACTAAAAAAAACTTTTGAAAACATTTTGCAATTAGAAACTCATTGCAAAAACAAAAAATTAACAACGATGATTGGTTGCAGCAAAAACAATAGCTGCAACAGATTGCTCGCCTGCACAAAGAAGTTTCTTGCACTTTATGCAGTGCTGTTCCAGTCCTCCAAACTCGAACAATTTGTAAGGATGTAGTTGATCATGCATAAGTACTAGGTCCTGCGACCTGATCATCTTGCTGAGACTGTTGCATTTGGTGCCGATGTTGTTCACGCGCAAGACGGTTTGGGTGCATGGTCTGAAGGTGTTTTAGCATTGATGAAGTGCCGCAGGAGTACTTCCTTTCAGAACCACAAGATAAAATGTTTTTGCAAATAGTGCAGGTGACTTTGCGAGCATTCAACTTTTTTTCTCCTTCTGGGATAGAGAAGACAGCCCACACAATACTTTCCTTCCTTTTCTTAATTGGTTCTTCCACTTCCGCTTCATCTACAGGAATATCCTCAGCTGGATTTTGAGATGCCATTTCCTTTGTTTAGAAAAAACCACAAAAAAATCAAGCAAAAAGGGACAGAACACACAAGAGGTGTTGCTTCAAAAGATGCTCCTGGAAGAATGAAAAAAATGGGTGGGGTCCTTCAAGTTCTAGAATAGAAAGCTTCTAAACCAATAAAATTGTTTCTTTTGAAGTCACATGGGATTCGCGCACCCGGCGCGCACCCAGCGCGAATTCCGAAAAATATATTAAACAGTAATATATGTTTATTACAATTACAAATATATGATATTTACAGTTATATTAACTAATCTCTTGGTATAATATATATAATAAAGTTAGATACATATACTTTTAAAACTTAAAGATTTGCGATGGATTCGCGCACCCGGCGTGACCCCCAGAAATACGTACGTGACGTTACGTGGGGCCGAGACCCGCGCACCCATTGCTTACCGAACGCGCATTGTACACGACTTAACCAATATGGCGGCAAAATTCTTGGATTTGCGCAACCACCATGACTGGTACACGATCGGTACGCGAATCCACTTTTCTTTAAAAAAGATAAAACCATATTTTTGAAAGCAGAAATATCACATTTTTTTTTTTTTAATTTTAGAAAAAGTATTTTTTGAACATTTTAATTAGAAATTAGCATTTAAAAAAACCTTAGAAATTCACTGAAAAAACCATAGGTTTCAGGGACGTTATAGTTAGAAATTAGCATTTAAAAAACCTTAGAAATTCACTGAAAAATCTACAGGTTTTAGGGACGTTATAGTTAGTTGGACATTTCACTCATACAAAACCAGAGAAATTTGTCCGTTATAGTTAGTTGAGGTAATTATAACTCGCGCCCCCGCAATGCACTGCTGATGACGCCACATATTACATCACACATGACATGGTCAGTGACATCACTGATGACATCACTGATGACATCTCAAATGACATCACTGATGACATCATCCACGTGATAATCTGACGCACCTCCTCACACCCTAATGTAACCTTTGATATACCCACTCTAAAATACAGACTACCATTTTCAAAACCAAAGACACACCAATACCAGTTACTACATACCCACTCACTGATTCCTAGGTCTACACACACATCTACTCATTCACCCATACAGTCACTCATACATGCAGTCACTCATCAATACAGCACTATCATATACACTCATAGACCTATACAGACACTCACACACCGCCACTCACCCATAGAGTTACTCACACACATAGTCAGTCATGCAAAGAATCAATCACCCTCCCATTTACTCACCTACACAATAATACACACACCACCTCACTTATTCATACAGATACTAACACATACTTACTCTCTTATACAATCACTGACACAAGCACACACTCATCCATACAGGCACTCTCACAGTCACTCACTCTCACATATAGTCATTTATACACTCCAACACTCACATATACTGCCTTTCACATATGTAGTTACTCACACATGTACCACTGAGACATCCATTCACTCACCAACACATCCATACACAAACTCACCCACCCATACAGCCCTTCACAAATGTACTCTTGAACCCATACACCCAGTGAATCACCCACTCACACAGCACCCCACCCACTCACCCAGACACTCAGGCACCGCTACAGATATTCAGACAACCAATCAATAACCCATATACAGAAACACACAGTCACTCATCGTGACAACGTCGGTCTTCGCAATGATGTCAGTAATCACGAAGATCTTGTGACTTGGAGACAGCAAGATATGATTGGAGGAGACACTTTTCATTAATCTGTAAAGAATTTCTTACCTTTTTCTTTTTTCTTGACGGTTCCAGTTAGTTTTTACTTGTTTCTTCTATATGGGTGAGTGAGTTAGTGTGTGAGTGACTGTACGGGTGGGTGTGAGTAGCTGTAGCGGTTTCTGTGTGGCTGTGTGACTGGGTCTATGGGTGAGTTAGTGTGTGTGTATCAGTGGTGTATGGGTGAGTGTGGGTATGTGAGAGGCATGTAAACATGAGTGATAGGGTGAGTGAGTAGGTGCATAATTAGTGTATGGGTGAGCCAGAGGGTGTGTGAGAGGCATGTAAAATTGAGTGAGTGGCTGTATGAGTGTGTGCTTGTGTCAGTGACTGTATAGTGGAGTGTGTACATGTGTTATCTGTTGAGTAAGTGAGGGGTATGTGATTAACTGTATGGGTGAGTGAGTGGCTGTGTGAATGACTGTACGGGTGACTGAGAAGGTTTGTGAGTAGCTGTGTGGGTGACCAACTCAGCATGTGAGTGGGTGTATGGGTATATGAAAGTGTGTTAGTAGGTGGTTGTGTGGATGTGGGAGTAAACGTATAAGAGATTCTATGGGGGTATGAGTGGGTGAGTTGTTCTGCGGATGATGTCATCAGTGATGTCATGAGTGGTGTCATTTGAGATGTCATCAGTAATGTCACTGTCCATGTCATGAGTGATGTAATATGTGAGGTCATAAACAGTGCATTGTGGGGGCGTTAGTTATAGTTAGTTCAGGTTACTATAACTGCTGAATTTCTCTGGTTTTGTATGAGTGAAATGTGAGCCTAACTATAGCGTCCCTGTAGCCTTTGTTTTTTTCCAATGAATTTCTAAGATATTTTATTATTCTATTTCCCAACTATAACATCCCTGTAAGTTTTAGTTTTTTCAGTGAATTTCCTTGTTTAAATTTTTTTTATCCAAATTGTAACCTCTAAAATTTGATAATAGGTATGTGAGTGGCTGTATAGGTCAGTGACTGGGTGTATGAGTAGCTCTATGGCTCTGTGAGTGGGTGTATGAGTGGCTTTATGGGTCTGTGTGTGGATCTGTGAGTAGCGCTATGGGTTTATGAGTGGGCGTGTCAGTGGCTGAGTGGATCTGTGAGTGGGTATGTGAGTTTCTTTGTGGGACAATGACTGGGACTCTAAATGGTACTATGGGTCTGTGAGTGGGTATGTGTGTGTCTGTGAGAGGTTGTGTCAGTGCCTGTGCATGTGAGCGGGTATTTGAGTGCTGCTATGCATCTGTGGGTGGGTGCTTGACTGCTGCTATGGGTTTGTGAGTGCGTCTGTTTGAGTGGTTCAATGGTTTTTGGACATTTGTGTACTTACAGTATTTAAAACGAAGAACTATGCACTCTGTTCTTACAAGGGCACACCAATAAAGAAACCACTCATCACAAGTCATCCAAGTTGAGATTGCACTCCAATAGATTAACAATGCAATTATTTCTATTAAGGTTAAGAGATCATTTTTCAATGTAGATTAGTAAAGGGAAACGTATTGCTTTGCATTCGCTAAACCCAAGGACTTAGGATCATTACATTACACTCAAGTGGAGTTTCACATGGGGCATCTGCTATGTTTATATTTGTAAATGCTTCAAGTTCATGTTTAATTGATCTGAAATGGAGAAGAGTGTTAAAATGGAACATTATTTTTTTGAAGAAGAGTACAGTTTTGGGAAAAGATGTCTACTGAAGTGGAGTACTTTTTTACTGGTAAATTAATAAATTCTTTCTCATTGTGTGAATGCCTACTTTCTATTGTGCATCACAACAGTGCCATTGACCACTTGTTTAGGTATTTCTCTGTGTCTCTCTTTGCTATTTGTTTCAATGGGTTAATAACTATGTATTTTTTTTTTTCATCACGACGCCGCAAATTATGGTGAAGTTGTCATGAATTAACATGTTACTTATGTTCTGGTTTTACGGAAAAGTTACGAAGATCGCATGTTTTTGATAAAGTATAAAACACATATATACACCTTTTGTAATTATTATTTGAGAACAGCTGTTTACTAATATAGTGTTGGAACTTGTATTTCTGTTATTACTATCAATGTAGAGCACTTAAATTGTATTTCACATCATCGTGACAATGTCGGTCTTCGCAATGATGTCAGTAATCACGAAGATCTTGTGACTTGGAAACAGCAAGATATGATTGGAGGAGACACTTTTCATTAATCTGTATAGAATTTCTTACCTTTTTCTTTTTTCTTGACGGTTCCAGTGGGTTTTTACTTGTTTCTTAGGGGTCTGATGTACTGTTTGTGCTGAACTTTGCTCAAGACAGTTTTTCTGCTAATTTCTAAAACCCAAATGGTAACAGGAGGAAGTGACCAAGACCAGGTTCCACAGCAAGGAGCAGGAGGCAGAGCTGCATCAAGAAGACTCTGGCGATGAAGGACCACCCGCTAAAATACAAAGCATTGCGTGGGATTTCTTTATGATTCCATCTGGGTAATCCAAGACAGTGGCAAAATTCATCAAATGCAGCTTATGTGCAAAGAACCTTTCAAGAGGCACCACCAAAATGTATTCATGCAAAACAAAAAGCATGTTATACCACCTAAAAATGTATCACAGGACGGATCTCAAAAGGCACAGAAGGAGAGAGCTGGAGAGGGGCCCTCTACCTCCAGGCCTGCACCACCTGCTCCCGGAGAGAGAGTGCCAACAGAAGTGGAGAGACGATGCACAGAAATTTCTACTGAGTTAAGGCGTGTTGGCATATATTGTCTAGACTGTAGTACTACTCTCGTAGCTGGTGAGCAGTCTATCAAAGTTATTCTGCGAACAGCAAGGAAACACACTTGCCAATTGTTTTTTTTTAATTTACTCCCGTATTTGCAGTTTTTGTGTTTGTGGTTAGACTCTTTCCTTCCCTCGTTGCCATTTTGTTTGAAGAAAAATAAAAAAAATAACAAAATGTTAGAAAATAAATAAAATACAAAACAGTTCCAAAAAAGAAGAAACCGCCTTTCATGGTTAAAAAAAAAGATAAACTGTATGTCTGTGTGTATATAACCCCTTCCATGCTCATGACAGAACCATTCCGTCATGAGCACACTTTAAAAAAATCCATCTGCTGTAAACAGCAGAGGGATTTCCCATTTTTTTTTTTTGCTTTGGGAGGTGGGGAAGAGCTTCCCCAACGTCCCAAAGCATGGATTGGGCTTTCATTGTAATGACGATCACACGCATGGCGCGCTGTCATCATTACAATGAAAATGAAACTGAAACTTAGTTTCAGTTTCACAGTTTCAGTGCTTGTGGGGCTATCTCAGCCCCCCAAGCACCGAGAAACATGAGAGGTATCGTTGGAAAGGGGAGAATCTCCCCTTTCTAATGGTACCCTTCCCTAGTGGATCCCTGCTTGTGGATCACCCCAGGAGGGCAATCCCCAAGCAGGGATCCACCCACTAGCCACCAGGGAGGGGGGAGTAGCCCCTTGGGCAAGGGCCTTTGCTCCCCCACATAAAATTTTGACAGACAGCCTTTCTGCCCCCCCTTGGGGGCAGATGGGGCAGTAGCCCCCAATCTGCCCCCCCGGGGGGCAGAAAGCACCCTAGGTGCCAGGTATTTGTTTTTATATGCCAGGGGTGGGGGCTGGCCAGAATGGGCATGCCAATGCCCCCACCCTACCCCCCCAAAGAAGACATACAACTTTCTGCCCCCCCCCCCAGGAGGCAGATGGGGGCAATAGCCCCTGATCTGCCCCCCGGGGGGGCAGAAAGCCCACTAGCCGCAGGGATTTTTTTATTTTATACTTACATAGGGGTGGGGGCTGCACAGAATGGGCATGGCAATGCCCCCACCCAAAACAAAATGCTAGTCTTTCTGCCCCCCCTGGGAGGCAGATGGGGCAATAGCCCCTTATCTGCCACCCGGGGGGGCAGAAAGCCCCCTAGGCACCAGGGATTTTTTTTCCCAAAGTTCGGGCGGTGGCTGCCCAGAATGGGCATGCCAATGCCCTCATTCCCCCCAAAAATGTCACAGTCTTTCTGCCCCCCCAGGAGGCAGATGGGGGCACTAGCCCCTGATCTGCCCCCCCGGGGGGGCAGAAAGCCCACTAGGCACCAGGGATTTTTTTTTCCAAAGTTCGGGGCGGGGGCAGCCCAGAATGGGCATGCCAATGCCCCCAAAATAAATGCCAGTCTTTCTGCCCCCCAGGAGGATAAAAATGGTACCTCACTCGTGTGGGTGGATCAAGTACCTGCAACAGGCAAGGGCCCAAAAAGTATTGTGGAGACATCAAAATTACCTGTTACAAAAAGATCTGGTTTTGCAAGGGGGGATCATATGAGTTTTTGGTCCCGGGCTTGGCAGCCATCTAGGGAAACCAACCAAATCCACACATTTATGAAAACTAGAGACTTGGGGAGTCCAGGGAGGTATGGCTTGCGTGGATCCCCCAACGTTTCCCTACCCAGAATCCCCTGCAAACCTCAAATTTTAATGAAAAAATCAAATTTTTCTCAAATTTCTGTGTGGGAAAGTTGTAGGATCACCGGGTTGACACAAATTTCCTACCACCTAGCATTCCCCCAGGTCTCTTGATAAAAATGGTACCTCACTCGTGTGGGTGGGTCAAGTACCTGCGGCAGCCAAGGGCCCAAAATGTATTGCGGAGACATCAAAATGACCTATCACAAAACAATCTGCTTTTTGCAAGGGGGTCACATGAGTTTTTGGTCCCGGGCTTGGCGGCTATCTTGAGAAACCTACCAAACCCACACATTTCTGAAAACTAGAGACCCGGGGGAGTCCAGGGAGGTATGGCTTGCGTGGATCCCCCAACATTTCCCTACCCAGAATCCCCTGCAAACCTCAAATTTTGCTTTAAAAAAATCAAATTTTTCTCAAATTTCTGTGTGGGAAAGTTGTGGGATTACCGGGCTGACCCACTTGACCCAAGATGGCCGACAGGTGAGGAGCTACGGCCGGGAGCTCCCGGACAGGGATTGCCTTTTTGGCTCGGATCCCCCTATTTCTACCCCTCCTCGGACCCTTTTTGCTCACCTGGGGTCATGCTCGATGGCGGTCCTCATCTCTCCGTTCTCCCGCTTTGGGGTTCGGATCCGTGATTAATCTTGCAGCCGCGGAGTCAGAGACGACATGGCCGATGCCCGGTGGAGCTGCTTGGATTGGCTATAGAGGAGACTGGCTCGGGTGCCTTCCCGTGACCGTCACCTACCCAGCCGGACATGGGGCATGGTTTTCCTCGTCCCTCCGCTGTTGATCTCCTTCTCCCCCTCCTTCGGTTGAATCGCCGCTGATCTGCTGACTTTTGATCCAGCCTTGGAGCGGCCAATGCTCAATCGGAAGCTCCGGATGGCTGTTGAGTTAGCGGGTGTGAGGTTCCCCCCTCCTGCCGTCCCCTTGCCTTTCCGGCTTGGATTACAGCTGCCTGCCTTGCCGCTTGACCTCTTGCTTCGCCTCCTGTGGTTCACTGAGACGCGCTAGTCTTCACAGGACTGAGTCGTAACAGTGGTGAGTGCCTCGGCGCTGCTGGTCCTGTGCCCCTGAATCTGTTTTTTTTTTTTCACTTCCCGAGCCAGGGGAGGCTCGCCCTCCTGGTCCCTGCTGCTGCCTCCCTTCTTCCTGGGTGTGCGAGTTGACTTCCCTGCCGTAGCCCGGAGTACTTCTGCACGACGACCCGAGTGAGATCGATGGCCTCCCGCATTTACTTCCCTCATCGTTCCTCTTGGCTTGCCTCCCTCTTTCCTGTCCGATGCCGTGGAGTTGCCGTTCTTCGTGGCTTTTTTGGACTGAATTTCCTTGTCTTTCTGTTTTTCGTCAAGCCCGCCATCTTGTGATTGAACTGACTGGTGTCCCTATCCGGGGTCCTCCATCTTGATGGCATTGACTGCTCTTTGGTTCCAGAGTAAACCGTTGGTTTTTTTCTCCGTACTTGCCCTGACTGCCCTCTGCCCTCATGTCGACCCCTACATGGCTCGCCTACACCCCTCATCATATTTCCCCCCTCAAGACTCTCCTCTGCACTCACCCTCAGACCTGCTCCTTTGACTATGCGATCCGACATTTTGAGGGAGCCTGGCTCTGGTCGCTCATGTTCTTTTCTTGACCCCTATCTAGCTCGATGACTCTTCATCTCTGCTCTTTTTTCGTACCTTGTTTCCCTCTGGATCTCTATCTTCCGTTACTGGTCCACCCTGACCTGATCGGTTTTCCACCCTTTTGATTCTCCCCCTCCTCCTTATATTCCCCTTGGACTTGTTCTATATACTTTTGCGATGCCCTATTTTATTGATGTAACCGTGCTACTTTATTTTATTGTTGTAACCTTGTAACCATATTATTGTTCCTCATGTAAAGCGCTCTGATACCTCCGGGTCTAGCCAGCGCTATATAAAACTTTCCAAATAAAATAAAAAAAATAAAAAAATACAACCCAGCGTTCCCTAAGGTCTCTTGATAAAAATGGTACCTCACTTGTGTGGGTGGGTCAAGTACCCGCGACAGGCAAGGGCTCAAAACGTATTGTGGAGACTTGAAAATTACCTATCATAAAACGATCTCCTTTTGCAAGGGGGGGGTCACATGAGTTTTTGGTCCCGGGCTTGGCGGCCATCTTGGGAAACCTAGCAAACCCACTCATTTCTTAAAACTAGAGACCCGGGAGAGTAAAGGGAGGTATGGCTTGTGTCGATCCCCCAACTTTTCCCTACCCAGAATCCCCTGCAAACCTCAAGTTTAGCTGAAAAAAACACATTTTCCACATATTTTTGCGTGGAATCACCGTGCCGGCACAAATGTCCTACACCACAGCGTTCCCCTCAGTCTCCCGAGTAAAATGATACCTCACTTGTGTGGGTGGGGCAAGGGCCTGTGACGGGGAAGAGCCAAAACCATAGGGATTAAGGGCATAGCACCGAGAATTCTAAGTGCTACATTTTTTTAAAATTATGCTTTTTAGCCAATTCTGCATTGGACACCCACACAAGTGAGGTATCATTTTACTTGGGAGACTGAGGGGAACGCTGTGGGGTAGGACATTTGTGCCGGCACGGTGATTCTACACAAAAATATGTGGAAAATGTGTTTTTTCCAGCTAAATTTGAGGTTTGCAGGGGATTTTGGGTAGGAAACGTTGGGGGATCCACGCAAGCCATACCTCATTGGACTCCCCCGGGTGTCTAGGTTTCAGAAATGTGTGGGTTTGGTAGTTTCCCAAGATGGCCGCCGAGCCCGGGGCCAAAAAACCAGGTGACCCCCCTTGCAAAACCAGGTTGTTTTGTGATAGGTAATTTTGATGTCTCCTCAATACGTTTTGGGCCCTTGCCTGTCGCGGGTACTTGTCCCACCCACGCAAGTGAGGTTCCATTTTTATCGGGAGACCGGGGGGAATGCTGGATGGTAGGAAATTTGTGGATCCATGCAGATTCCAGAACTTTCCCACACAGAAATTTGAGAAAAAAGTGATTTTTTTCAGCTAACTTTGAGGTTTGCAAGGGATTCTGGGTAACAGAACATGGTGAGAGCCAGACAAGTCACCCCATCCTGAATTCCCCGGGTGTCTAGTTTTCAAAAATGTATAGGTTTGCTAGGTTTCTCTAGGTGCCGGCAGAGCTAGGGTTCAAAATCTACAGCTAGGCACTTTGCAAAAAAAGGGTCAGTTTTCACTGTGAAAATGTGGTGTGTCCATGTTGCGTTTTGGGCCGTTTCCTGTCGTGGGCACTAGGCCTACTCACACAAGTGAGGTACCATTTTTCTCGGAAGACTTTGGGGAATGCGGGGTGGGTGAAATTTTGTGGATCCACGCAGATTCCAGAACTTTCCACCACAGAAATGTGAGGAAATGTGTTGTTTTTCTTTACAAAGTTTGAGGTTTGCAAGGGATTCTGGTTAACAAAGCCTGGTGAGAGCCAGATAAGTCACCCCATCCTGGATTCCCCTGGGTGTCTAGTTTTAAAAAATGTATAGGATTGCTAGGTTTCCCTAGGTGCCGGCAGAGCTAGGGTTCAAAATCTACAGCTAGGCACTTTGCAAAAAAAGGGTCAGTTTTCAATGTGAAAATGTGGTGTGTCCACGTTGCGTTTTGGGCCGTTTCCTGTTGCGGGCACTACACCTACCCACACAAGTGAGGTACCATTTTTATCGGGAGACTTAGGGAAACACAGAATTGTAGAGCAACTGTTATTACCTATTGACTTTCAATGCATTTCTGCCTTCCAAATGTAAGACAATGTGTAAAAAAGAAGTCACTTTGAAAAATGTCCTATAATTCACATGCTGGTATGGGTACCCACAATTTCGGAGATGTGCAAATACCTACTGTTTCTAAACTCGATATTTTGTTCCAATTTCAGAAATGCATAGGTGTCTTTCATACCGATTTCTTCCCGTTTATATTTTCCCAAATGAATTGCTATATACCCGGTACACAATAAAAAACCATTGCAAGACGCTGCTCAGTTATTGGCTCTGGGTTCCTCGGGTTCTTGGTGAACCTACAAGTCCTATATATCCCCACAACAAGAAGGGTCCAGTGGATGTAACGGTATATTGCTTTCAATAATCTGTGATACTTAGAAGAAGTTACAGGTGAAAACGTTGGCACAAATGGCTGTTTTTTGTAACTCATTTTCAATTTTTCCTATTTTCAACTGTTAGTTTCTATAAGAAAACCTTAAAGGGTCTACACAAATGACCCCTTGCTGAATTCAGAATTTTGTCTACTTTTCAGAAAATAGCAAAAATAGGCTATGTCCCAGTAAAATGCCAAAACTGTGTAAAAAAGAAATTGGTTTTCTGACAAAAGACTGTCAGTCCCTGAAAGCTGGGAAGATGGTGATTTCAGTACCAGAAACCCTTTGTTGATACTATTTGCAGGGAAAACCCAGACGCTTTCATCTGCAGCCCTTTTTCCCATTTTTCAAAAAAAAAAAAAATTAGCTGTATTTGGGCCCATTTCTTGGTCCCTTCCAGGGGAATCAAAAAACCCTGGGTACCTTTAAAATCCCCATTGTGTTGGAAGAAAAGGACGCAAATTTGGTGTGGATACCTTATGTGGTCAAAAGTTACAAGGGCCTAAGCGCGAACTACCCCAAATAGCCCAAAAAAGGCTTAGCACAGGGGGGGGGGGGGGAGGCCTAGCAGCGAAGGGGATAAAGAGGAGGGGTTGTATAAGTGTGTGACAGAGTGTGTTAGTGGCTGCATGCGTGACTGATTGGGTGAGTAAGTGTCTACATAGGTGAGTGACTGGCTCTATGAGTGAATGACTGGGTGGATGACTGCCTGTATTAGTGCATTAGTTACTGTATGAGTGAGTGACTGTATGAGTGGTTTAGGAGTGAACGAGTGGGTGTACAAGTAGCTGTATGAGTGAGATAGTGACTGTGTAAGTAGCCCTTTGGGTGTGTGAGTGTATATGAGTGTTTGTATGAGTGAGTGAGTGAGAGGTGAGTGAGTGGGTGAATGAGTGACTGTGCGAGTGGCTGTATGTGTGAGTGAGTGGGGTGCATGAGGGCTTGTATGGGTGAGTGAGTGGGTGTGTGAATGGCTGTATGAGTGAGTGACTGGGTGTCTAAGTGGGTGTATGGGTGAGTGAGTGGGTGTTTTGAGTTGGTGTTTTGAGTTGGTGTTTGGTTAACTGAATTGGGGTATGAGTGGCTGTATTGTAGAGTGAGTGTCTGTATCAATGGCTGTATGAGTGAGTGGATGTGGGAGTGCTTGTATAGATATGTAAATGGGTATCTAAGTGGTTGAATGGGTGTGTAAGTGGCTGAGTTGAGAGGCTGTATGGGTAAGTGAGGGTGTGTGTGTGAGTGCTTCTATGGATGTGTGAATGGGTATGTGAGCCGGTGTGTGAGTTGGTGTGAGGGACTCTGAGAGGCTGTATGGGTGAATAAGTGGGTGTATAAGTGGCTGTATGGGTATAAATAAGTGGATGTGTGAGTAGCTGCATGGGTGACTGTGAGTGACTGTAAGGATGAGTGAGTGGGTATAGACTGGCTGTATAAGTGAGTGAGTAGGTGTGTGAGTAGCTGTATGGGTGAGTGGCTGCTAGTGTCAGTGGCTGTAGGGGTCAGTGATTGGCTGTGTGAGTGGCTGTATGGGTGACTCACCACTACTGTAAGAGGCTGTATCGGTCAGTGACTGCTAGTGTGAGCGGCTATATGGGTTAGTGAGAGGGTGTGTGAGTAGCTGTATGGGCAAGTGAGTGGTAGTGTTAGTGGCTGTATGGGTGAGTGAATAGGTATGTGAGTGGCTGTATGAGTGAATAAGTGGGTGTGAGTAGCTGTATTAGTGAGTTAGTGGCTGGGTGCGTGACTGTATGGGTGAGTCAGTGGCTATGTGAATGACTGCTATTATCAGTGGCTCGATGGGTGAGTGTCTGTTAGTGTTTGCGACTGTATGGATGAGTGAGAGGGTGTGTAAATAGCTGTATGGGAGAGTGAGTGCTAATGTAAATTGCTGTATGGATGAGTGAGTGGCTGTGTGACGGTGTATGAGTGAGTTAGTCGGTGTGTAACTGGTTGTATGGATGAGTGAATGGGTGTGTCAGTGGCTGTTTAGAGTGAATGAGTGGGGGTGTAATCTTCTCTCTGAGTGAAAAATTAGGTATGTGAGTGGCTGTGTGGTGAGTGACTGCTTGTGTGGGAGGCTTCATGGGTAAGTGACTGGTAGTGTAAGTGCCTTCATGAATCTTATCTTATCTTATCTTATCAAGTATTTGTAGAGCGCACGTACACCGGTTGGTTTCTTGGCGCTGATTGCTAGGGGATTGGCCAACCTGGAGACAGATCATTCAAAAGCTTGGATAAAGAGCCAGGTTTTGAGGCTCTTCCTGAAACTCAGTAAGCTAGCGCTTGACCTGATTTCCAGGGGATGGAGTTCCATAGACGGGGGGCAAGAGTTGCAAACCTGCAACCCCCTTGGCGCTTTAGCTTAAAGGTAGGGACCGTCAGCAGTTGGAGCTGTGCCGAACGGAGGTTGCGTGAAGGAGTGTAGCGGGAGATAAGATTGTTTATGAATTTAGGGCTCTGGCCGTTCAGAGATTTGAACACCAGACAGCCCACTTTAAAGATGCAGCACTGGGGAATGGGGAGCCAGTGCAGTTTCCTAAGAAGGGGGGATGCATGTTGCCATCTGGGTTGTTTATATACCAGTCTGGCTGCTTGGTTCTGAACCATTTGCAACCGTTTAGTAAGGTAAAGTGGTAGACCAAGGTATGTTGCATTGGCATAGTCTAAGCGTGATATTACCAACGCCATCAGCACCTGTACCAGAGCTGCCTGAGTCAGAAGCCTACTTATCTTCCTAATTTTGCGCAGCTGGAGGAAACAAGAGGAAATAACGGTACCTACATGCGATTTTGAGGAGAGGTCATTACCAATGGTGACCCCTAGACTTTTCACTGAGGGTGAGGGAACTGGGGGGGGGGCCTAATTCGTTTGGCCAGTACTGTGGACCCCAGTGGTTATGGGCGCCACCTGTCAGGACCAGTTCGGTTTTACCTGGATTTAATTTTAAGTGGTTGTGGTCCATCCAATGACGGATGAATGTCATAGTGGATTGAAAATCAGAGATTGACTGGGGAGAGTTGTCGATAGTAAACATAAGTTGGAGGTCGTCGGCATAGTTGAAGGTGTCCACCCTTCTTTCCTTCAGACATCTAATCAGAGGGAGAAGATAGAGGTTGAATAGGTGCGGAGAGAGCGCAGAGCCCTGAGGGACCCCACAAGTGGTTTTAAGTTTAGGGGCAGTGAACTGGCCAATACGGACTGCCTGAGTGCGATTTTCCAGGAAGGAAATCATCCATTTAAGGGCGAGGCCCTGAATGCCTGCCTCTCTGACACGGTCTGCCAGTATATTGTGGTTGACCGTGTCAAATGCGGCCGAGAGATCTAACAGCACCAGGGCCTGAGGAGTACCTTTGTCCGCCTTTTCTCGTAAGGAGTCCAGAACTGCCAATATGACAGTTTCTGTGGAGTCGGCTGGACGGAAGCCCGCTTGGCGTGGGTCAAGGAACTCGGATTGTTCCAGAAAATTGGACATGCATTTAGCAACGTGGGCTTCGAGTAACTTGGCCAGATAGGGGAGCAAAGAGATTGGGCAGTAGTTACCCAGCATCTTGGGGTCTGCACTAGGTTTCTTAAGGAGAGGGACCACTATAGCCTCCTTGAAGGAATTAGGTACAACGCCCTGGGACAATGAATTGTTAAGTAGTGCAAGGGCTGGGGCCAAGACGGTGGAGAAGGCTGTTTTTAAAATATGAGGGGGACATTGGTCCATAGGGGAGCCAGATCTAACTTTTGCTAATAGGTCACCCAGGATAGCTGTGTCAACTGGCGGAAAACAGTTAAGGGAGTGGGGGTTTCTGGGCAAGGGGGGGATAGCCTGTGGTGACGTATGGGAGGGGATACTGGCTTTGATATCGGCAATTTTATCAATGAAAAATTTGTTCAGGGAGTTGCAGAGATCCTGTGATGGGATGGGTTTACTAAGAGTTCTCTCAGGATTGGACAATTCGTCTACGATAGTGAAAATTTCTTTGGATTTATTGTTAGCGGTTAGGATTCTTGAAGAAAAATGGGCTGCCTTAGCTAAGGAAATTGCCTTTTGTATTCCTTCAGGGCCAGTAAATAGGTCGCTTTTTGGGCCAACGAATAGTCCAGCCTCCACTTTCTTTCAGATTGGCGGAGGGAGAGTTTCTGTTGTTTTAGATCGGGGAAAACCACTTTGCGCCTCATGGTGACGGGTCAGTCTTATTTGTTTAAATGGGGCATGTTCATTGCTAGCTGCTAGAAGCCAGGCCGAGATATTCTCCACATGGAGGTTGACATCGGGCGTAGGGTGAGGAGCTGTGTTGACCAGCGTTGTGATAAATACGGCATTATCGATGGCATTCCATTTCCTCGCCATACCCCCTGCAAGTAGGGATTTTACCGGTGGTCAGATGCAGTAGAGTGAATTTTATCAAGTGATGGTCAGACCAAATGCACGGTGTGACGGATAGATCAGATACCGCCAGGTTGGTGGTCCAAAGTTGGTCCAGGGTGTGACCTTTTAGGTGGGTGGCAGAAGAGATCTGCTGAGTGAAGTTCATGTCTTCCAACGATTCAGTCAGCTCATTGGAATGAGGCCCTCCTTGAGGATCATTAGCCCAATAGTTGAAATCGCCTATCAGGAGAATTCTGGCATGATTTGTAACAAGGTGTGCGATTTGTTCTCCCATAGATTGGGGGAATAGGGGCATGTGTTGAGGGGGCCTATAGAGTAATACACAGATCAGTGGTGCCGATTCGGACTCAAGTTTGATAACAATATTATCTGCTGCGGGGAGGCAGAGTGGGGTAAGGGCCGTGAAGGTCAGGCTCTTGTGGATAATAACCGCCACTCCGCCGCCTACCTTACCAAAAGGACGGTTTGTTTGCAGGATGTAGTATTCATTGGGTAAAGCGGCTAAGATATCGGGCGAGGATTCGGGAGTGAGCCAGGTTTCGGTGAGCAGGAGGATATCAGGTTTGTCTAAGAGGGTAAAGATTTCTAGCTGGTGTTTAACTAGGGAGCGAGTGTTAAGATAGACTATTGCTAAAGCTTTAGGCTCCTGAGTTTTTCCTTTTTGCAAGTGGAAGTGGGGTGTGGGTAGTTTAAGCTCAGGGAACGAGCCTCGCTTCTGATGTATGCTGTTGTGTAACAAACATGCTATAGTCTTAGGATCAGGCGAAGGTGCAATAGATTGGAAAGTTTTAAGTTCCTGGGAAGTGTATTTATAGATTTGGGCATGGTAACTGGGCCCTGGGCTCGTCTGGGCGCGGACGGGCGCATACGGGCTTGCCTTAGGCGCGCCCGCTGCACGCGTCCGCTTCACTCCCGCGTTGCAGCCGGCATTTATGTTAGCTGAATGCCTTAACCCCTCCTCTGGCCCACGTGATCGGACACCGGGGAGGAGGCAGGAAGATGCTGGGGCGCGCTACACTATCGGCGCTTAGATTCGGTAATGTACAATTTCAGGATATTGGTTCCCACACAGATTCAATTTCATACAGTTTTTAAAAGTTTTAAAAGTTAAACGAATGCAATTTGTTGCAGCTAAAAAGATGCTGTTTCAGGATGGCGGCCTCTTACCTAGAGTGCCCGCTCCCGCGTTGCAGCCGGGATGTGCGGGATGAATATGTGCATGAATGATTAAGTTGTTGTGTGACTGACTGTAAATCTGCTCTATTACACTGAAAGTTTTAATTACAAAGTAGGTAAAATAAACTAATAGGAAGTTATGGCAAGAGCGCTTTATGTTTAAAAACACTATCTATGGATATCTCTAACCAATATGTCTGTTATAGTAACAGTGTTTTGAGACATCTAATGATGCGCCCCTTTCTCCACCACTCTGCAAATGTGGCTCCGGGCGCAATACTGGTTAGAGGATGAAGTCCACTTTACTCCTGAGGGACCTTGGGGGCCAAGAAGCCCTCCTGGTACTTCCTGTAAGTCCTACAGAGTGGGATTCCTGAGCGCTAGTCAGAAGCCCCGTCTCCTTTCTCCACCACTCTGCAAATGCGACTAATACTTAAAAACCCTTAAAAATTCACTTAAAAAACCAAAGGTTACAGGGACATTATAGTTAGGAATTAGCATTTAAAAAACCTTAGAAATTCACTGAAAAAAACCAAAGGTTACAGGGACGTTATAGTTAGGCTCAGGTTTCACTCGCACAAAACCAGTGAAATTCAGCAGTTATATTCAGCTGAGCCAACTATAACTCACCCCCCACAATGCACTGCTTATGACCTCACATATTACATCACTCAGGACCTGGTCAGTTACATCACTGATGACATCTCAAATGACATCACTGATGTCATCATCCACAGAATCACTGACGCACCCACTCGCACCCCCCTAGAACCTTTCATATACCTACTCCCACTCAACCATTCACAAACCAATTCACAGACCCATACCAATACTTACATACCCACTCACTGATTCATAGATCTACACACATATCCACCCATGCAGCCACTCATACAACCACTCAGTCACTAATACAGCCACTGACATATCCACTCATACACCTGTGTAGCCACTCACACACTGAGCCAGTCACCCATGGAGCTACTCACATACCTAGGCACTCATCCATATAGTCAATCACACAGCCACTTAACCATACAGATACACACACACCCACCCACTCACTCATACAGATACTAACATGTACTCACTCACCTATACAGTCACTGACACAAGCACACACTCGCCAATACAGCCACTTTCACATTCACTCACCCATACAGTCACTCATATACCCCATCACTCACCTATACTGCCTTTCACATACCCAGTTACTCACCCATATACCACTGACACATCCACTTACTCACCCACACAGCCATACACACACTCACTGACTCATACAAGCCCCTCACACATGCACTCATCAACCCATACAGCCACTGACTCACCCACTCACTCATCCATACAGGCAGTCACACATTCCCTCACCCACCCACACAGACACTCAGACAACCATACAGGTACTCACACAACCAATCACTCACCAGTACAGCCACTTATGTACCCACTCACACACCCATACAGCCACTTAGATTCCAACTGATTGACTGAAACAGCCATTCACACAACCAGTCACTCACCCATACATTCACTGAGACACCTAATCACTCACTTATACAGTCAGTCATGCAGCCTCTGAATCATCTATACAGATACTCATATACCCACTGGTTCACCAATACACCATGGTATATATATTTAACACTGAGAAACTTTTTAAAAACACAAAGTCACTGGATGATGTCATCAGTAATATCATTTGAGATGTCATCAGTGATGTCATCATGATGTCACTGACCATGTCATGAGTGATGTAATATGTGAGGTCATAAGCAGTGCATTGCGGGGGCGCGAGTTATAGTTAGCTCAGCTAACTATTACTGCTGAATTTCTTTGGTTTTGTACGAGTGAAGTGTCAGCCTAACTATAACGTCCCTGTAACCTTTGTTTTTTTCAGTGAATTTCTAAGGTTTTTTTAAATTCTATTTCCTAAATATAATGTCTCTGTAACCTTTGTTTTTTTTCAATGAATTTCTATGGTTTTTCAAAATCTATTTCCAAACTATAACGTCCCTGTAACCTTTGGTTTTTTTCAGTGAATTTCTAAGGTTTTTTCATTCTATTTCACAACTATAACGTCCTTGTATTTTTTTCTATAATTAGATATTGAACATTACATATGCATGGTGCACCACTTGTTGTATTTGCCATGTGTTTATTTAAAAAGTACATTAATCATCTTATTTCAAGATATTTTTGGTTTTCCCGATTGTCTAGGACACACAGCGAATACCGTGAGTGGGTGCTTGAGTCTCTGAGTGTATCAGTGACTGGGTGCATCTGAGTGACTGTATGGGTGTGTGAGTATCTGAGTGGGTGTGTGTGTGTGTCTGAGTGGGTTTGTGAATTGGTATATGAGTGCCTCAATGGGTCTCTGAGTGAGAGAATAAGTCTGAGTGGGTGAGGGAAGGGGTGCATGCATGAGTGTCTGAGTGGGTCTGTGACTAGGAGGGCGAGTGTCTGGGTGGATCTGTGAGTGGATGTGTGAGTTTTTGAGTGGGTGAGTGAGTGGGTGCTTATATAGCTGAGTGAGGCTGCAACTGGGTGTGCGAGTCCCTGAGTGTATGAGTGAGTGACTGTATAAGTCTCGAAGAGGGTCTGTGACTGAGTGTGTGTGACTGTACAGGTGTCTGAGTGGATATATGAGTGGGTGTATGAGTATCTCAGTTGGTCTGTCAGTGGGTGTGTGAGTGTCTCAGTGGGTCTGTGAGTACATACATGAGTGTGTGAGTGGGTTTGTAAGTGGGTGCGTGAGTCTGTTAGTGGGTCTGTACATGGGTACGTGACTCTCCGAGTGAGTCTGTAAGTGGGTGCATGAGTGCCCAGGTGGGTCTGTCAGTGGGCGTAAGAGTCTCTAAGTGGGTATGAGACTGTGCGCATATGTCTATGAGTGGGTCTCTAAGTAGGTGTGTGAGTCTCTAAATGGGTCTGTACATGTATGCGTCACTCTCTGAGTGAGTCTGTAAGTGGGTGCATGAGTACCTGAATGGGTATGTGAGTGGGTGCATTAGTATCTGAGTGGGTATGTGACTGGATGTATAAGTGTGTAAGTGGGTATGTGAATGGGTGTATAAGTGTCTGAGTGAGTTTGTGAGTACGTACAGGAGTTTGTGACAGTGACCGGTGAGTGTGTACAAATATATATATATTTTTCTATATTTTCACCAATGATCGTGGAGACATCAAGATAGTCGTGATGTCCCTGCAATGGTACGGGGGGACGCGCTGGCAGTCGCGCCGTCATCACGAATATTGGGCGTGATAAAGAAAAAATAAATTTTGGACACAACTTGTTTCACTAACACCCCCATTTCTTGAACATGGGGTCAGAGTATCTCCACCCTGACCCTTTATCTTCGCTTTCACAGAAATGTTCAGCCCTGGAATCAATTCCAGATTGATAAAATGGCGGCCGCAACATTCTTTTCAGGTTGCTACCAGCCAATTACAGCATTCCCGCAGGCGTGCTTTCGTGGTGTACCTCGAACATGTTGCGATTTCACAGCGATCACCGCGAAACTGCCGCAACTTTCTGTTCAGGTTGCATCCAGCTACTCAGAGCATCCCTGCTGTCGAGCTCTTTCACGATTTACCTCGAACATGTCACGATTTCACTGCGATCACCGCAAAACCACTGTAAAATATCCACAGCCAGAGATATCACTATATTGTTCGGATTTAATTTCACAAATACTACTAAACAGATTTGCACCAAATAACAAAAACCACAATCTGCATAACAACATCTACCTTTCTGACAAATGTGGTGTAATTCCATCCAGCGGTTCGGGCTGTAGAATCGACAACGCGCTCCTATGGGAATTAACATTACAAATGTAACTTATTTTGCACCCCTATTTCTCGGGCCCCACTGCACAGATCACCCCCAAACTGTCCATGACACACAAAACCTACTTTGATACTTTTTATGGAAAATTACATGAAGATTGGTCAAACTACGCCAAAGTTATAGGCAAGTCAGAAAATGCTTTTCCAATGGAAACTAGGTCCTAACTATAAAGATCTACTAGTGAGAGCCAGTAGGGGATATATATATATATGTATATATATATATATATGACTTGCATTTAAAAAGCAGCCCATACCCACCCTAAAAAAGCCCACCCTAAAGTCTTTTTTAAAAAAACCTTCCCCCAATATATATATTTACTGAAAAAAACCAAAGGTTACAGGGAGGTTATTGTTGGGAAATGGAATTTAAAAAACCTTAGAAATTCACTGAAAAAAAACAAAGGTTACAGAGACGTTATAGTTAGGCTCAGGTTTCACTTGTACAAAACCAGAGAAATTCAGCTGTTCTAGTTAGTGAGCTAACTATTACTCGCACCCCCGCAATGCACTGCTTATGACCTCACATGCTACATAATTCATGACATGGTCAGTGACATCGCTGATTACATCACTAATTAGGGAGGTGGCAGTCCCCAAGCCAGGGGAGGGTTCGCGAGGGCCTCCCCACATATTGGGAATTAGCCCTAGGGAGGTGGGGGTCCCCAGGGCTGCAAGTGAGCCCAGCGGGCCCGCCCGCATTTATAATTAAAAATGCCCCTGGAAAGTGGTGGTCACCGGGGCTTTGATAAGCCATAGGACTGGAACCCTGTGCGCCCTCGCCTATATTTAGCATATGCACCTGGGACCTGGCCCACCCGGGGCTATTCCAAAGCAAGCGTGGGAGCCAGCGCTTGCTTTTTTTTGCCGTTGATTCGTGGATCCACCAGTGAGTCCACTTCAAAATAATAAAAAAATGCTTTTTATGCCCGGCGGGGTCCCGCAGGGACCCCACCACCATATCTGGGGGGTCAGGGTATTCCTACTTTACCCCCTTTTCTTTATTTTTAACTTTATTTTAATTTTTTCTAGGACTCTGCTTCAAGCAGAGTCTTAAGATGGCTGCCAACACTTCCCTGTTGAAGTGTTGACAGCCAATCAAATTTTAGTATTATCTGCAAGTCTACTGCAAGTCTACTGCAAGGACTCGCATCCACAGATTTTTTTTTTAAGTTAGATATCTCAAAAACTGCTGAACGGATTTACACCATATCACAAAAAGCACGCTTTCTGGACCAACATCTAGCTTTCTGCCAAATTTGGTGTAATTCCGTTCAGCAGTTCGGGCTGTAGTCGTGTTCAAAAAATGAAAAATTCCTATAGACTTAACATGGGGAAAACGCATTTTGGGACCCCCCTTTTATCTCGGCCCCACTTGAGGGATCATCCCTAAACTTTCACCACAGCAGCTGAACCAAAAGGGGAAGTTTTGTGAAAATTTCATGGAAATTAGTCAAGTGGCGCCAAAGTTATTGGCAAAACAAAAATCGCTTTTCCCATGGAAACTTTGGTCTGAACTAGAACTACCTGCTGGCGACCGCCAGTAGGTAATATATATATATATATAAACGCTTAATACTTAACTAATACTTATATTTAAAATGCTTATGCCTTTACCATTCATGCCTTTACAACAAAATTCGTTGTAAAGGCATATGCGTTGTAAAATCCTGCATTGCAATGGTTGTGTGGCAACGCTACCTGCGTTGTAACAGCCGCGTTTTAATGGTTATGCGTGGTAGTGGCTGCATTGAAATGGCTAGTTCCCCTGTAATACTGTATTACAATGTAGTAAAAATATAATTTTCTCTTTTTGGTGTTCTCAGCTTTCATACTTCATCATAAACAGTGGCCTGTATGAAGCATCATCCTCAAACAGTGGGGAAAAACAATCAATGGATTGTAAAAAACAAAAAAACAAAGCTGCACAGTACATCACTATAATTAAGTGACACTCTGCATTGCACTCACTACAATTCATTGATTAATTGCTTTTTTCTGGAGTTTCTACAGTAATGTAAACAAACCAATGTTCAAAATATTTCTTAAATTATTATATTTGGTACAATAGTACAAATAAATACAAAGCAAGAGATCCTTTTGATAACATTACCCCTGGTAGGCCAAATGATGTTCAAATAGTGACGATCCATATAGACAAAATTCCATAGTGTTTTTTCCCCACAAATAGTACTTCGAGGTTTGGTTGATGAAAAAAGAGGTAATTTTTAGTTCCAAAAGGCAGTTTTTGCTTTCAACTTAAGGCTGCTGTCATTGGATTATGTCCATTCAGTTTCTGACAGTAATTACACAGTGTAGTATTTAGAAGTAGTATTAACTCTTTTATAGAAGATAAAAGGACTATTGAATTTTGAAGAAGACTTTAAAGACTTTACCCCTAAAGGCCGAATAATGTCTAAAAGACCCCACATAGAAGAAACACCGTACCCCACTTTGTTCTCCACAATTCTTCCTCAGAAATTTGGTTAAAGAAATAAAAGATAAGAGTTTGGTCATTTGAAAGAGGTTTTGGTTTGAATTTAAGGTTGATGTCATTGTATTCCATCCATTCATTTTCACTCAAATAGACAGTGTAGTGTCCAGAGGTTGTATTAATTCCTTTGTGAAAGATGATAGCTGAAGTAGTAAAAGTTCTCCCCGAAATTGAAATTTGTATAGCTTCGAAGTTTGGAATTTGAGTTTCCAATTTGGAACCATCTGCTCCTTATTGTTGTTGCATTACTATAAGATATTTTCCAGTTTTGCTCTACACTTTGGGCAGGTCATATTTTGATTAGCACACTTCAACAATTTGTCAAAAGGCACACTTTTAGATTCTGGTAATGTTAAACAGAGAAAACGCTCAGAATCTATTTTTAGTGGTAGATGAATAATGACAGTCTTCACAGATATGGTTCCCTGTGCAACTCAGTCTGAATAAATCATCAATATTTACATCATATTCTTCTAAAACTCCAAACATAACCATAATAAATTCTTGTACATCTTGTTGACTGTTGAGTACACATTATTGATCCACTTCATATATCTGAAAGATCTTGAATACCTGAAGCAGAATGTGTCACAGTTCTGTCAGTCAGTATATGTTGCAGCAACTGATACAGTGCAGAACACAATCTCTTATCTGCTTTTTGTTCAGTTTGGTTGACTACGTGTGGTAAATGAAAGAGTACATTGAGAACAACATTTGCATAGCCGTTGACACCTGAACTGCTTTCCAACTGGTAACCTACAATATCTGTCATTTTGCAGTTTTCTCTTCTTAACAGCTTCTAGTTTATCCTTATGTCCTTTCTTTTCTTCAGCATCTGTATGCTCTTTTGTAATCTTCCGTTTTGGACAGATTATCGGTTTCACTTAAACAGGGTTTTTGCCTAAGTGAGGAGCATATGCACTTTTTAACCGATTGTACTCTCTTACACTACTTGCATTGGCACTAATTTTCTTTTCATCAAAATCAATCAAAAACAAACCGGACAATTTTCTAATTTGCGACAATGCTACATATGGCATTCCTTCTTTAAATACAGTACTTCTAATATTTACAAAAGCTGCATTTACACTTAAATCTTTTGATTTATGGACAGTTACAGCATATGCTGGACAGAGTGGGAATTACTGGCGCCGCACATATAAGTCTTTCACTAGCAGGAAACTTACCACACAATAGCCAATCTTCTTCACGCCATCAATCTGATAAAATTTTATGGCTAAGTATTCAACCTCATCTCTATTTGTGAAATTATTAAAATCAATTACTTTACCCATTGCACCATTTACTAACCATTACTCTACATTTAAATTACGATGCAAAATTGCTTGACAGTTTTTGCTGATGCGTAAACGCTTTTCTAATTCTGCAGTTTGAGACAGACTAATCCAAAGTATCCAATTTTGCTTCTAGCTTATCTGTGAGTAGTATTGTGACACCCTGATGTTCCATTTTATCAATAGCTGTAATTTCCAAAATATCTTCTTTCTCAAGTTGTAGTAATTGTTCATTAACCTTGGAGCACTCGTCAAGTGTTTTCATTAAACAAACTATAGACTTCTGTTCTTCAATGAAATTGTGCATTAGCTCCGCTGCTGTCATATTAGATGGAAATAGTTTCTTCATAAGTTGACTTTCCAATGCATGTTTTCCCTCTTTTGCTAAAACTCCTATTCTAATGTCCTTCAGTATTTCTGCACAATTTACATCAGATGCTGGACGCATATTTTTCACTAGTTCCTTGTATTCAAAGATTAACCAAATATTTACATTGCCAATGCTCCCCAGATAATTTCTTCTTTCATTATGCACAGGTTGTCCTTTTATGGAGTGAGTTGCAGTAGGTCACCAAATATAATCAAATGTTTTCCTCCAAACAGCACATCGTAGTTTGTTCTCAAAATCTGCTGCATTCTTAAATATATGAATACAAGCATTATGTTGGATACCATGCTGGCCTCACCAATTAATAAAAGCTTAAGTTTATTCAATATTCTTGACACCTCATGCCAAGCTTCACAAGATAGGTTCTAGTTTTCCAGTTTATTGTCATGTTCAACGGGTAGCATTAGTAGGAGATGTAAAGTAACCCCTTTAATGTTATGTGCAGCTAATCCTGTTGGTGCTATTACTACACATGACACATTTTATTCTGTAGTCTTCTATAGATAACCAGTGAGAACTTTATTAGGAATCTTTTTCTAGTGCCAGCTTGACCACTGATGTATAGTAATATTGGTTTGTACGAAGAACAATCATACTGTTTCCTCTCGTGGAGAAATCCATGTTCTATTTTATCTTTAACTTCATTGTAAATTTCTTTTTTGATCATTGTTCAGTTGTTCTACAAAGCGGTCAAAATCTATAGTTTCCTATCCTGCTTGCTGCATTGCAGTCTCTACCTCATTCATAGCTATAGCTGCTTCATTTTGAACAACTGATTCTCCAACAGGATCCTGACTCGACGGTGCAGAAATTTGGCTGTTTGTGAACTCTTTCGCTGTCTAAGTAGCTATGGTTTCTTCCTGTTCAAGCTCATCTTTCAACCTTTGCAGGTATGTTGGAAAGACTGAGCACTCAGTGCTGTCTTTCACAGCGTTGAAAGACTCTTCTTAACAGTCAGAGTGTCCAAGTAATTCTGATCTAGCACGCCATGGCTTGAACAACTGCAAAAGTGCCAAGTAGACAAACTCTCTTCTCTCTGGGGTGTGGCAACTAAGCTTTCGGTGGTTAATTAGATTCCCTTTGTTGTGTCTCACCAAACAACCATCACATCCAAGTACTCCATATCTTCCTTCTTCTATGTTTTCAGTTACATTACTTCTATATGTGCAGTGCTGAAGTACTTCATAGAGACACATGTTTTCAAGATGAGGACTCCTTCTTGGGTAGTATGTATCCTGCATGTTAGTTTTCGGAATATCTCTACTTTCTGGAATGAATTCTGCAAGATATTGTATTTCTGGGAAAGACTTTAGCACTCTATTCGACTGCTTGCAAGGCCTAGGCTTACCCACACAATTCCTCTCAACTTGGAGGACAAACTAGCCGAGCTCAACCTGTCCAAGCATTCATTAGAACCCATTTCTCTGTAGGAAAGCATTTTCAAGCTATAGCTGTACAATTTTCTGGTAAGAATCTTTTCTGCAGAAATTTCCTTCCACATCTCTTTCATCTCGGTCTTCTCTGATTTTGTTATATATGAAGTCACGTAGCGAGCAATAGCAATGGAGTTGTTTGCAACAAATTGTAGATCCATATTTGAATTCCACATCTACAGGGTTGTAGTCATTGATATACTTCTTAGGTTGTATGCATTTTTTGGTGATTTCCATTTAAGGGTATTTCTGACTGCAGACAAAAAGCTGCTGACTTCCTTCCGAGATGACAGGGCGTGGGAATCCAAAACGACACCTCATGTAAAATTTTCAGTACGTCCCAATTCTATGTGTTTGAAACCGTAGAACTTGTAGTCTCAAGCCCTTGTCATCACTGTCTTTTGGGATGGTGCATGTCACATACTATTGTATGAAAGACAAGACAGGCTCATCAGTGTCAGTTCCAAATTTAAGGGCATCTTTTACCCATAACAGCATATGAATATGTGGAGCACCTCTAGCTTGGTACTCGAAATCAGTTACTTGGCCAAGAGGAGGATTAGTTTTGTTACAGATGAAAGCCATCATCGCTTGAAACCTGTGGTTAAAATATCTGCAAATGTTTGCAGGGTCCAGTAAGCAAGGTTCTCCTGCTGTCTTCAGATTGATGTCTTTTATTGTTTGAGTCTGCTTCTCGCAGGAATTCAAGGAGGCCATCCCATACATACTGAGCACAACTCAGTAGGTGCTCTAAGGTTTCTTAACATGCATTTCAGCTCACTGTGACAATAATACTATTATTAATTGGTGCCATGTTCGCACGCCATTAAATTAATCAAGTTGTATTCTAGGTTTTCATCTTTTCTTGAACTTTGACGATGAATTCCCTTGCTGTGATATTTAGCAAATTCACTCCTGCCTTGAGAATGAGGTTTACTGCATAAGGTAGGCCTGACAAGCCACTCTCAAATAACAGGTGAAATATATAGTGAATACAGTGGTGAAACCTAGGATCATCTGAGTATTGTTGATCTGTACTCAACTGCTGGTATCTGTACAGATCGGTCATCATACCTACCACCCATTCCTGTGGGGAAAAGAAGCGGAAAATATTGAGCTCATAAACCTTGCTCCCAAACACTCAAGGGAGCTCCTGTTGCTTCTTTCATTTGAAAGAGATCAATTGTATCACCAATAATCTCTTTAGAATGCAGAGGGTGGATACTGTAGTGGTTATAAATTTCTTCTGATCAGGATCGATCCACCTTTTCAAACTGACCTTTTGATGATGATGTACCACCCTCCATATTTGTTATGTCTTGAAGAGCATCTACATTTTTATAATAAATATTGTTTTGTACCAGATATAATGTTACTTTTGTTACTTTACTAACATCCACTAACTCCTGCCATATTTTTTTATTCTTGGTAGGGACACCATTCACTAGAATAATAAGTGCTTCTTCCAAATCTCTCTGCACCCCTACAATTTCAATATTCTGCTTGAAATCTAAAGGCAAGTACACAACTCTACAGTTAAGACCTTTCTGTAACTCTGTTGGAGGTAACTTCCCTGTCCTTGGCTCCATACAAGCTATAGCTTGCAGTGGATGTATACACTGTATTAGAATTGATTCATAAGCATTTAAATCTTGTAGTTCTTGAGGGATTGTAACTAATTCTAACTTGTTGCGAACTGTTCTAGCTGACATTTTATTGCCCTCCAATTTATTATCACAGTACTTACTTATAATTTGCAGTGTGGAACAATCAAAGTGTTCTTCTACAAATAAATAAGCTGCAAATTCTCGCCACTTATCTGTGTTGTCTTCTTCAGTTTTTCAAGATACAACAACAAAAAGAGTTTGAGCTTTGTAGTGAGTGCGTTGACACCATATACAAACAAACAAAAAAACAGAGGGAAAAAAGGGAACAAGAGAAACATGAGCTCAGAAAGGATACGACAGACACCTGGCCAGAAGAATCCCATCCAGAAACGTACATGTAAAAGATCAAAAGCAAATAAACAAACCAATACAACCAAGACACATTTGACAAGAGAGGCGAACATCACTCAAGCTAGCCTACTCATATCACCAATTTTCACCTTGTTTGGAAAATCGAATACAAGTACAAAGTTCAGCATCCTAAAAGACACGAGAGCCGCTATTTATGCAATGCCAGTTAACATGACAGGTCTTCTAATACCTCTGGACCTACTAAAAGCAAACCATCTGGGGATACAGTCTCAGCCAGACTCCTCACTCGCACATCTGAAGGGAATCCAGTGCAATGACAGTAAGAATGGGTCAGAGCAAACTGAGAGCACCAACACCCTAGAGGTAAAAAGGAATACACTGAAGCAAGTAGCAAGATAGGTATCAACCAAATATCTATGAAGGCACAAATACATGCAGCTGGTCCCCCCCACAGTAAAAATGTAAAACACTACGAAGAACAACAAAAAACAAAGGATCCAATGGCAAAACAAACCACAAAAAAGGCACCCAAAAACACAGGCTCAATCACAAACCTAATAACAATGATTGAATTGAACAAGATAAAAAACACACACTCCATGCCAAGAACCACAACAAACCAGGAAAACCCTCAGGTCCTAAAAAGAAATGCCACGCCACATATGGACGACAGAGCAAATTCCTGGATCTATCTCCCTCTCAGGCAACGGGGAACTTCACGAAGTAACGGACGAAAAAACGATTCATCAGGAATTTGCAATTAAAAGCACAGGGAAACAAATTGCAAGCATCATTACTATCTCAACAGGGGACACAGCACAAACAAAGGCAGACCTGGAATCGCCCAATAAGTGGAGCAACTTTAGCATACCAGTCCAAAATACCGACAGACTCTAGTCTTAGTGCTTAGGCACAGGAAAAACAAACACTAAACAAAATGACAGTACTAGACATAACAAAAGAAAAGAAGATAATGAACATCAAGCAGGAGATCTGTTCAGCCGGCCAGGACTCTGTTTCGCTACTACATTCCTTAAAAGCCTCAACAAGGGCAATGGTAATGCAATCAGATAAATTAGACACACAAATAGACCAGATGAATATAGTGGCCACACACATCTCAGGAATTCATACCAAACTAGAAAGGCTCACAAACCTAGTTCAAGCCACTCATTATTCAAAAGAAGCAATATGTCGATGTGGAACAATCATAGACAAGCTAAGCTCCCTACAGGCAATTCGGGAAGAAATAATTGGTATTAAAAAAAAGCTCACTTAGCGAACATTTCAATGACAAATAAAAATAGCCAAGCAAAAGAGGTAAGCACTAATAATGAACATCTGAGAATGAAACTATATGAAACCTGTGAGGAAGGCGCTACAGGGTCAGTGAATCAGACAGATCTGAGGTACCTACAGGAGGTATAACAAACTCACACCTACAAACACCATCGAGCAGAGGACTAATAATGGAAGACCACATGGTAATAAAAGTAAACAAAGATGACCAAAAAAACGGAAGGCAATGAAAAAGACAAAAAAAAACGTGACAGGAAAGCGAGGAAAAAAAATATCAAGAAATAAACCAACATGTACCAAGACCATATTCCATCTTCAAAAAAACAAAAACCTGAGGGCGGAATCCAGCTTGCCCGAAGCTCAGGAGGACAGTACAGTAGGTGGCGAAGGTCTAATTAAGTGGGACCCAGAAGAAAAAGTAGTACCAGGTGCATACAGTCCTGCACCACAATTACCATCAAGAAGTGCCCAGAATAGTTAAACAGCAATAGACAACACTAACAAAGTGCAATTAAAGAAACAAGACCCACAAAAAACAAAAGGGAACTTAGTGGTGGTGTACAGACCAGCCCAAAAACGCCACTTCAAAACTCACAAAACAGTACAAACAGTCACGGAGGTCTATGTAACAGTGCCGGAAATCAGGAACAGACAATGTCTGGCTGCACCCCCGACAATCATACAAATCATAACAAAATGGGCGTAGAAGGAAAAAAACGCAAACAGGGGAGCTATAACTAGTGAGCCCGCACAACAACTTCTCCATCAAACTATGCCACAGGAATCGCTCATGCCAATCAAGGAAAAAACAAAACGGAAACCCATCAGGCCCGTTCCAATTCCACCTTGGACAGAAGCCTGAAGTCACATAACATGCAAATAATTAAACCTGCTCACAAACAAACTCCAGGATTATAATACAAAGCCACGAAATACAAACCACACCAGAAGCCACACAGCGCACTTACTGGACCGGTAACACCCCCCCTAAACAAAAAAGACACACAACAAATCATTTTTACTCCACAATACAAGGTCGACATGGCATCCTTAATAGGGGGAACATATTAAAACTGATGCTGAAATACCAGGACTAAAACACATAGAATCCACAGACCTCCTATCCGTGGAATTCATACCCAACAAGGATTTTAAATGCCCCGAACATACTCTAACCACATGGCAGTCAGAAGACACAGTACAACTGATATTGAATCATAAACAACTTTGAGTCCTGGGGCATAAAACTAACAAGACAACTGAAGAAATGCTATCCTCAGCCCCTAATGGCAAAAGTACATCTTAAAAAAAAACACCTACTCAGCAATAATCTACAGAGGAAAACTCAGGCTTACTCTGTCCTGCAGAACGCACGAGGAAGTAGCCCCAATAAAGCTTCTAAGATGAGCTACTCAGACACGAAATATGATCCAACAACTCACAGTGGCATTGGATTGCCACAGCACTAAATGCACGTAAGACTGAATGATCCACGGGGAAGACAACAACAAAGATAAAGAAAGACCAACTATACCTCCTATCATGGAATGGAATATAGCAGGAGCTAAAAAATTGCTAGAAGATGGCATACCACCAGAAGATTGGGAAGAAGACGACATATTAGCGCTTCAAGAGACATGGGCCATGGACAATCTGCTGTTGGAAGGCTACAAACATCATTTTATAGACGGAAAAAAAACAGAGTGCAATGGCCACCCTAAAGGAGGAATGGCAGTCTATGTGTCCATATCACTTGACATTAAATCCGAACAGTTCATATCTCCAGAGCCCGGCTTGCAAATAATCAAACTCTTGCAAAGGAGTAATCCGGGATTCATAACAGTGCCATTGATCAACGTGTATATGCATCCAAGCACAAACAAATCTTATAAGCTCCTGGACAGACTTCACATCCAACCTGACATCATTAATGTCAGACAGTCACAGGTGGAAAACTGGGACGGAAAAAGAAGTTACTTCACATAAACTGGAAACATTAAAACGAGAATTCTGGAAAGCGGTCAGAAATAAAGCCACTGACACAGATCAACAAGGATGGGAAAAGGTACGCCAGCTTAGAAAGGATTATTAAAAACTACTCTGAGAAGAAAAAAGGACAACATGCGAGGCAAACTGGACTAAACTAATATTTAGCGCAAAACAAACCAACTCAAGTACTTTCTGGGACCAAGTAAACAACTCAAATGTCCAAGAGGAGGACTGGGCAGACATCCTGGCCAAAAGATTAGAAGGTAAGATTCTATCGCAGCTAATGGAACAACCTCCTATAGGAACAATGACAACTGTAACAGCAGAGCCATTTAAAGATCAAGACTCAGACCAAAAAATTCCATTTGATGACACCATAAATATAATAAAAAGAGGAAGAAGCAACGGGGCACCTGGACCGAACTGCATCCCCCAAGCAATCTTCAAAGGAGAAACAAAATTCTGGGGGGACCTATATCACAAAGCTATTCAATGAAGTAGAACTACTAGGCAGCATTTCACCTAGTTGGCAAGGTTCCATAATAAACCCAATTTACAATGGGGGGTGGCCGAACAAACCCAGCAAACTACAGACTCATCGCACTACTTGACGTCGAAGCTAAATACTATGCATCAAAGATTCTGTCAGATCTGACTGAGTGGTCGGAGAAGCAGAACTTCATTCCCCCCCCAACCAAACCGGATTCAGGAAAGGAACCAGTACCACGATTTACATGATAGCAGTGTCACAGATAGCCGACAAATGTAAAAGGGAAAGAAAAAGATTACACTTCTGCTTTATAGATATTAAGGCAGCCCTTTGACCGTGTGGACCGACATAGGCTGTGGAACAAGCTAAAATACTGGAAAATCCCAGGAAATATACTTCGAGGAATAGTACAACTGTATACTAACACCTGGGTAAGAATCAAAATAGGCGATGGTACAAGGGTCTCGAAGAGGCAAACAAGGGCTTGAAACAAGGATGTATGCTGGCACCTCACCTATTCAATTTGTTCATGAGTGACCTAGCACAAAGGTTGGATCGGACCAACACTCACTCCCCCCTGTCTGGGAGCTTTATCCCAGTTGCACCTCTCATACGCTAATGATGTGGTGGTTTTAATGAGCCTAACACAGGTCAGCCTCCAAAGGGTACTAACAGAAATGCAGGACTTAGTAAGAATTAACAAATTGGAAATCAATATATGCAAATCAAAAACCATGCTGATCCAAAACAGGCTGAGCCGTAAACTCAAGATCTGGTTGAATGCAAGATGCTGGAGGAAGTTTCAACCCACAAATACCTAGGAGTTTACCTACGCAACAGATTCAACCAACCAGCTCAGAAGAATTATATGGAAAAAAGGGCTGGTGCGTTAACTTTCACCTTCAGCGTCTTAGCAAAAGAATTGGAATGCCCGCCTTTTAACCCTCTATTAGCAGTGATGGCTGCAAGGCTCCTGCCAACACTATCCTACAATAGTGTCACTCAACATGGGAAAGAATCCACACTTTTAAATAACTTGCTAGTCACCATCTATAAACGAACCTTCCAGTTGCCAAAAAAAGCATCCTCAGCACAAGTGCGGCTTGAATTTGGACTAATCAATGAATCACTAGAAAGGATGTACTCAACCGTAATAAGCTGGTACCAAATAAAACTTAATCAAGAACACTCACAAATCAGTGAAGCACTTTGGAAAGATGTTGAAACAGATAAAAAATCATCATACAACAAATATCTACACAAAGCCCTCCTAACCACCAAGACAGAAGACCTGTGGGACAAAAACCTGACTTTTTTTTAGCTTTTAGACAAATCAATATCAAAATACCACAATTTCAATCACTGGTAGAAGATAAAAACACATTCAGCAGGCAAACACATGCATGGATGATTATCAATAATTATGATTCGTTAAAACAAGCCCCCTACCTAAGCCTCACATTCTCCATTTTCTTAAAGAAGCGACTCATGGCGCTTCGGTTTGGTGAGCTACCGACATTAACAGACCTACCTAGTTGGAAATATAATGGTCCAACAACATGTAGATTTTGTGGACAAACACAAGAGGATTTTATTCATCTGATTTGCATCTGTGCACATTTTCACAAAGCACGAGTCACCTTATTGCGGCTGGACTTTAAAAGAGAAAAATCAGGACATGCAGGGCCGCCATCACCCAGTCTATCAACCCATTGGACCCCCTAACTGAACTGTATGCTGCTAAAGTTTTTTAAAGTATCACAAATCAGCTTTAAAAAATATTGCGGGAGGCGTGGCCAAGATGGCGACCTGAACAGATGTAGATCTCAGCAGCTCTGTCATCACCCTGCCAGTAGCACTGATCATAAGCTCCATCCACCGAATTTACGGTCCCCCGAGCTCGCGGGAGCAGCATTGGCGTGGAGTGCGGTACCTGGAGAGCAGAGGGCATGAGTTGGAGCTGCCCGCTTGAGCGGGTGCTGCGACTGCAATTCTGCAGCTGGAGCGAGTGAGACGGCGCTCACGCCTCACCGGAGCCACGGCTGTCACCACGGTGCCCGGCTTGAATGAGGTCAGTGAGGCGACACTTGGAGTGAGGGCCAGATCCGGTGTGGGGCCCGGCGGAGGATCTCCAGACCGGAGCCCCGGGCTGGCTGGGATCCCCCCGTGACTGGAACGATGGTGACTTCATTGTGCCTGACTGCAGCCTACACGTTGCAGAGAAGATGCACCCCCCCCCCCACTGTGGTCAGGTTAGGGCGGGCCAGGCCTGGTAGGATTGGAAGCCCCCGCACCGGTTGCAAGGGTCTCTTGACTGCAGCATGGAGCCCCGGGGGACAGAGCGGAAAACATTGGACAGCGGAGGCCTGATTGGGGCCTGGTGGGCTCTTGTGATGCACCTCGGGCCTAGCGGCGGCCATCTCTGCGGCACCAGGAGTCCCAGGCCGAGCATCTGCTCACCAGAAAGAGAGAGATAGAGAGGGGAGCCCAACAGAAAGATGACCAGATGACAAACGGGGTCCAGGTAGGTGGGGGGCAAGAGCCTCTTCCCTCCTCCTCCATCCCCCCCTCCCTCATCGGGCCCCTGGGGGGCAAAGTGCATTGTACAGAGGCCCTCCGTGTGGAAACCTACAAAGAAGGGGGTAGCCAAGACCCAGCCTGCTCTGCATCGGGACAGGACCTCACCTGAGCAGATCCTCCTACTTTGGTGGCTTTGCAATTGACGCTTAGAGTGAGGCGTTGGAGCTCCCCTACGCCGGCCTGCATCACTTGCACATTGCCCTGAGACTCACGGTGCATGACCCACCTACGCTGAACCTGAAGTGCGGTATCTAGGGCCCAAGGTACTAGGACCCGGGCTGAACTGACCCCATCCTCCCGTAACAGAGTGGCACCTGACAGACAGAGGACCAGCCCGTTGGACTAGGCCAGAGCTGGTAACGGCAGGCCACTGCTCAGAGGGGATTCTCTCCCCTCGTCTCCCTCAGCATAATCCTGCAACTGGAGTGGAGGTCGAGCCCCGCTTGAGAGTCGGACCCATTCCTTCTACTCAGGACAGCCTGTTGGGAGGGCTTGGCCTGCCTGGGATCAGCCATGCCCTCATGGCTTCAGTTAAAGCTAAAAAGAGCGAAACATCTGGGACATGCTCCTTAAGACTTCTGGAGAGGCACAGGGAGAAAAGATGGGTTTGGGTGAGCCAAAGGCGGGAGGGGCAGTGGAGAGAGCTCAGAGGCTCCTGTGACACAGGAGTTCCTGTAATCGCTCTTTGCCTCGCTCCATGAGGACTTGCAGATGGTGAAGAATGACCTTGCCCTCCAGCTAAGGGAGGCCCGCTGAGACATCGATGAAGTCGGGGAACAAGTAGCGGCCCTGGAGGAAGGGAATGTGTGCGAGACGGAGAACTTGAGAACCTACAATAGGAAATAAACAGGCTCCAAGATCAACAGATTGACCTTCAGGCGCATACTGAAGACCTTGAAAATGGGTCCGGAAGAAATAACATCTGTATCAGGGGGGCCCCAACTGCGGCGGAAGACTCGTACCTAAAGGAATATGTGCAGGCATTGTTTCGCTCGGTACTGGGCTCCACAATGGAGAACGACATCAAACTTCACAGGTGCCACAGGGGAAGGTGGGCCCACCTCACCCCGAGATGCGACACGGTCCCCAGCAGACATTTTGGCGACTTCAGTTCTGGGGCCATTCTCTGCAGCTCTTTCAAGACCTAGCAGCTATTACGCTACAGAAATGAAAGGAATTCCGCCCAGTCACGAGTCATTTGAGGAAGATTGGTGCAGCGTACTCGTGGGGTCACCCCTTCTGCCTCATCTTCAGCTTGGAGGGCGGTCCCACCAGATCCCTAACAGAGGACTGTAAAGTATTAAACCTAGATCTGTTGGAGCAAGAGTCTCTTCCTGCCCCCACACGGGGCTGACCCCGGGTAGGAAATAGGCGCAGGGCACATCACAAATCTGTTCCCGACAGTCATCGCCCAGACAACATCGCAAAGGAGAGGTCGGCTGTCTTTTGTTCCCTCTCTGGCGATGGAATGGACAAAGAAGGCCCTTCCTTCTAAAGTAGCCCTGAGACTTCCTTTCTAGGTGTATGGTATGTGGGGGGCGGGGCGGGCATGGGAGGTTTGCATACAAGAGATGGTGAATTTGGTCATGGCTTGTTCCCCTACTTCCATGCTCCATATTTCAATGGACCTTCTACTATTGCCTACTTTTCTATTGTACATTGTGTATTCCCTATTGTTGGGGTATGGGTTTGGTTTAAGGGGATTTCCTTTTGGCACACCTTCTCACTCACACAAGCCACGGCGGGGGGAACGCACTCTAACTTGTATCACTAGGCGGCACTTCTGGGCCCCTACCCACCTCTGGTGGCCTAAAGGAGCTGACCCTAGCAGACTCTCCCTTCTCAGTGACTCTGGAGGTTAAGTTAATGAGCCTCAATGTCCGAGGCCCTAATAATCCAACTAAGAGATCCGTTGTCCTCTCCTTGCTTGAAAACTCGCATGAAGAGATATGTCTACTGCAAGAGACGCACCTACTCACCAGGGACGTACATAGGATGCATACCAAGAGATTTCCACAGCAATACTGGTCACCGGGGATTGGGAAAACAGGTGGGGGTGCCATTCTTTTCTCTAAACGCTTCCCAGGTACCGGGCTGGGCACAGTAATGGAAGTCAAGGAGCCTCTCCTAGCTCTCCGCCTGCAAATAGGCTAATTTCACCTCACACTCACATCAATTTACGCCGCCAACGAACACCAAGAACCCTTCCTCACCGACTCCCTGGCCAGGGTGCTTCAATCCCCAGATGCTGCTGTAATCATAGGGGGTGACTTTAATATTGTGATGAATGTAGAACTCGATCGCTCGGGACACAGATCCGGAAAAACCAGGGCACTCTCACCTGATGGCATTGCGTGGCTCAATGAGTGCGGCCTACTTGATGTATGGAGCGCTTACCACCTTAGAGACAGAGACTATACCTTTTATTCCGCGGCCCACAAGACCTATGCCCGACTCGATGACCTCCTGGTCTCCCCCTTAGCATGGGACTGAGTGAAGACAACTACTATCGAGCCCCGCACACTCTCTGACCAGGCACACATCACTCTTACTCTACACACACACACACACACCCTTCTTCCTCTCTGACACCGAACTGGCGCCTTCGTGAAACTATGCTACACTCTTAGGCAACAGTCCAGGCACTCCAGGAATCCCTTCAGGAATACCTAGCGCTGAACGACACAGGCTCGTTTGCGCTCTTATCACTATGGGAAGCCCTGAAACTGGTGATTCTGGAGAAATTCATAACGCGAGCGGCGAAGGAGAACCGAGTATGCCGAGATAAGAGTAAGACACTTTAGAGGGTCCTAGAGTTAGAAACCATCCATAAATGCACCGGTGCTCCCCGGGTCTGGAGAGATCTGGAGAGAGGACGTCTCGAACTCAAACGCCTTGATCTAGACAGGGATGAATACGCTTTGTTACACCTTAAGCATAAGTTCTACCTGGGGGGTGACAGGGCAGGTTGCCTGCTGGCGCACTGACTGCGTAGCAAGCAACACATGAATTCAATAAAGTCCATTATGATGGATGACGGGATTGAGGTGAAAGACACCGACAGCATTGCTGGCGTCTTTAAGGCATTTTACGCAAAGCTTTAATCTGCCGAAAATTCTATTCCTGCTGTCTACCGGGACTATTTTAATAGTGTGGCGGTTACTCCTCTCCAGTCTTCAGAGGCAGAGGCTTTAGTTAGACCCATCCGCATCGAATAAGTGATCTCTGCCATAGCCCGGCTGAAACCCCTAAAAACCCCCAGGCCTGACTGCTTTAGTGCTGCGTTTTATAAGAGCTTCTGCCCAGAATTAGTTCCTTCTTTTGCTGACTCGGGCTCCCTATCGGAATCTATGCTGGAGACCTCCATTTCTGTCATACCCAAACAAGGGAAAGACCCCAAGCAATGTGGCTCTTACCGGCCCATTTCACTATTAAACATAGATGCAAAACTGTTTGTGAGTGCCCTGGCCCATCGCCTTAATCCCCTTATGCTAGGGCTTATTGACCCAGACCAAGCCAGGTTTATTCTCGCGCACCACTGCAGAGACAATACGAAACGCATCTGCCATCCCATAGACCACGGGTACTCATAGTACGGCCCGTGGGCCGCCAGCGGCCCGGCAAGCCTTCCTTGGCGGCCCGCGGACCTTGCAGACATCGTACCTGTGTTTTTTTAAAAGTGTCAGCAAATACCGCAGTTGCAGCAGCGCGGACTCTGAGAGACTTTGCTCTATGGGGGCCGGGCGATTCTTTAAATGACCATTCACTTGTTAATGAGGCTTTGTTGTATTTCACCTCTTCTTTAGCGCCCCTGCATCTCCACTCTGACTGAGTGGAGATGCAGGTGCGCTAAGAAGAGGTGAAATACAACAAAGCCTCATTAACAAGTGAATGGTCATTTAAAGACCTGTGAAGTACTCGGGTGCGGCTGTGTGTGTTCCCGGGAAGCTGTCTCAGCCCAGGCTGTGACTGACTGACACACTGACACACACTGACACACACTGACACACACACACACACACACACGGTGAGGTGAGAGAGGGTGAGGTGAGAGAGGGAGACAGAGGGAGGGAGACAGAGGGAGGGAGACAGAGGGAGGGAGACAGAGGGGGGGAGACAGAGAGGGGGAGACAGAGAGGGGGAGACAGAGAGAGAGGGAGACAGAGAGAGGGAGGGAGACAGAGGGAGGGAGACAGAGAGAGAGGGAGACAGAGGGAGGGAGACAGAGGGAGAGAGACAGAGAGAGAGAGACAGAGAGAGAGGGAGGCAGAGGGAGCCAGAGGGAGCCAGAGGGAGGGAATGGGGGGAGACAGAGGGAGGGAGACAGACAGAGGGAGACAGACGGAGGGAGGGAGACAGACAGAGGGAGACAGAGGGAGGGAGGGAGACAGACAGAGGGAGACAGAGGGAGGGAGGGAGACAGACAGAGGGAGACAGAGGGAGGGAGGGAGACAGACAGAGGGAGACAGAGGGAGGGAGGGAGACAGACACCGAGGGAGACAGAGGGAGGGAGGGAGACAGAGACCGAGGGAGACAGAGACCGAGGGAGACAGAGACCGAGGGAGACAGACAGAGGGAGGGAGACAGACAGAGGGAGGGAGACAGACAGAGGGAGGGAGACAGACAGAGGGAGGGAGACAGAGGGAGGGGGACAGAGGGAGGGAGGGAGAGAGACAGAGAGGGAGGGAGAGAGAGAGAGAGAGAGAGAGAGGGAGGGAGACAGAGAGAGAGAGAGACAAAGAGTGAGTGAGACAGGGGGAGACAGAGGGAGACAGAGGGAGGGAGGGAGGGAGGGAGAGAGGGAGAGAGAGAGAGAGGGAGGGAGACAGAGAGAGAGAGGGAGGGAGACGGAGAGAGAGAGAGGGAGGGAGACAGAGATAGAGGGAGGGAGACAGACAGAGGGAGGGAGACAGAGAGAGAGAGGGAGGGAGACAGAGAGAGAGACAAAGAGTAAGTGAGACAGGGGGAGACAGAGGGAGACAGATGGAGGGAGGGAGGGAGAGAGGGAGAGAGAGAGAGAGAGAGAGAGAGAGGGAGGGAGACGGAGAGAGAGAGGGAGGGAGACGGAGAGAGAGAGAGATAGAGGGAGGGAGAGATAGAGGGAGGGAGAGAGAGAGAGAGAGAGAGAGAGGGAGGGAGACGGAGAGAGAGAGAGAGAGACAAAGAGTGAGTGAGACAGGGGGAGACAGAGGGAGACAGAGGGAGGGAGGGAGAGAGGGAGAGAGAGAGGGAGGGAGAGAGGGAGAGAGAGAGGGAGGGAGACGGAGAGAGAGAGGGAGGGAGAGGGAGAGAGAGAGAGAGGGAGGGAGACGGAGAGAGAGAGAGGGAGGGAGAGGGAGAGAGAGAGAGAGAGAGAGAGAGAGAGAGAGAGATAGAGAGAGAGATGTGTGTATGCCGGGTATGGTGGCACAGTGGACGAAGGCGTCCACTGCAGAGGCCTGTGTTCAACCTCATGGTCATAGTTTTTTTTTTGCTCTAGCCCCGCCCCCCTCCCCCACTGACCCCGCCCCCACCGGTGCGGCCCTCGGCCACAAACCACACTGTAAATTTGGCCCCCCGAGAGAAAGTTTGTGAGTACCCATGCCATAGACAAAGTGCACCGGTCACGTACCGAAGTCCTGTTAGCTATAGATGCAGAGAAGGCATTCAACTGAGTGCACTGGCCTTACCCGTTTGAAACACTGCGATGGTACGGCATTGGAGAGCGTTATAGGCGATGGATACAGAGCATTTACAGTGCTGCCCGTGCAGCGGTCAGAGTAAATGGTGGTCGCTCTAGCGGGTTCTCAATTCACTGTGGCACACGTCAGGGCTGCCCACTTTCCCCGCTTCTTTTTGCGCTCTACATGGAGCCTATGGCACAGAGTCTAAGGGACAATTCTAAGGTGATGGACATCCCATTTGGTGCTGACCAGCATATGATTAGCTTATACGCGGACGATGACGGTGGCACAACCCATGACCTCCCTTCCAGCTATCATTACAGAGCTGCAGGACTTTGAGCGATCTCGAACTTTCACATGAATGTGCAAAAATCCCACATTCTAAATCTCACTGTGGCACCAGATACTGAACGTGCACTGAGGTCACAGTTTGACTTCCATTGGGTCATTGAGGGCCTTCCATATCTTGGCCTCGCCCTGGCACGCAGCCTCCCCAAAACCGCAGCTGCGAACTACGCAATGCTGATCAGCCAGACCTGTAAGGATCTGGCCCAATGGCAAGGGTTTCCACTCTTGTGGCTTGGCCGCATTGCGGCCGTAAAAATGACTATTCTGCCTCACTCCCTCTACATATTTCAGACACTCCCCCTGACCCCCACCACCCAGATCAATCCGCACACTACAAAGAGACATCGAAAACTTCATATGGGGTGGCAAGCAAACCAGACTAGAGAGGCAACTTTTGCATTGTACTAAACAGCGCGAGGGCCTGGCGGTTCCCATGCTTTTGAAGTACTACCAAGCGGCCCAACTTCGGTATCTTGTGGAGTGGAACCGCCCGCTTACTGAGAAACACTGGGTATTTATGGAGCAAACAGTAGCAGGCTCCCATATATGGAGGGCCGCTTGGCTGCCTTGCCATCACAGGGCCTGGGGCCTTTACTCCTCACCCATTACATCTCCGACTCTCAAAGTGTGGGACTTGGTGGCGACCACAGCAGGCTTAACTAAGTTCCCATAGCCCGACTCCTTTTTTCGCTAACCCCGACTTCCCCCCTGTATTGACGCAAAGTACCTTTCACCGCTGGACAGAGGGTGGATGTAAGCGCATGGGCCGTCTCTTTGATCAAGCAGGTCCGAACGCATTTGACCAACTCAAAATGGACTATTTCTTGCTAGAAATAGATCGGTTCTCATATGCACAACTGCAGCACTAGGTGCTTAGTCCAGATGTACACCTAGGAGCCAGCCGACCGATGACCCAGTTTGAGAAGTGGTTGTTCCTCAAAGCAGATGACAAGAGGCTAATCTCAGAGATATATGCCTATTTGACTAGAAAATAAATATATTGTATAACCCCTGGGCAGAACCGATGGGAGGCGGAATTAGGCAGAACCTTGACGGACAAGGACTGGGGGGATATCTTCCATAGAATTCACCACTCGGCACACACCATGGGACACACGGAAACAGCCTACAAGATCATCTCATACTCGTATTATACACCAGATCGCATGCGGAGATGGAATGAGACTTGCACTGGGGACTGCTGGCGAGGATGCGGTAGCCCTGGGACCTTGCTCCACCTCCTATGGCACTGCTAACTACCTAGATATTGGGACCAAGTCCTGGATGACAGACACTGCCTTTAATACTACCATCCCCCGATTCCCAGCTTACACAATTTTAGGGCTTCCAAACGCCCTCACATTTCCGCTTCGCTACATACGAGGTAGACAGATAGCCCTTGCACTGAATGTAGTGCATAAGGTTATATTGTCAGCTTGGGGCACAGACAGGCTCCCCGACCACAGGCAGTGGTTGCATCAACTGTGACTCCTCCTCGGCATGGAACGTCTATCCATGGCCACTACATCCAATTGCGCCTCCTATGCTGAGTTCTGGCCCCATTTATCTCCATTCTCTCCACAGAATTCAAGGAGCCCAACATACCTGCATATTTTACAGCTGATCCCGGACCCCACTGGCCCAGAGATGCTCGAGGGGTCTTTGGCAAACTAACGGGTGGAACTCCATAAGGGATTGAGGGTTACACACACACACACACACACACACCTCGCCGGATGAAGGAAATGGGTGGCTGGTGGGGGGGGGTGGGAGACTTGTTCTCTTAATTTCATTTATTTGTTTCTCCTTGTTGTTTTTCTTTGTTGAAAATCAGTCCTTATGAAGTATCACCGTCAATTGCCACCGGCATGTCTGAATACAGAACGATCAAGGCCATCCCGATAGGGTTGTAGGCGACTTGCTGTGTTACCACTATCCTTGACACATTCTGCATACTACGCGGCCGGCCCACTCTGGGTTGTAGGCGACATGCTGTGTACAAAAGATTGACTTGGATGATAATAAAAAGATTTGATCCTAAAAAATATTTAGGTAGAACCAATAACACAAACTAAACCTTTGCACAATACGGAAGAGTAATTTTAGATTTTATACCCGTACCTGCTTGTTTTCTGGCTGCGGGGGGCCGCCACCGCTACTGCCACCGCTACTGCCACCGCTACTGCTGTCACTGCGAGGGGGCAGGAACCACAACCCCCAGCCCGCTTTGCGGCGAGGACGCCGCCAACGTACTTGCTCCACGCCAGGAGGCGCTCTAAAACCGGCCAGGGCTCCCGCAGCGCGGGAGTCCGTACCTGCTTGTTTTCTGGTTGCAGGGGGCCGCCACCGCTACTGCCACCACTACTGCTGTCACTGCGAGGGGGCAGGAACCACAACCCCCAACCCGCTTTGCGACGAGGACGCCGCCGACGTACTTGCTCCGCGCCAGGAGGCGCTCTAACCCCAACAAGGGCTCCCGCAGCGCGGGACGCGCGCGGGTGTGCCCGGGACGCGCCCGAGCAAAGCCTGGGTAAAGGGCGGGCCCGTCTGCGCCCGTCCTAGCCCGGATGAGGCTGGGATGGGCCCCCCCCCTTGGTTTCATCGGTCGACACGTTGGGTAAAGGAGCCAAGCCCCAGCCAGGAGGCGTGGAGTTACGGTAAAAACAAAATAAAAACAAATTATATTTCATTTCTATATGGATTTTAATCGTGTGCATAAAAGACTTTAACCATGGGGAAAAGAAAAGCCACGCCTGCTGCTCAAAGCACCAATGCTACCCTAGATGGCTTCTTGCAGAAATCCGTGGGGGCGATTAACAAAGAAATCGAACTTGCTGAACGCAGACTTTCACTAGCTCCACTACCCCCACCTGCTGTTCCGACTGTTAAACCTGTCGCTGCCACTGGGGTCCTCAATGTAACCACATCAGCAACATCTTCTTACCCATTGGCTCAACCCCCACCCCCACTCTCACCTACCGTTATAATCCTGAGCCAGGGTGTTACAGGCGCACTGCCAAAGGGAGTGGAAGCAGCTATACGCTCATCCACAGGGAACCCGGGGGCTCAGAGTATAGCCGGGGGAAAAAGGAAGCGCACTGATCCAGCCGGGATCGACCATCGAGCAAGGGGCCAATCGCCCAGGGTCAAGAGAACAAAGCAAAACCCACCAGGAACTGCTGGCAGATCCCGTAGTGGAGGAGGAAACACTATGTCACAGACTGAATTGGACGCAGTGACAGACCAAATTAGTAAAGTGGTGTTAGAGTCTTTGGAACCTATTCTATCCCGCCTAGGTCGTATAGAGGAGCAGCTTGATCGACTATTGCTAACCACAGAGAAACCAGTGGTGCAAAAAAAGCAAAGTGGTGGGCACATTTCAGCTAGTGGCACGTGTGAAAGGGGAGTCGATGTCTTCTCCGGTGTTCCCAAGGGTGGGCGGGCTACAAAAAGTGGGCCAATAAACTTATATAATGCGATAATGCCACACGAAACTCCCTCGATCTCGGATAACTGCACCAATCACCTAACGGTGCCGTTCAGGGTATCTGGACAAGACGAGATCCCAATCGGGGAACAAGGGGTCACCACCCATTTAAGATCTGACCCCCACAGTGGGGAGAACCAGTGAAAGAAAACACGCCCACAATTGGTCTCGCTCCTGGTCCGTTAAACAGGCAGGGCGAGAATAACATCCTAAATTTACCCCCAGAGCGTACACCCTATACTCTGATCCTGACAGGGGTCCCGAATCTCTCACCTGGATTACAGGAAAGCTGCCAGAGCCTTATCGATAAATCAGCCCATTGGTGTACCAGCAAAATCCAGTCCCAGATAAATTGGCCCAAACACATTATCATGGCCAGGCGGGTGAGCTGGTTGGGCAAAACACCCAAAAATAGAGAAGGGGATTGTGTAGTGCTGAATTTTAATGATAGAATGTGCACCCACTTTGCCTTGAAGCATCTTAGAGACTCCCCCACTGAGCAGATACAGGCAAGCCCCTTGGGTTTCTTTTACCCTCAACAACAGGGAACTTCTAAGAACCAACAGTCCTGGCAGCCGCCCAAGAATAGATATCCCCGCCCCCAGCCCCCCTCATGTATTCACCCTAACCGCTTTGAGGCACTTTCTGGGTTAACAGATATAGATTGACTACCCGCCCAACCGAGTAAATTAGACGAGACGGAAAAAATAAGTATTGAACCTGGGAGAGACCCTAATGTATTTGACAGCATAACTGGGAATAGGTTGGTCAATAATTCCCTGGGTCCTTCCTTGTATAGCTCAACTAATATTTATAACAATACAAATGAAACTGAGCCCGGTATCCACTTGCCTATTTCACCTCCCACACACAATCCAGGAGGGGTGGGGCTTGACTCTGCTACCACGACGGCTAGGCTTGCCACTAATTGTAACAGGGTGGATACAGTGATTACGGACTATGAAATCTGTCCTTTTAGAATTATCTCCTGGAATATTGCAGGTATCCTTCCAAAACTATCGGACGAGGTTTGGTTAGTATATGTTAAGGCCTTTGATATCATTTGTATTCAGGAAACTTGGTACAAGGATGACGTTGCGTTGGACGGCTATTGCTCTTTTAACGTCAACGCAACCCCTTCACCAGCAGGGAGGACAAAAGGAGGGCTGGTGACATTGATCCCAGTTAAATTGGATCTATTCAGGCAGAGGTTGTAATCGATTCTCCCTGGTATCAACTCATTCTGATCTCCAACCTATTCCAGGTTAAGCTACTACTGATCAGCTAGTGCTATAACATCTTTGATCGAAACAGCTTGGACGTCATTGATACTCTAAAGGTGGAAATTAATAAGATAGCTGGGAAGTGGCAGCCCCTGTGTATTTTCTGGGTGGGGGATTTTAATTGCACCTTTTGTCAGCATAGCCCATATCGAGTGTGTGGGCTGCTGGACATAGAGGGTCAACCGCTGTCGCATTTTATACATACACCTCAGGGAGAGGCCTTAAAGGCCATTAATGCTGTAAACAACTTGCGCCCGGTTGATACCCTGGTCGGCAGCCCCCCCACACAGTACCCCACTTACGTTGGAGGAGGTAGGGAAAGTGTTATTGATTTCATGCTTATATAAAGTAAGTTTGTCTCCCTTGTTGGTAGTTTTGAGGTGGAGCCAAATAACGCAAGCGATCATAACCCCCTCATTGCCTCCCTATCCGTAATAGCCAAAGAGGGGAATGGTGATGGCCGCCCCATTCAGTATAACCCCAACCAAGGGTTGAGACTGAAATGGGGTAAAATAAATCCTATCCAATTTGAAGAGAAAATCGTCAAGGCAAATTTTAGCTCTATGCTGAAATGCCTACAGCATGACTCTTCCCCAGATAAGGTTATACAGGGTTTTCAACTAATCTGCACGGATGTTTCCAAAAGTTTAACAAAATCAGTAGGGAGAAGGGAAGTCCAGGCGACAAAATGGTTCAACGACGAGTGTTCAAGCGCCCAAAAGATCTCAAAAAGGCACTACACGCAACCCCCGTGATAAAAACCTAATTAAAAACGTGAGACAGGCTTATAAAAACATAATCAATCAGAGGAAAGTTGAACTAAGAAGGTTAGCCTGGGAAGACCTAGAGAGAGCCAGCGCGCTCAAAGACACCAAGAGCTTTTGGGAGGTTATCAATCGCCCCCTATTTTCGACAAATGCTAGGGGTATGGATTTAAAGATACTGGGGGAGGTTTGGGAATCCCATTTCACAAACATATTTAACCCAAAGGGCATTTCTCTGCAGGAGCTAAGGGAAGATGCGCTAATAGATTCATCCTCGGCTTACCAACTTAGTTCTTCCCTTACAGTGATTGAGGTCGAGGATGCCCTGGCGAAGGGGATTTGCTTGAAAGCCCCAGGCCCTGATGGGGTTCCTTTAGACCTGTTTAAAAGCAATCCTCACCTTTGGGCACCCCTGTTGACCAGCATCTTCAGGGCAGCAATAACTGGTCCCATCCCAACATCCTGGAAGGAGGCCATAGTGGTACCGGTATACAAAAAGGGCAATAAGAACGACCCCGCCTGCTATAGGCCTATTTCTTTAATTGATGCCACCGTAAAGGTGCTGGGGAGGGTTATTCTTGTGCGCCTCGAGACCTGGGCAGGTAACTCTGGGATTATGTCCCGAATGCAATATGGCTTTAGGAGGGGGATGGGGACAAATGAACAGTGCCTTAATTTGTCTTTGATCATGTGCAAGTACATGAAGGCCAGGAAGGGGTCCATCCACTTGGCCTTCATGTACTTATCCAGTGCCTTTGATACGGTCAATCGGGAGAAACTGTGGGCACAGATGGAGAAAATGGGCGTTGAAGAACCTCTTATCACCCTCCTGCGTAGGTTGCATCCGCCCACCACTGTTTCCATACGATATGGCACAAGGGGGGAGAAGACCAAGCCCATTGTCTCCACAGAAGGTGTTCGGCAGGGATGCATCCTGGCCCCTTTTCTCTTTCTACTGTACACAAATGGCCTAGAGGCACTCCTAATAGAAAAGGCACTTGACTTCCCCAGAATAGGAGGCAACCCGATCCCTTTGTCGTCATATGCGGATAACACTGACTTAATGGCTTTAACAGCCAATAGCCTCCAAAAATCATTAAATGTTTTTACTGATTTTATGTTAGCACTGGACCAAAAAGTAAATTTTTATTAAGTCTTATATTATGGTGTGTGGCCCCAATCAAACCAAAACAAGAAAATTTACTGTAAAGGGTAAGACCATCGATAAGGTGTCTAATTTTACATATTTGGGGAATGTTTTTAATAATAAATTGAATTGGGACTCCCTTGTCAAGGCAAGGGCACAGCAATCTAGGTTTATTTCGCTTTGCTTGTAAATTAGGCCACAAGCCCGTAACAGAACCGATTACTTTATACAAATCGAAATGCCGATCCGTTGCAACCTACAGGGCAGGAGTGTGGGGACATCATAAAAGTACTCCGTTACTAATTTTAGAAAATAAATTTATAAAAAGATTGTTGATGACCCCAAAAAGTGCCCCCACAGCTTTTTGCCATTCTGAGGTAGGGTTGGATTTTATAGCGGACCAAATTAATATTGCCCCATTGGTTCTCTGGGCAAAAATTTGGACGTTTGAGGACCTAGCATTCTCAAGGGAAATTATCAAGGATTGTATTAACCTAGACAATGCCCTGGCGATCCCATGGTTCCGCTTTGTCAGAGAGAAATTCAACGCGATTGGTTTGGGGCACTATTATGACAAGCCTGCCAGTATTCATACAAATATGAAAACCATTATAAAAGAAGCATACTACGCTGAGGCAAATACGCGTCGTCGGCATTTGGGAACCCAATGTCACTCAGACCCGTCCCCCACACAACAGCAATTTTATCTGTCCTTCACTATAATTGCCACAGACTCGCTTTTTTCTGACCAGATTTCGCCTGGGCACAGGGTCAAGACTGATTTGCATATGGCTGGGTTCAAACTGGAATGGCATGGTGAGCAAAAAAACGATGGATTTAGGCCCAGATCTCTGTACTGGGGTGAATGTATGACATTGTTCTGCATTCTGTCCATCAACTGTTGTTTTTGCATTTGTCACCCCGAGTGGGACGGGTATGCCCAGACGTGGGTCCCGTGCTCTCCATGCCACTGGAATCAAGCTATCCTGGCTGAAGAGGGGTGAAACCCCGAAACCGGTCCTAGGATGCTTGTTTCCAGTCCAGGGAGGACCTGGCTTGGCAGTTCGGGCTGGACTGTTCCCATGAGGCACAGGGTCAAGACTGATTTGCATATGGCTGGGTTCAAACTGGAATGGCATGGTGAGCAAAAAACGATGGATTTAGGCCCAGATCTCTGTACTGGGGTGAATGTATGACATTGTTCTGCATTCTGTCCATCAACTGTTGTTTTTGCATTTGTCACCCCGAGTGGGACGGGTATGCCCAGACGTGGGTCCCGTGCTCTCCATGCCACTGGAATCAAGCTATCCTGGCTGAAGAGGTGTGAAACCCCGAAACCGGTCCTAGGATGCTTGTTTCCAGTCCAGGGAGGACCTGGCTTGGCAGTTCGGGCTGGACTGTTCCCATGAGGCACAGGTTCAAGACTGATTTGCATATGGCTGGGTTCAAACTGGAATGGCATGGTGAGCAAAAAACGATGGATTTAGGCCCAGATCTCTGTACTGGGGTGAATGTATGACATTGTTCTGCATTCTGTCCATCAACTGTTGTTTTTGCATTTGTCACCCCGAGTGGGACGGGTATGCCCAGACGTGGGTCCCGTGCTCTCCATGCCACTGGAATCAAGCTATCCTGGCTGAAGAGGGGTGAAACCCCGAAACCGGTCCTAGGATGCTTGTTTCCAGTCCAGGGAGGACCTGGCTTGGCAGTTCGGGCTGGACTGTTCCCATGAGGCACAGGGTCAAGACTGATTTGCATATGGCTGGGTTCAAACTGGAATGGCATGGTGAGCAAAAAACGATGGATTTAGGCCCAGATCTCTGTACTGGGGTGAATGTATGACATTGTTCTGCATTCTGTCCATCAACTGTTGTTTTTGCATTTGTCACCCCGAGTGGGACGGGTATGCCCAGACGTGGGTCCCGTGCTTCTCCATGCCACTGGAATCAAGCTATCCTGGCTGAAGAGGGGTGAAACCCCGAAACCGGTCCTAGGATGCTTGTTTCCAGTCCAGGGAGGACCTGGCTTGGCAGTTCGGGCTGGACTGTTCCCATGAGGCACAGGGTCAAGACTGATTTGCATATGGCTGGGTTCAAACTGGAATGGCATGGTGAGCAAAAACGATGGATTTAGGCCCAGATCTCTGTACTGGGGTGAATGTATGACATTGTTCTGCATTCTGTCCATCAACTGTTGTTTTTGCATTTGTCACCCCGAGTGGGACGGGTATGCCCAGACGTGGGTCCCGTGCTCTCCATGCCACTGGAATCAAGCTATCCTGGCTGAAGAGGGGTGAAACCCCGAAACCGGTCCTAGGATGCTTGTTTCCAGTCCAGGGAGGACCTGGCTTGGCAGTTCGGGCTGGACTGTTCCCATGAGGCACAGGGTCAAGACTGATTTGCATATGGCTGGGTTCAAACTGGAATGGCATGGTGAGCAAAAAACGATGGATTTAGGCCCAGATCTCTGTACTGGGGTGAATGTATGACATTGTTCTGCATTCTGTCCATCAACTGTTGTTTTTGCATTTGTCACCCCGAGTGGGACGGGTATGCCCAGACGTGGGTCCCGTGTTCTCCATGCCACTGGAATCAAGCTATCCTGGCTGAAGAGGGGTGAAACCCCGAAACCGGTCCTAGGATGCTTGTTTCCAGTCCAGGGAGGACCTGGCTTGGCAGTTCGGGCTGGACTGTTCCCATGAGGCACAGGGTCAAGACTGATTTGCATATGGCTGGGTTCAAACTGGAATGGCATGGTGAGCAAAAAACGATGGATTTAGGCCCAGATCTCTGTACTGGGGTGAATGTATGACATTGTTCTGCATTCTGTCCATCAACTGTTGTTTTTGCATTTGTCACCCCGAGTGGGACGGGTATGCCCAGACGTGGGTCCCGTGCTCTCCATGCCACTGGAATCAAGCTATCCTGGCTGAAGAGGGGTGAAACCCCGAAACCGGTCCTAGGATGCTTGTTTCCAGTCCAGGGAGGACCTGGCTTGGCAGTTCGGGCTGGACTGTTCCCATGAGGCACAGGGTCAAGACTGATTTGCATATGGCTGGGTTCAAACTGGAATGGCATGGTGAGCAAAAAAACGATGGATTTAGGCCCAGATCTCTGTACTGGGGTGAATGTATGACATTGTTCTGCATTCTGTCCATCAACTGTTGTTTTTGCAGATTTCGCCTGTGTACTTTGCACTTTCTAGTGGCCTTCCCAAAACAGTCAGGATGGAGTGATAAACTTACTGTCTGTCCCTGTGACAACTTAGCAGCTCAGAGCACTTTACACTTTATGCTGTTTTGCACACTTTATAAAGAGCCAAGGGAACGATTCTTAAATCCAATCTTGAGAGAAATCCGCCCTTGTACCTATCAGGATGGTTTTAACTTGTTACATTGTTTGTCTACTGTTTCTATTTGCACTGCCGTATCTAATTATATCAGAATTGCATTGTCAATAAGAAAACGCTATGAACTGTAATAGAGAAATTGGTGTTCTAATTGGTTTTTAAATTTTTAATATGCACTCACACGATTGAAGCTGATAGGAGGTACTAAAGTGTGCAGCCCAGAGCCTGAGCAAGTGGGATCAGGGCACTGAGCTTTTAGGTCTAGTTTTTTATGTAAATTGCAAATTGCCTCAAATGTTTCTATTCTGAGCTTTTAGCGATTTTAACCAAATTATTGTATAAATTGGACATGAAATTTTACAGTTACATGTATGTATGCTAAACTTTTATGGTCCGCTTGTACCGAATAAAGTTACTTTTGATTTGATACTTATATAATAACTTCATCGTGGTGGTTACATGTAGTTACAGTTTTATTTCACATATGAAAATGTTCTACATGTAACATTGTTACAGTTTTAATTAACCAAACAAAAAGTCAATTCATTTCATTTCACAGTCCGCTTTCTCTGAACACACTGTTTTAAACTTACTAATTTCTTCTTGAAAGTTGTCAACACTAATACCTGTATCCTGTTCTGCTGCTCCTGTAGATATCAAGTCCTCATTTTCCCTACACTCCTACACAGGACCAAAGAAACAAAACTGATCATCAAACTATTTGTACTTCTGCTATTGTACGATGCAGAAGAACTCCATTAATTTCTACTAAACATAAGGCAGGAGTTCTAACATGGTAAAGTCTCCTAAATAAAGTTCACATTTCTGAGTGGTGTACGGCTAACATTCTGAAATGATGAAAGGTGCTTTGGCACACTTTCTTTGACAGACATGCTATTGAGTGTCCCACGTAAATTAGTTTACTTCCTTACTTTGCATGAATCTAATCCTTGCAACATAGCTATTTTCTGCTTCAGACATCTGCGGGGAAACACACATAGGAAATTTATCAACATGTCAACATGTCAATAGATTCCTGCCAAATAGTACAAATACTGCTACAGCTCCATTTATAAGGCAAACACAAGGAGATGACGGACGGAGTGCTAAAACGTTTTGGACACTCAACCCCAGTAACAGATCTGGGTTGAATCCATCATCGTTCTTTAGCTCACTTTGCCACCCCAGTTCAGACCCAGCTATATGCAAATCAGTCTTGACCCTGTGCCTCATGGGAACAGTCCAGCCCGAATGCCAAGCCAGGTCTTCACTGGACCGGAAACAAGCATCCTGGGACCAGTTTCGGGGTAACACCCCTCATCAGCCAGGCTGGCTTGAATCCAGTGGCAAAGTGAGCAAGGGACCCACGTCTGAGCATACCCTGCCAACTTAGGGAAAACAAGGCATCACAAGGAGATGATGGACGGAGCACTGAAACTTTTCAGACACTCACCCCCAGTCACAGATCTGGGTTGAATCCATCATCGTTCTTTAGCTCACTTTGCTACCCCAGTTCAGACCCAGCTATATGCAAATCAGTCTTCACCTTGTGCCTCATGGGAACAGTCCAGCCCGAACTACCAAGCCAGGTTCAATTTATATACGGGGGCCTGTCTAAGCCTTCCCTGAACCTCTTCAGCTGTCACTTCCTTTACATTTCTAGCAACCATCACCTCTTTTGGAATAGGAGTAGCATCCTTCATCTCATAACAACGACCAGATTAATCAACTGCATACACTAATGTGTTCTCTTGGAAATAGCTTTCTCCATTAAAGAAAGGCTCAGTATTAAATGTCTCTATTCACTGCTGAAAACTTTGTAAAGGTTAGTTTTATTGACAAGTCTTTTCTTTTGCTCATCCACAACACTATTATATCCAGTATCTTCATTCTGTTTAGAATCAAAATAAATAGTTTCCTCTTGAGAGCAAAGGACTTATCAACAAAACCCTCAACATGTTCCTTTTGTCTGACTGCTTCTCTTCTGCTTTTATACTTCTTAATAGTTGTTATTAGATTCTTAATTACTCTACTATGGAAGATTCTAACTCTGATTTCCGCAAACCGTCTCTGCCTTCTGGTTTAACTCTGTGCTTTTTTGCATGATTTTTTACTCTTCAAATCATTGACTTTTTCTTCTTTTTGAGTTGGTCTTGAACAGATACAATTTTAACAAATGTCTTTGTCCTCTTACCAGTAGCTCTTTTCTCTTTCACCAATTTTATTGTTTCTCAGTTGTGAGGACATAGTATCCTTGACTCAGTTTTTCTTTACTCACTTTTGGATGCCATTGTAGCTGTCTGTAGTTAAGTAGAAATTGATGTCTGAAAAGAAAAACAATATAATTATGTAGTATCAGAAACTTAAGTACCAATATAAACAGTTATATTATTGTAATATCGCTTACATTACTCTATTAATTTGTATGTCTCTATGGCTTTAATTACTAGTCTGGCGGTCCACGGACCCCCAGACTCGTGGGGGTGTGGCGGTCTGCTGACTGCCCTATTACAAATAGGAGGGGTCAGACCGCCATTGCCCCACCGCAGCCGCCAGAGAACCGCCATTCCCCTGGCGGGGTTGTGGCGGTCAGAAGGCATCAATATGCTTGGCGGAACGGCCGTGGTCCCGCCAAGCATATTAGGAGTTTCCTCTCCGCCATGGTTTTAATGGCAGTGTATAGATCAGTGAATGAGTGTATGAATGGGTGTATGGATAGCTCAATGGGTGAATTATTGTTTGTATAGTTGGTTGGCTGTGTATATGAGTGATTATATGTGTTACATGTCCACCTGTCTGGATGGTTTACTTGCTTGTGCCAGAGTTTTACTACATATATGGATACCTGTCTCAGTTCCTATCTGGAGTTTTCATTTGTATATGTAGTAAAGTCTTTTAGTACATTGCTGGCTCGGTTTCTGGCTGTCTGGTTTGGTAAATCTATGTGGAAGTGGTGGCATGGATTGTCTCTTGGGTGTGCCAGTCACTAATGAGTTGTTTAAGTGAGAGTGTCGCTGCCTCCATTAGCGCCAGATACATAAGAGTTGAGTCTGTGCATGTGAGTGAAGCTGTATATGCTTGAAACACTATGTGAGAGAATGTATTAGTAGCTCTACCCTTTCAAAACTACTTACATGAAATTGAAATGAATGTAGAACACTGGATGTATAAGTCAGCATATGCGCCTCAAAGTGTGCATGTGCCTGTGAAATACGTCTTACTACATGTCTTTGCTTTCTTGCACATACACTTTACCCTCTGGCCTAGCTCCAGGCTATCTTGGGGTGACTTTTAAGTAGTACTAAAGCAGATTAATATTTGTCAAGGGGTTTGAAATACCAAGTCGGCCTAGTAGTAGAAATGCATGTCCAGGCTTAAATGCACTAGGCCTGCAACATTTTTAAAGGGCTACTTGTCTGGATGCTTCACTTCCTAGCGTTAGAGCTTTACTATATATCTGGATAAGTTTCTCAGTTCCTATCCGTTTTTTTTCTATTTGTAGGAAAGTCTCACAGTATATTGGTGGCTCTGTTTCTGGCTGTTCTGTTCAGTAAATATATATGCAAGGGATGTTATAGATTTGTCTGTTGAGTGTGTCAGTCACTAATGAGTTGTTTAAGTGAGAGTGCCACAGCCTCCATTAGCGCTAGATACATAAGAGTTGTGTCTGTGCATGTGGGTAAAGGTGTAGATACTTAAAACACTGTCTGAAAGGATGTATTACTAGCTTTGCCCTTTCATAAGAACTTGCATGACATTCAACTCACTGTAGAGCACTGGATGTATAAGTTAGGATAAGCGCCTAACAGTATGCAAGTACCTGTGAAAAAGTTCTAACTACATGTGTTTGTTTTTATGCACACACAGTTTACCCTATGGCCTACGTACAACTTATTTAACGGGTGACTTTCCAATAGTACAGCAGTAGGTTAAGGCTTGTCAAAGGGTTTTAAGTACCAAGTCGGCGTAGCAGTAGAACTGCATGCACAGGCTCAAGTGTACTAGGCCTGTCACATTTTGAAAGGGCTACTTGTCTGGTTCACTTGGTAGTGTCTGGGTATCTGGGTGTTTTTTTCTATATGTAATAAACTCTTAGTATATTGCAGCCTCTGTTTCTACCTGTTTGGCACTGAAAATCCATATGTAAGGGGTGACATGGATTGTCTTTTGGGTGCATCATTTACTAATGAGTTTAAGTGAAAATGTCACTGCCTTTATTAGCGCCAGATACATAACAGTTGTGCATGTGAGTGAAAGTGTAGATGCTTTAAAAAGGGTCTGGCTGAATATATTAGTAGATGTACCCTTTCATGACTACTTACATGATATTCAAAGAAATGTAGCACACTGGATGTATAAGTCAGCTTATGTGAAGAATACAAACAATGGCAGCCTGACTACAATCTCGGCCCAAGGCAAGGATGTCTTTTTCTATACATAAAGATCTGTTCTCAGATATAGTCAAAGGAGGCAGTTCTGCTAACTTCGAGATGTCCCTACATGTTGAAGCTTTGCCCAGCAGCTGACTGACATCTTTGTGAGGGATATCTAGTTTGTGACAAAGACAGGGTCCTACATTCCTACCCACCAGGGAATTGGGTTGAATTATCCATTAAGGGGTTTCCTGGCAGAACATTGTCCTGCATCATAGTATTTTCAAGTACCTTAGAATGTTGAACTGTAACAGCTATTTTAAACAAAAGTAGATAAAAATATCTTAGTATGTCATATTCAAAACTAAATATTATAACATTACATGTTTTTTAAACAATAACAGTATATTATTACGTGATAAAAATATCACTTTCCCTTTTTTCCTGTTCTTAGCTTTCATACCACTTCCTATACACGGTAGTCTGTATGTAGCGCCATCTTCAAACAGTGGGGGATAAAAACAATCGTATGGATTTTACAAAAAACAAAAAAACAGAAGTGAACAGTACATCATTGTAAATATGTGAAACTATACACTCACTACAATTTGCTAATCGATTGTTTTATCTACACTTTCTCTACTAATGAAACAAATGCATCTGAAAACATCTTCTACTTTTATTATTATACCTGGTGCAGTAGTTGAAACTAATGTATAGCATACTTGATTTCTGAAGACGGTTTTCAGAATATTAGCCATACTAGGCCAAATGATGTGCAAAAGAGTAATTATCAATGCTAATATAATCCAATTCAGTCCACTTTTCAAGGACATCACCCCCTATAGGCCGAATGAGGTCCTTAGAGCTTTGGCTGAAGAAATAACAGGTAAGAATTTTGTAGTTTGGAAGACAGTCTTGCTTTGAATTTTATGTTCCCATCATTGCAATCCGTCCATCCACTGTTACTCTTAAAAGACAGTGTAGTGTCCAGATGTTATATTCACTCCTTCGTGAAAAATGATAGCCACTGTTGTGTAAGTTTTTCCTGAAATTGATATTTGACCTTTTCTGCCTGCATTGCTGGATCTCTTGCTTCAGAGGGACTCGGTGTCCCAGAGTACACTGCCTTCAAGAAGGAGGGGGAGTCAGCCTGCACGCCCACGCCGCAAAGCGCTGGTTGCCACCCGCGGCGCGGGATGCACGCGGGCCGTGCCCGGGCGAAGCCCAGCCAAGGGCGGGCCCGTCTGCGCCCGTCAGAGCCCGGAGGAGGCTGGGCTGAGCAACCCCTCCTGGTCCTGGGACTCGCTGGTAGGAGCTTGGTGTGATTGTGCGGACTCCTGGGGACGAGTCTTAAGGAAGGTACCGATAAAGGAGTATCGTGGACGATTACTACCATCTACAAGCACAGGAAGATAGGAGGAGTTTTCTTGAACTTTTGAATTTCAGACAGGGGTGCCAGGTTTGTCTGGTTTGACTGTGGTCATATTTTAGTCCTTCTTCGCGTTGCCTGCCTGCTCGTCCGTTTAGTTAGCAATTACCCCTGCTTGGGAATCATGGGGAAGCGTAAAGGCCCGACATTAGTACTCCCAGGACCACCAGCCTCTACCATGGACGCCTTTTTATTAAGAGCAGCTGGGATTATAGACAAGTAAATAGAGCTTGTGTCCCGCCGGCTCTCTCGTTCCCCTGTACTCCGCCCTGTTTCCAGCCCATTATGTACATCGGAGTGTAGCTTATCACAGTCTGCCCAGGATATCCAGCTTGACCAAGGCCCCTCATTAACATCAGCAAGATCCCAGTCTTTGGGGATGGAGGGAGGTCATGGCCTAGATGTAGGCTTAGCCGTAAACACCGGGCTTGAGTCTACTGGTCCAATTCTACCAACTAAGGGCTTGGGTTGTAAGGTCAAGCCAGGGGGATCGAGGGCAGGGGCAGGATTGGGAGTAAAAAGGAAAGGCTCATTGACAGGGGCCAAAGCGAAACGTCCAAGGGCAGAGGGGTCAGGACAATGTGTCAGCAAACCGCAACCACTGTCCAAGGATGATTTGGAGGCTATGATGGATGGATGGATGGGTTCTCTGATGACAAATATAGATTGCAAACTAGACTGTATTAGGCAATGTTTAGCCACAATGGAGCTGGAGCTTACGAGGATGTGCCAATATAGGCCAGCTGGGAATATCGATCCTCATAGTAGCCCTGGGGGGACTTTAACTGGTCCCCGGTCAGCAAGCGATATAATCGGTGAGCAAGGTCCAAGTGGGTATATGCCACCATTAATACCCATGCAAGGTAGCGCCAATCTTCCTCCCCGGCCCCTGGTGGATTCAAACTCTCGGGTGGTGAACTTATTTGGCGGAGTGGTGGCATTGAAACCACAGTGCCCCACAGCCTGTCCTGGTCCAGCCAAATCCACAATGGGAGAGCCATCGAGAGGAGGGGGGGTCGTCACAGAGGCCCGTGCAGCAGACCACATGGGGAGAGACCGAAGCAGAGGCTACCAACTTTACATCTTCCACCAGAATCTTCACCACATGTTGTAGTACTTGGAAATGTCCCGGTGCTACCTTTGGGTGCCGTCGAAGAATTCGACCAACTTAAGAATAAGGTTCTGCATTGGCTGGATCGTAATACCGCCCTTGGACTAAGGCTGGAGAAATTTATAAATATGGTACGAAGAGTTTCCTGGGTCTGGAGGGCTACAAAAAAACTTGGCAGGAGATTGTGTAATTGTCAACTTTAACAGACCCCATCTGGTAGTGAGAATTTTACATGCAGTGTCACAGAACAACTCATGTGGGGTTGTCTCGTCTATTGTGACTTTCCCCCTGGGGCATTTTTATAGATCTTTCAGCAGTGTGTTGACGACTAATAGGGTGGGCTCATGGAGGCTCCCGGTTTATCCCGGTCGTACCCAGCCGGACCGGCAGATGGTAACTCAAGACATACCCCTTTATAACTTTTTCACACCTTTGGAAACGTTGGACTCCTGTGACTGACTTACTTGTATAGAACCTATAGAGACAGCATCCTCCCACCAGATGAAAACAGGGCCTCTCCCTACAGGTCTAGAGGATGGGAAGGCTTGTAAATTTATCTCATGGAATGTAGCCGGATTAGCAAGCAAGTTCACTGAGCCCAGATGGATCACTTTTATAAAAGAATTTAATGTGATTTGCCTTCAGAAGACGTGGACCAATACTAATAGTTTTTTCTTAGAGGAATTCAAGACCTTCTGTGTACTGGCTACTCCTTCACGGGGTGAAAGATCTAAGGGTGGGTTGGTAATTTATGTCTCTTTGGATGTACATTGTCGTTTGAAGGTGTTACCAACTGACAATCCTTGTTTGCAGGCTTTATCCTTTTCCCAGGGGTCTGTCAATTCGTTGTTGTTGAACTTTTATAATGCCACTACCGCTTTTTTAGATGCCTGTAACATCCCTAGGATGGGCTCTTTTCTAAGAAAAGGGACTGTTAAGGCCCCTCTCAACGATCACGTTATGATCGCAGGGGATTTTAATATTCACCTTTGCGGGGATCCAACTGTAGGAATTTTAACTGACATAGGATGCCCGTGTATGTCGGGCATGCATGTTGAACATATCTTGCAGGGAGACGCTCTTAATTCCTTAGTTGATGAGTTCGATCTAACTCTGTCCATGAGTAGGTGGGTCCAAGGTATGAACCCCATTAATCCGACATTCACAGGGAGGGGGAGTGCAACGTTCATAGATTTTATTTTTGTTTCCAGGCCCTTCTACCAACTTCTTCTGGATTTTTCCATCGAAGATAGCATTTTTAGTGATCACAACCCGCTGTGTACCTCGACCATATGGCCAAGACTTGGGAAATCCCAAATGTCATTACCTAGGGGGACACTAAGGGTAACAGATCAGAGTATTGCATTGCAATTGCATTTATATAGCGCTTACTACCCCTGACGAGGCGTTGAAGCGCTTTTTCGGCGAGTAGCACGCTACTCCGGAACCCATAAAGGATTAGTATTGAATTAGTATAGTGAGATATATGTGATTTAAGTGGTGGATAGGTGATAGGTTAGTCAATTATTTAGATTCAGAAGGATAGCGGAAGGATAGAAGAGGGAAAAAAGGTTTGTATTTATATAGCGCTTGTTACCCGTGATGGGGTGTTGAAGTGCTTTTTTTGGGGGCGAGTAGCACGCTACTCCGGAAACCCATAAAGAATTAGTAGTGAATTAGCGTAGTGAAATATGAAAGTCATTTGAGTGGTGGATATTAGTCAGTCATTTGGATTGAGAAGAATAGCAGAGGGATAGAAGAGGGAAAAAAAGGTTTGCATTTATATCGCGCTTGATACCCCCGATAGGGTGTTGAAGCGCTTTTTTGGCAAGTAGCACGCTACTCCGGAACCCATAAAGGATTAGTGTTGAAAATTAGTATAGTGAAATATGAAAGTAATTTGAGTGGTGGATATGTTATTCAGTTATTTGGATAGAGAAGGGTAGCAGCGGGATAGAAGAGGGAAAAGAGGTTTGCATTTATATAGCGCTTGGTACCCCTGATGGGGTTTGGGCGAGTAGCACGCTACTCCGGAACCCTTAAGGATTAGTGTTGAATTAGTATAGTGAAATATGAAAGTAATTTGAGTGGTGGATATGTTAGTCAGTTATTTGGATTGAGAAGGGATAGAAAAGGGAAAAAGGTTTGCATTTATATAGCGCTCGATGGGGTTTTGGCGAGTAGCACGCTACTCCGGTACCCATAAGGATTAGTGTTGAATTAGTATAGTGAAATATGAAAGTAATTTGAGTGGTGGATATGTTAGTCAGTTATTTAGATTGAGAAGGGTTGGGGAGGGATAGAAAAGGGAAAAAGGTTTGCATTTATATAGTGCTTGTTTCCCCTGATGGGGTGTTGAAGTGCTTTATTGGCGAGTAGCATGCTACTCCGGAACCCATAAAGGATTAGTGGTGAATTAGTATAGTGAAATATGAAATTTGAGAAGTGAACATGTTAGTCTGTTATTTTGATTGAAAAGGATAGTGGAGGGATAGAAGAGTGAAGGATTTAGACTTTTTTTTTTTGGAGGTCATAGCAGTAGGAAGAGGCTTTGGGGTGAGTAAAAAGGGATGTGGAGGGGAAGAGTCAGAGGGAAGAGTTTAGAAAGGCTTGTTTTGGGGGATCGGTATAGTAAAAGAGGTATCAGATGATGCAAGGAGGGGTAGAGTATGGGAGAGTCTAGAAAGGGTTATTTTGGGGATCATAGTAGTGGTATGGGGTTTGGGATAAATGAGAGAGTGGATGTAGAGGATATATTGACAGAGGTATAGGTTGAGAAATAGGGTAGTGCATTGGAAAGAGTAGTAGAAAGAAGTTTGAGATGAGTCAGAAAGTTGGGTTAGAAGATATATTGAGAGAAGTATAGGGTGAGAAATAGGATAGCGCATTGGATATGCTGAAATGGAAGAAAGTGATAAATATATAGATCCATAAGTACATGGAAAGTATATAGATGCATAAAGGAGGTAGGTATATGTAGATTAAAGATATTGATAGAGGTATAGGATGAGAAATAGAGTAGTGCATTGGATATGCTTTTTTAGGAGAAAAGTAATAAATATATAGATCCAAGTACATGGAAGGTATATAGACGCATAAAGGAAGTAAAAGATGCATTAGATAAACTCTGGTTTTCAAGTGTTATTGTACATTAAAAATTTATTTGTATTTATTTTTTAACAACATAATTATTTTACATGTTTATACAAAGCAATACACAATGATAGGTACATATCTATAGTAAAATAAATGCTTATATACAGAGGGATATGCTGTAAATTTCTGTTTGCGTATGGTGCTTATGTGGGGAAGAGCCAATTCTTGAGTAGTTTTCTGAAGATACAGTGGTTGTCCGTGGATCTTATGTTGGGGGGTAAAGAGTTCCATAGTTTGGCTGCTTGAACAGAGAAGGATGTGCCACCCATGGTTTTTTTCTTGTATCTTGGGATTTTGAGGCGAGGTGCCACTTTAGAGTGGAGGTTCCTTTGTTGAATGTGTTTGGTGATTTTATTCCTGATGAAAAGCGGTCCCATTCCATGTATTGCTTTGTGGGTGATACAAAGCAGCTTGAACGTGGATCTTCTGGCAACCGGTAACCAATGCATGGCTTTCAAGGCAGGTGAGATGTGGTCTCGCGGTTTGATATGCAAGAGTAGTCTGGCAGCCGAGTTCTGAATCCGTTGTAGTCTTTTCATGGTTGTTAAAGGTGATCCGTGGTAGAGGCTATTGGCGTAATAGAGTTTGGACAGAACAAGGGAGATGGTAGCTTGAACCTTGTGTGGAAATCCCAAATATGGGAAAATTCATTGCAGAGTTTTTATGGTGACAAAGCTTGATCTTGCTAGTTTGTCCACTTGGGCATTCATCGATGACTTGGAGTCCATGGTCATTCCGAGGTTTCTTACTTCCTTCGATACTTTAGGCGGTGATCCCAGTTCATCAGGCCAGGCGGCAAGCGGGTCATAATGTTTCCAATCGCCACCATTGAGTATTTCCGTTTTGGAAGCATTCAATTTGAGATGTCTCCAAGTCATCCACTGATCCATGGCTCTGAGACAACTGAAAATTGGAGAGTTTCCAATGTCTTTGGGGCATTCCAGTTGAAGGAGTATTTGTGTGTCACCTGCATAGTTATAGCATGTGAGGTGAAATTCATTGATCAGTACTGGTAATGACTTCATGCAGATGTTGAAAAGCATTGGCGAAATGATAAAGCCTTGAGGGACCCCTGCTTTTGCGGACTATGGTTTGGACGAGAAAGGTGGGGTATGGATGACATTAGTTCTGTTTCGAAGGTAGGAAGCGATCCAGTCTAGAGCAGTCCCCTCTATGCCGGCTTCATAGAGTCTTTGTTTCAGAGTGTCATGGTCAACCGTGTCAAAGGCAGCCGAGAGGTCCAAGAGGAGTAGCACAGCAACCCCGTTGCGGTCTACTGTGTTCTTCAGGTCATCCCAGATGGCAAGGAGGGCAGATTCTGTGCCTCTTCCCGGACGGAATCCTGTTTGGAAGTCTGAAAGTATGGGATTCTTTTCAATGAATTGTGACATCTGGGCAAACGCTGCTCTTTCTATCAGTTTGCCCAGAAAAGGTCCATTTGTAATGGGTCTGTAGTTGTCAGGGTTCAGCGGGTCCAAGTTTGTTTTCTTCAGTAGAGGGCGTATGTATGACTTTTTTAGTTCTTCTGGAAATATTCCGGTAGTTAAGGAATTGTTGATGATTCTTCTTACTGGAGTGGCAGCAGAGGTTGTTAAAAGAATTGTCTTGAAAGTCTGCGGTGGACACGGGTTCAGAAGGGCTGCCGGCAGGCCTGCTTGCTTTGACCAGGTCCATAACTTCATTGTGTGAGATGTGTTGCAAGGAACGGAGAGGCTGGCTTAGAGTATTCTTGGATTGTTGTTTTGTAACAGGGTTAGTGCTGGACCTTTGTCTCTGTTTTAAGTACGAGTCCAACGTGTCTGTTTTATCCATTTAATGATTTGCCAGTTTGTCTGTGAAATCTTGAGTAACAGGATGAGTTCCTTCTAGGCAATTTGGTTTACGAAATTCATTGAGATGAAAATCCTCTTCCTCCCTCTATTGTGATAGAAGTATCCGCATTGAAAGATAAAGGATACAAGGGTACGGGATAACTGGCTACAAGGGGGGGGGGGGGATGGGGCACTGAATGGGAGAACCATAAAACAAGGATAGACCTGTTTGATTTGGAGTATAGCAGCAAAAGCAAATGCTGTTCCACCAGAGGTAGGGCGGATTGTTTTCCCCCAAACCTCTCGTATGGATACTCTCCCTGTACGGATAGATCCTAATAAAGGGAGGTTTTACGAAGCAACAGGGCTTAGGTAGAGTAATATCTAATAGCACGGGGGGGGTAAATTTGAAAGATTAAAATCTCAGTTGGCAGTATTACAGGGAAGAGAGTGATTAATATTGCGGGATATAGCTTGCCCCAGACAGACGCTACCCACATGCATTGCGGCTAGTGCGCTTCATCCTAACGGTACCCCGCCCCCGGAAGTGATCTGAGCAGAGGAAGGCGAGTCCGAGGACGAAGCTCCGAGTTGCGGCGTCTTTCGGAGTCTTTATGGCATTTTCAAGGAGGGAAGCGCCGGTGTAGGCTAAGAGCCAGCAGCAGGAGGAAGAAAGGTGAACAGCGAGCTGGTCCTAGGAATCCTGAAGGCTGCATGCAATTACGCGGTGCCACAGTGACCGACTAAGGCGGGCTGAGTCAGCGACGAGGCTCGGGGTCGGCGTCCTCGAGAGGTGAGGTGAGGAGGAGGAGGCAACTTGTGGTGGCGTGGGCCCCCCAGTCCTACCCCCGGTAGGGGGTTATTTTGAGGCAGCACAACAGGGTGATAACAGCCCAGAAAGTGCAGTAGCAGCAGTATTCAGGACTGGTGTGGATTTTATAAAGAAGGGGGAAAAAGAAAAGGACCAGAACTAAAAGGTGGAATTACAAGGCGGCAACGATCCATATAGGCTTGGTAACAAAAGGAGGAAAAGGCAGGAAAACGGGCTCGGGTAGAGGTGATGGAGCGGATGGCTGGCCGATAAGAGGTAGCTGCGAGGGGGGGTTTAGAAGCATGCGCATGATCAAACAGAAGAATCTAACCACAAGCCCTATCACTGGCATCAAAATTGGGAATCAGCCGGTAGAGACACAAAGAAAGCTTTGTGGTAAACTAGGCACCGATAAGACAGGGCACAGTTCGTGTTTTGCGCAACGCACAACAAAGAATGGACTTGAAAGTCCAGCACCTGATCACCCTGGAGAAAGTACAGCCGTCAGAGACCCAGGCTAGCATGTCCAAGACGGGCCCTAGCGGTAATCACCAGGCAACGCCAGAAACCGGTCAATTTCAAAGACAGTGCCCCCTCGAGTCAAGGACAGGGGAAGTAGTCACCAGTTTAGATCCCCCTCAAAAAACGCCTGTCAGAGTCCTTTTTTACTCCTGCATGCTGTAAACAATTCCCGCTGTTCTCCAAGTCCCACTTTGCAACCACAGCCGCAACTGCCTCTAGTCCGCCTTCGGCCTTACCGCTATTGCAAGTGATGGAGTTAGGTTTGCAAAAATACATCCTCATTAAATTAAGTAACCCCATAATAATGTATTGACTGCATGGACTAACCAACCCTGCATACACACACACACACACATGGGGCAAACGCATTTTACCTAATATACTAAACCATGATGGCATGAGCACGTATTAACTGTTTGCGCTTTGAAAATTTGCACTAGTGCATGTTTATGCTATGTTGTACATTGCACATTTTGCATGTTGTGCACGAATAATAGAAAAGCTGCTTTAAATTAATAGCTTTCGCTAGGTAATAATTAATACAGGGTATTAGTATGGTGGGAGGTAAACATAATGGGTTTTATTTCATGAATTAATATTCTTTTGTGTTTATTTACTTTAGTACGAGATTGGGTCTGCATGAAAATGGCCTCTTGTCCGAGCCAGCATGTGGTTTTCTTGGTCGGTTCGAAAGACGCATGCGCCGAATGCACTGCCTGCTTACGAACTGCCGAGTGCACCAGCTGATGTAATCCGTGTGAAGGCCATGTTGACCTGTGTCTTATTGTTTACGTGCCAAGATGCGACAGCGACTGTGGGAACTGCCATCGCTACGTGCAATTTGAATGTGAAACGGATGTCATAATACGAGAATGTTGCAAAATGTATAACTATTGATATTAGTAGTATACAATTGGATTATCCTTAATACTTCCTTTGTTAAAACCGGGATGGGATGGATTTGCGATGAGAACCTGATGAGGAGACCCTAACATGACCCGTGTCAACCAATCACATGCCGAGTTTCTACTGACATTGCAACATTGTAAGATAGTGAGCTAGGAATTAGGGTATAATTGATATCCCAATTGGGGGTGTGTCAGAACATCGAGAGAATGATCATCGAGAGCATCGAGAGAGAGACATCAAGACAGAGATCAAGAGAGCACACTAAGAGAGAGAGCGGACCAGCACCGAGTCAGAGAGCACCTTAGGTACAAGAACGTTGCGGGAGTGCTTGGGAGGAGACTGCGTCCGAGGAGAACTAGATCAAGGGAAGATAGGTTGGGAGATTATTGTCTTGTTTGCAAATTTATTGCAAGACTTAGCTGCATCTGTCCTGTTAACTTTGTCCTCTGAGCCTATCTCTTGGGACCCCTTGCCACAACCTCGGCCAAGGAAGTGGGTTTCCTGATTCTTTGGTGGGTATCACCCTCCTTAAATGCTTTAATTTTGCAAGATATTTCTGCAAAGTATTTTTGCTGTACCTTCTTTCCCTTATTTCTATGCACGCTTTGATGTCGAGGCAAATGATTCATTTTGATTACATTGCTTGATAAATTGTTCTCTTATATGTGGTCTTGTGTGTGCACTGACAATCTGAATTATGAGCATTTAATGAGATAAAATTATTAACCGGATAACGACTCTGTGGTTATTTAGTTAAAGTGTTAAACTGTTTAGTTAATCATAGTCACCATCAACTCGTCAACTAATGGTCCATCGACCAGAAGAAGACAGTTGAAATTAAGAATAGCTAGGAATATATAAAATGTGTTATTAATATAAAGTATAGTACTGTACATATACAAAAACTGACATTAAACCCCCTCAATCCAGCGCCCGTCGTCAGGGATCATTTATGGGTAATGTGTGATGGGCCCCGTTATTTGGTAAGTGGTTTATGTATAATGTGTTTTCCTGCTCCCTGGTTCATGAATTAGGGGTTGCGCTGGATCAGTTTTTCTGGTAGCAGATTGATGGTTATTATTGATTAGTTTGGTGATTTATTGATTATATGTTTAACATTCTATGTAAAGTGAGTTAGTGTCGCGTTTCTATGTAGTTTTTGGAACACAGGTACAGAAAGGTATCTGGGAAGCCGGCAATGAAAGTTAGCCTGAAATAAGGCAGAAGAAAAGTGTGAGAAGTGAAATCACACGGAAATAGGTGCAATGTCTGTTTAATCAGTGGTAACACCTATGTGTTATTTTAGGGACTATTTAGTGTGTATGTAGAAAAAGAGTGAGATACCAAAGGGTCCACCTGTGAAACTTTGGCCTTATCCCCAGAAAAGTAGCGAGACCGCCTTTTCAACTAAAGGTCCTCTTGTGAAACTTGGGCTTTATCCCTAAAGAAGTAACAGGTCCTCCCCTAGCTTGAATGAAGGGAAGGATAGCGGAATTGTTATACTTGTCCGTATTGAAAGGAAAATTCTTTAAAGTGAAAAACTCTCTCTTTATTTAGTAAACGGACAATGTGGTATTGTTTTATGTTGTAACTAACAAGTTATTGTAAAGAAAAAGAACTTAGAAAAGTGCCGATAATTTTTGTAAAGGGAGGGTCAGCAGTAAGAGGAGAAGCTGACGTCACAAAAAGCCGCGCTGGCATTGGTCAGACTGTGGAGGCAAGGCAAGCTCAGATTGGTTGGTTGGTGTAAACCGCGCTGGCATCGGACAGAATAGCAGAGAAGCAGAGAGCTCTGATTGGAGAGTTAGAGTGTGTCGCGCTGACATTGGTCAGGTGCCTAGGGAAGCAAAGGAATTTGATTGGTGAATCATAGCGGATTGTGTTGATGAAGAATTGGATTTGAGTAAAATTGTTGATAATTAGCAAAAATGTATTTCGAACAACCAAGACAGGAGAAATTGACTTTGTTTGGCAAAATTAAAAAGTTCTTTAAAAAAGACAAACCCGTAATAACGAGAGAAGGAGTTCCTATCCCTCCACCGAAGTCACCAGTGTCTTATATGATGTTGAAGTATGGTTATCACACATGTATTTGGTTAGAAAATTGGGTAGAATATACGAAGAATGATGGTGTGCTAGCTTTTCCAGAGTATGGTTCTTTTAATTTGACAGTTTTGCGAAATTTGACACAAGATGATGACATTAGATCCAAGACCCAGACCAACACAATTTGAAGCATTAGTAGAATGGGAAGATGAAATGTATGAAAGGGAGAGACAGAGGTGGTAGAAGTAATAGATTTATGTTTGGAAGATTTCATGATGAAAGGCATGAGGACAGAATGAAGAGATGGAGAAATGGAGATATAACTGAAGGATTGTATCCAGTTTTAACTGTAGGAGAGACTGCAGGAAGCAACTGCAAGGAAAAAAGGAAACATTTAGAGCTATTAGGTTATGGATATAACCCGAATGAATCTGATGACGAGCTACTGGATGATATGTTAGTTAAACGACCACCCCCTTATCAGGAAAATCCGGCGATGGTGACACCAAATGCACAGTCAATGGAAACCCCAAACGACACTAGTTCCAACCGTAAGCAATGAAGTGCAGGAAAAAGAAGCAGAATTTGCAATAAAAACTAAAGAATTAGTTGAAAAATTAAATCAGATAAATATGAAGATAGATGCAATAACTGTGCCAGTAACTATAGGTCCAGCAATACCGGTATTTGAAAATGGACTTATCCATGAACCTTCTTTGACTATCCCACTAAATTCTGCCGTAACATCAGCTAGCAGTAGAATTAACACCGTAAGTGTTCAAAGTGAACAGCCCATTACAGCCACTAGGGTAACCCCTCCGACTAATTTGACAGTAAATGAAACACCTAGAGGAATAATGCAGTTACATCCAAAAAGAATAGAGCTGGAGGAAATTCCAAGAAGTGAAGCTTCAATAGGTCTGACACCTGAAGAGTTAGATGATTGGGTGAAAGGATTACAAAGGAGAAAAACACAGCCAAAACCTATAGATGTGAGTAATCTGAGAGTAGATCTAGAAGAGATGATCCTTGGGACTATAAGTCCAGACAGGATAAAGACCTATCAGGATGATGAACTGATGTATCTGTGTAAGAGTATTGCTTGGAAAGCGAGAAATCTGCATGAAAGGTTGGCAGAAGCTGCTGACGAATTACGAGTCGACATAGGGAGATCAAAGGTGTTGCAGAAGACATATAGAGTGGATTTTACTGAAAAGGATATAGAAAATATGAACACATCTGGTAGACGATTACAGATAAAAGAGTTAATGGTTATTTTGAGAAAATGGGGAGACGTGGAGAGATGGAAGGGTAGATGGATGAGGAAGAAAGAAGAAACAGCTGCTAAAGAAATACATTTACATCCAGTAAGATTAGCAGAAAATGTAGCTCTTGAATGTCCCATGAGAGAAGTTCCAGGAGGAGGTTACGTGCATGTTCCGTGGTCTCGACAGGATATATTGTCTTTTACAAATGAGTTCCCTAGGTTGAGGGAAAAGCCAGTGGAATGTTGTAATCAAGTTGAGAGATTTGTGGAAGTCTCGAAAGTGTTGCTGAAAGATTTAGATGGATTGTTTGAAATAGTTGTTCCTGCAGATTTATGGACAGAATGTAAGATTATAGTTGAATGGCCAAAAGAAGAATATCCCAGAGATCCTAAAACAGGAGCACCTTCTGATGAGGTGATGCAAAAGTACAATCAGGTGATTACTTTCTTGAAAAGTAAAATTTCCCCTAAGGAAACTGATTGGGTAAAAATAGATAGAACCACCCAAGAGCTGAAAGAATCTGTGCATGCGTATTATGAGAGGTTGTTACAAGTTTTTAAGCAGTACAGTGGTTTTGAGAACATTGGAGACAAAGATATGGGTCATTTTGTGTATAGATTTGTGTATGGATTGAGACCTGAGATTAGTCAGATGATTCAGCAACACATGTTGTGTTGGCAGGCTAAGACAATTGATGAGATTTTAAGGTATGCGAAGTATTGTAGCGATGATATTGAGTGGCGCCATCGCAAATCAAAAGAAAAAATGATGTGGGTGCAAGTAAAGGTAGCAGAGCAGCAGGAAGCCCAGTTGAATTCTCAGCCCATAAACCAGATGGGAGGAGTTAATCAGAATGCTCAAAGACCCAGTGGAGGTAGAGGTAGGGGACAAATGAGCAGAGAAAAGGCGAAAAAGAAACTTCCTTGTCATGCGTGCGGAAAGTATGGACACTGGAAGAATGAGTGTAGATCAGTGCAGAGAACTAATGAAGGAAATCAAATTTTAACCCCACAGGTGCAGAGTGAGGTAGGTGTGCAACAGCCACCACAGCAGCAGGTAGTTACTACCCAGTATCAGGTCCCGCAACCACCTTTGCCACACAATGTAAATGCTCAAAGATACAGTGTGGATACAGGGTTCCACGGAGGAGACCAGGTTGGTAGAAATACTAACACGAATGTGATTCCCCAATTTTGGATGCAATGTGATGGAAGTGATGTTGAGTCGAATCAATGATGCTGCCTGAGGGGGAAGGAAGAGTGCGTACTTGGTGCTACTCTAGAGGTAGATCAGTCCGGTCCATTTGTTGACGGAAAAGTGGAAGGTAATGATATCACCTTTCTTGTGGACACGGTGCTACCCGTTCTACTGTGAGAGCAGCAGAAATTACAAACCTACCCCTCTCGGGAGAAACTATCCAAGTAGTAGGAGTCTCAAATAAACAGATTAGTACATCCAGTTACTAAACCAATCGAAGTGCATATTGGTCCATTTAAAGACATGCATCGGTTCGTAGTGTGTGACTCGAGTCCGGTAAATTTGTTAGGGAGAGACTTGCTATGCAAGATGAATTGCACTATTTACTGCACACCGGATGGTATTGCATTTCAGACACCTGATGAGGATGTTGCCTTTAAGATGGTGCTAGCAAAGCAAGGGACAGAAGTGAATGAGTTATTTTCGCTTCTTACAGATAAAAGTGTGCCTGAAGAATTGATGAAGGTAGTGAATTCAGATGCATGGGATTTCACAGGACAAGAGATTGGGTTAATGAGAAAAGTAGACCCGATTAAAATTACAGTGAAAGATGGTGCTAATTATCCAAATACACCACAGTATGAAATGAAGCCTGAAGTAATAGCGGGAATAGCTCCTGTAATTGATCAAATGATTGAGCAAGGAATTTTGAAAGAAGTAATGAGCAGTCCTTGTAATTCACCTATTATGGGACTGAAAAAGCCAAACGGAACATATAGAATAGTGCAAGATTTAAGAAAGGTGAACAAAATTGTTGTGCCTGGTTGCCCAGTTGTGCCAAATCCAGCAGTGATTCTCTATCAAATCCCACATGATGCGGAATGGTATACAGTGATTGATCTGTGTCATGCATTCTTTTCGATTCCTTTGCATCCGGATAGCCAGTATCTATTTGCTTTCCGGTTCAGAGACCGTGTTTTGGCATGGTGCCGAGTTCCTCAAGGGTACACTGAGAGTCCCTCAATCTTTAACCAGATCTTGAAAAAGTGTCTGGAAGATTTGAGAATGTCTGACGGGTCAGTTCTGGTTCAATATATTGATGACTTACTGGTGGCATCAAAGACTCGAGAGGCCTGTATTGCAGATACTATTACCTTACTGAACCATTTGGCAGAAGGTGGACATAAAGTGTCCCCTGCAAAATTACAATTCTGTCAGAGAGAAGTCCAATACTTAGGTCACAAGATTGAGAAGGGAGTCAGAAAGGTAACATCAGAGCGTATCCGTGTGATCAAAGACATGAAACCTCCCACAACTCAGAGAGAAGTGCGAATGTTCTTGGGAGTGGTTGGATATTGTAGACAGTGGATCAGTGGCTTTTCACTGATTGCAAAACCTCTACAGAGGCTAACAAGGAATGATGTGAAAGACCCAGTTAGATTGGATGAGGAGAGCATGGAAGCTTTTGTTAAATTGAAAGACAGTCTGTGTCAAGCACCTGCATTAGGGATGCCTGATTATTCAAAGGATTTTGCATTGTATTGCAGTGAGAGAGATGGTTGTGCGCTCGCAGTTCTAACACAGAGGCATGGAATGGCGAGACGTCCTGTGGCTTATTTTTCTGCTACTTTAGACACAGTAGCTGCCGCATTACCTGGATGTTTGAAAGCAGTAGCTGCTACATGTGTGAGTCTGGAACAGAATGAAGGAATCATAATGGGTCATCCTGTGAGAGTGTATGTGCCACATTCAGTTGAGATCCTCTTAACAAGAACACGGACTCAGCACCTCACCTATAGTCGGCTGCCTAGGTATGAGAGAGTGATTCTGGGTGCAGAAAATGTGACAATAGTGAGATGTACAAATGTGAATCCTTCCACTTTATTGCCAGATGCTTGGGATGAAGAAGTGAGGGATGAAGCAGAACATGATTGTTTGAATGTGACTGAATTTTGCACTAAGCCCCGTCCTGATATTAAGGACGTTCCTCTTGAAGAATCTGATTGTGTGATGTTTGTTGATGGTTCATGTTTGCGAACTGAAACAGGTATGTTAAGTTCTGCCTATGCAGTCTGTACTGTAGCGGAAATCTTGGAAGCATCCTGTCTAAAGGGGGTAAAATCTGCACAAGTCGCCGAATTGGTGGCTCTAATTTGAGCCTGCAAATTGGGAAGAAGTCAGAAAGTGACTATAATTACAGATAGCCAATACGGCTTTGGCATTGTGCATGACTTTGGAGAACTATGGATGCAGAGGGGATTCCTGACCTCTTCGGTGTCCCCCATCAGGAATAGTCCATTTGTAAAAGAGTTGCTTGAAGCATTACAATTGCCAAAACGAATTGCAGTGGTCAAATATGCCGCACATAAGTCAGGAGATGATTATGTGACTCAAGGCAACAGATTTGCTGACCAATTAGCACAATATTGTGCAAAGAGTCAGACTTCCATAAATCGGGGAAAAACAAAAGAAAATATGGCTTGTCAACTTATGTTTACTAACACCATTGAAACATGGGATGAAGTGAGACAATTGCAGGAAGAAGCAGGTGAAGAAGAGAAACAGGAATGGGAAAAGGCAGGATGTAGGAGACAAGTAGATGATAATGTATGGGTGTACATTGATGGGAGACCAGTCATGCCAGTTAGTTTACTTTCTCACATGGCAAGGATGTATCATGGAATGACACACATCGGCCGAGACGCTATGGTCAGATCATTCAAACAAACGTGGTTTAATACCAAGTTTAGGACCATTGCAGAGAGCCTCTGCCAAAGATGCCTGACGTGTCAACAGCAAAATCCAGGAAGAAAAACAGTAGTTAGTCTGGGAACGATAGGGAGAGCAGGAGGTCCTTTTACTAGACTACAACTCGATTTTATCGAGTTGCCCCCGTGTAACAAGCTCAAGTATGTGTTAGTCATTGTGTGTTTGTTTTCCCGTTGGGTGGAAGCTTATCCCACAAGGTGGAATGATAGTTTAACAGTGGCAAAACTTTTGTTGAGGGAATACATTCCTAGATATGGTTTTTCAGTCACTATGGAAACAGATAGAGGCACACACTTCACTAGTGAAACAATCAAACTGATTTGTGAGGCATTGAGCATACAACCAAAACTTCATTGTGCCTATCGTCCAGAGGCTTCTGGAATAGTAGAGCAGTTAAATGGCACAATCAAGAACAGGTTAGGAAAAGTGTGTTAATTCACAGCACTGAATTGGCCTGACGCTTTACCCCTGGTTTTGATGAGTCTCAGAAGCATTCCTGACAAAGACAGGATTGAGTCCTCATGAGATCTTGATGGGAAGAGCAATGAGACAAGCATTTATACCTGCCAACAAATTGATAAATATATCTGATGATCTCATCCTTGACTATTGCAAAGGGTTGGCTGATGTGGTACGTTCTGTGTTTCATCAGGTTGGAGCAGACGCGACCACAACAAAGCAGACTCAAGCCCATGACCTGAGCCCTGGTGAGTGGGTTCACGTGAAAAGGCATAGAAGAAAAACTTGCCTAGAGCCCCGCTGGGAAGGACCCTATCAGGTCATATTGGTGACAACTACAGCAGTAAAGTGTGCTGGCTTACCAAATTGGGTCCACGCCAGTCATACTCAGCGAGTCCCAAGTCCACTTGAAAACCCAGTAGAGCGGCATCTGGAGATCTCAAGTCCGAGCTCGGAATCAGAAGCCGAAGTACAAGAGACTGGTGAGGCTAGAGCAAAAGACTCTGAAACTTGTGAGTCTAAACCAAAGGACTCTGAAGAACAGTTTGATGATGAATGGCCTAGCACAAGTCAAGTAAGGTGGGCACCAGCTACTGGGATTGAGGAAACTGCTGTTGAACAAGAAGAAAGACAAATTTTAGATGAAGAGGGAAAGTGTAGAAAAGAGATAGGTGCAAGAAATACAGAAGAAGAAAAAGAAAGTGAAGAAGAAAGCAAACTCAGAGTAGGTGCAAAGAAACGAACATACGGATTGAATAAAGAAGAAGTAGTTCAACCAAAGGCCAAGCGGAGTTAAAAGACTGAAATACAGGGTAGTGAAAGGAAGTCCGGAGAATAGCCCAGAACAGATAAATTAAGTTTCAAATCAGATAGAACAGGGAGAGTCAGATGATGAATCAGTGCTGCGCCCAAAAAGAGTGAGAAAACCAAACAAAAAGTTCAAGTCACCTGACTGGACCTACATAATGTTGGAGGAGATTGAAGAAGAAGATCTAAGCAAAGAAAGAGACAGCACTGACAACGAGTAGGAAGAAAAGAGTGATTTAAATCCACCTTAAGAGACTGTAAACAACATAAGGTGCGACGTTGTCAATTGAAGAAAATTTCTAAAGATCGAGAAGACGTCCTGGAAAAATTTGGATTAGTTAAAATAAAAGAAGGGGTAAAGAAGAAAGCTTTTGAAGTGTGGGATCACACTACATTTTTTTGAAGAAAATATTTGAAATAGATTTTTAGAAAATCCATTAGAACTTTATTTAGATTAATTTTGCTATGGCAGATACACAAGTAACAAGACCTAGATGTAGTTTTAGGCATAGGTGTTATAAAGCTTGTTTGTGTCTTATTTGTATACTAATAGTGTTTTGGGTAATACCTTTACAGCTGATAAAAGAAGATACACATCGTCCTAACAATTTGACAAGTCCAAAAGTAGACACTGACATTAAGCAGATAGATGCTAGTAGTTTTCATCAAGTTAGATCAGTTAGTAATTTTTCCCTGAATGTTTTCACCAAATTGCTCTACGAGTATGTGGAAACAATGGATGTGAGTGACTTGTGTGTATGCAGTTACCATTGTCTGTCTCAGATGGTGTAACCTACCATCACCTTCCTCTGACATATGGTGTGACTTGTAGTGTCTTATCGAGTTTGTTGTATAGAACAGGTAAACTGGATTGCCATTATTCCAATATAGATACAATCTTTTCTAAAGTCCTTGTAATGCCTGAGTTAAATAAGATAGCACCTGCACATGTCATGGGAGATTTTTTTCCTGACAACCAAGCCCTTAGATATAGAGTACGCTAATAAGAATAATCTAACCTGTGAATTGAAGAAGGAGGAGAAGATCTTTTTAGAGATGGTGGAAGAGAGAAGAGCTAAGTTACAGAGAAAAGCTGTTGAGGAGAAATTACAGTCACCACCTTGGGTTTCCAGAGAAGGCAATTATGACAAAGGCGAGACTTATGCTGCAATGGCCCTAGATTGGCCTCAGAAGGGAAAATTATGCTTACGTAGGGAAAAGACTAACTACAACAATTACTTCATTGGTTCCAGTGAATGTGAAGATACCTACAAAATTATTGGTGGTTGGGGATTAAAGGGAGGAACTGACCCTGTTTTTCCACGCTTATACTATGTCTGTGGGAGGAAAGCCTATTATCGGCTACCAGATCACTGGTATGGAACTTGTTATCTTGGGATTATCTTTCCAAAAGTCTACCATGTAGACAAAAGCACAAATAGAATCCATGAAGTAAAACAAGGACTAACACGTGTAAAAAGAGAAAGCTTTTCAGAAATTGTAGGTGATATATTTGGAGCATTGATACCTGGAGTTGGAGTTACACTGATTGCATATAAAATTCGACAGTTGTCCACAGTGGTTGATCGTTTATCAACGGATACTGCTGGAGGATTCATGATGATTGACACTGAAATGATTGCCATGAGATCTATGGTTATGCAAAATCGACTTGCTCTTGATATATTATTGGCAAAAGAGGGTGGAGTCTGTGGAATGCTGAAGGTTCAACATTGTTGCACTTACATTCCAGATAAAAGTAAGAATCTGGAAGGATACATTCAGAATATCACAAATTGGCATTAGGAAGTAACACAACTAGAGGTTGACGGTGTCTGGGAGAGACTAAGTAAGAGTTTCTCTGCTATAAGCAATTGGTTTTCTTCTATAGGTAGTTCCTTAGTAGGAAAAATAATAGTACCAATAGTTTCTGTAGCTGTTATGATATTAACAATAAGAATGACATATCTTTGTATGAAGAAAAGACGCAAAGAAAAGAAAGAAAGAAAATTAAGTAAGGAACGCAAAGAAAGAAAAAGAGAGATAGATGAGATAGAACTGGAGGATTTTAAAGAAAAATTATACGTAAAATGTAAGGAGCAAGGGCCAGAAGATATAATAACAGCTATATAACTTGACAACCCGTATGTTTAGGTATTTTATGATGGTAAACCATCAAAGGGGGAATTGATGGAGTGAGGTTTGCAAAATTACATCCTCATGAAATTAAGTAACCCCATAATAATGTATTGACTGCATGGACTAACCAACCCTGAATACACACACACACACACACACACACACACACACATGGGGCAAACGAATTTTACCTAATATACTAAACCATGATGGCATGAGCACGTATTAACTGTTTGCGCTTTGAAAATTTGCACTAGTGCATGTTTATGCTATGTTGTACATTGCACATTTTGCATGTTGTGCACGAATAATAGAAAAGCTGCTTTAAATTATTAGCTTTCGCTAGGTAATAATTAATACAGGGTATTAGTACAGTGGGAGGTAAACATAATGGGTTTTATTTCATGAATTAATATTCTTTTGTGTTTATTTACTTTAGTACGAGATTGGGCCTGCATGAAAATGGCCTCTTGTCCGAGCCAGCATGTGGTTGTCTTGGTCGGTACGAAAGACGCATGCGCCGAATGCACTGCCTGCTTACGAACTGCCGAGTGCACCAGCTGATGTAATCCGTGTGAAGGCCATGTTGACCTGTGTCCTATTGTTTACGTGCCAAGATGCGACAGCGATTGTGGGAACTGCCATCGCTACGTGCAATTTGAATGTGAAACGGATGTCATAATACGAGAATGTTGCAAAATGTATAACTATTGATATTAATAGTATACGATTGTATTTATCCTTAATACTTCCTTTGTTAAAACCGGTATGGGATGGATTTGCGATGAGAACCTGAGGAGGAGACCCTAACATGACCTGTGTCAACCAATCACAGGCCGAGTTTCTACTGACACTGCAACATTGTAAGATAGTGAGCTAGGAATTAGGGTCTAATTGATATCCCAATTGGGGGTGTGTCAGAACATCGAGAGAGTGATCATCGAGAGAGAGACATCAAGACACAGATCAAGAGAGAACACTAAGAGAGAAAGAGAGCGGACCAGCACCGAGTCAGAAAGCACCTTAGGTACGAGAACGTTGCGGGAGTGCTTGGGAGGAGACTGCGTCCGAGGAGAACTAGATCAAAGGTAGATAGGTTGGGAGATTATTGTCTTGTTTGCAAATTTATTGCAAGACTTCGCTGTATCTGTCCTGTTAACTTTGTCCTCTGAGCCTATCTCTTGGGACCCCTTGCCACAACCTCGGCCAAGGAAGTGGTTTTCCTGATTCTTTGGTGGGTATCACCCTCCTTAAATGCTTTAATTGCGCAAGATATTTATGCAAAGTATTTTTGCTGTACCTTCTTTCCCTTATTTCTATGCACGCTTTGATGTCGAGGCAAATGGTTCATTTTGATTACATTGCTTGATAAATTGTTCTCTTATATGTGGTCTTGTGTGTGCACTGACAATCTGACTTATGAGCATTTAATTTAATGAGCTAAAATTATTAACTGGATAACGACTCTGTGGATATTTAGTTAAAGTGTTAAACTGTTTAGTTAATCATAGTCACCATCAACTCGTCAACTAATGGTCCATCGACCAGAAGAAGACAGTTGAAATTAAGAATAGCTAGGAATACATAAAATGTGTTATTAATATAAAGTATAGTACTGTACATATACAAAAACTGACAAATTAAACCCCCTTAATCCAGCGCCCGTCGTCAGGGATCATTTATGGGTAATGTGTGATGGGCCCCGTTATTTGGTAAGTGGTTTATGTATAATGTGTTTTCCTGGTCCCTGGTTCATGAATTAGGGGTTGCGCTGGATCACAAGCTTCTACACCACAAGTTCCTGCTTGCTTGCTCCCCTGCACATTACAATTGGACGACACTGAAAGGCCTACAGCTCACCCTTTTTCCACAAATACGATCCCACTCAGCAACGGTGCGGCTTCCCAAAATCCGGAGGTTGGGAAAGAAACAGATTCCGCAATCCTAAACATGTTTGAAGTGATCCTTTCAGAAATCAAGGAACTCCGGGTCACACAAGCGGTGGAAATTGCCTCAATACATGCCAGGCTTTGCCAAATAGAAGAAACCTTGGGGAAAATCCCAGAACTCCTTAACGAGGTTGAAGAGCGTGTATCCAATCTTGAAGATAAAATAACAATCTATGATCAGGAATTTTCCGAATTCAAACATATTTCAGAAGGCCTTGAATCCAAATTGCAGGATATAGAAAATTTTAACAGAAGGTCCAATTTACGATTGGTAGGCGTCCCGGAGGCTGTCGAAGGGCCACAGGAATGCGAGTGAGCTGAGACTCTACTGAAGACAGCAATTCCTGAACTCAAGGGGGACTTAACCATTACTAGAGCTCATAGAGTCCCCTTCCAGCGGCTCCCAAATGCAAAATTCCCTTGCACAATTCTGCTAAACTTCGCCGATTTTCGAATAAAGGAGAAGATTCTTTCTAAAGCCATTGAGAGAAGAACACTGTCCACACAAGAAGTATCGAACTTTAGAATCTATTCAGACAAGTCAGCTGTGGCAGCAAAGAGACGTCGTGAATTCGTGAAGATGATTGACATGTTCAAATCGAAGGGCACACAGGCATCTATTGTCCAACAATCAAAACTGAAGGTTCTGGCAAAAGGAAAATTCTAAATATAGGACAATGTTGCTAAAGCACAAGAACTTTTGCAGCAGCTTTCAACTCTAGGCTAAGGCTGTTAGAAAGGAGGAAGCTACAACAAAGGGAGGATGGCGATATTAGGAATAGTAGGGACCTCTAAAATAAAGATGTTCTTACAGTATTGAATAGCCGGGGTCGGGGCCGCCAGGGGCATGGAGGCATCACAGCCTCCAGTACCGGAAGCGCATAAAGCAGGGGGTACAGTAACATGGCACCCAGCAACCACAGGGAGGGTGGGAGGACATGTGGGTCACTCCTCCACACACACAGAGAACACAGGGAGGGGTTTATCTGGAGGATGGGGGGTGCACAGGGTGCAAAGGGGAAAAATAGGAGATAGTTCTTTTAAATCTGGAGATCAATACAAAATGACGAGGAAAGAAAAGTATAATAATCAAGCAAGAGCTCAAGGAAGTACTGCAATTTGTTTATGCACTTTAGGTGCTATTTTTGCACATTATGGTCTGGTTCTATGGACTTTTATGCATGGGCACTTTAAACCCATTATTATTGTAATGTATGCTCGCCATCTCGTAGGCGATTGTCATGGTCAAGAGTGCTATTTTCACTTTTTTATGCACAGGCACTTTTACAAATCAGGTTTTTCAGTTCAGCGATATGCCTTCCTCTGATGGAGAAGGATATGTTGTTTAAACTTGTTAAGCACTTTATTGCACTGTCAATTTATATTTACATTATTTTTAGCTTAAGCATCTTGTTAAGGCATTCTCTATCTTGGCATCAGGCAAAAATATTGGAGTGCCTAGAGCTAGCGTGCCCTTAGGAAGCCATGAACCATAAGTCACTATTTGGACTTTTTATGCACGGGCACTTTCTTTTTTTTAGGCTACATCGTTAGTATTGTAATATAAGTTACTTACCATCAAGGCGCTTGTCAAGGCCTGTTTTCAAAAAAGCACATTAATTATGTTATCTTGTTTTTCAATTGTTCGCAAATTATGTGTACTGATCAGTGGTTGGTAACCTCCTCTTGGAAGGATATAATGTGCACTCTGTGTTAAGCACTTTACTTGCACTGTCACTTTATATTTATAGGGCTAAGAGTCTGTCCGCCTCCATGGAACCATGTAGAGGTTTACAATGATTATTCAGCTCAAATGCACTGTAACTTCATTGGTCAATTCTCTTAATTAGGTTTTTAACTCAGCCTTGAGTAAGGTTTGATATTGTTAAGCACTTTACTCAGAATGTCATTCTATATTTATCCGAATCAAAGAGGATTAACTCCTTAAATGGGTCAGGGACCCACAGGTATATTTTAGGCCGACTTTGTCTTAGCATTAGTAATGGCATCTAACCAGCGGGTAGCAAGAGACGGGGTAAGAATTCTCTCTTTTAATGCTAATGGCCTGAATAATAAAATTAAAGTGCGGGCTGTGGAAGAATGGCTAAAAGGCTACTCCCCAGATATTGTCCTTTTACACGAGACCCACTATGTAGCAAATAGAAAACTTTCATTTAATATGTTTCAGCAGTGGGCAGGAAGTTGCTATCTTTCTTCAACAGGCACCGCGCAAAGAGGGGTAGCAATTATTTTCAGTAAATTCTTCCCCTTTTAGGTCACATTCTCGCAGATTGATAAAGACGGCAGGTGGGGACTAGTTAATGGCACAGTTAACAACTCCAAGATGACTTTAGCGACGATCTATGCCCCAATAGAGGATAATCCCGCTCCCCTGACAGATCTTTACTAAGCATTGCTGCTAATACCTGGCCCGATCATTCTGGGTGGGGATTTTAATTATCTACAGAATCCAGGTTTAGATTCGTCGTCAGGGGTGAGGAAACAAAAAAACCACGGGTAGGAGAAGCATTGAAGGAGTGTATGACAAATTTATTTTTGATAGATTCCTGGCGGTCAAGATATCCAGAGAAAAAAAGATTATTCATATTATTCAGCAAAGTATAACTCAGCTGCTAGACTGGATTATTTCTTGATTTCTAGGGAACTAGCAGAGGCTAATGGTGCATATATACAAAATAGCTTCTCAGACCACGCATTACTAAAATTAGAAGTAATTGGAATTGACAGAAATTCAAATATCTCAGAAGTAGGAGTAGAAGGCTAAGGTGGGCACAAATAACCCCGGACTCTTTCTATGAGTCCCTTCTAGCCAAGTGTAAGAGGGAAATTGATATCTGTACAACTGGGCGTGAAGAGGCGGGGGCTGTACCAGAAGCATTCTCAGCCATTTCACGCACAATTGGACATCTGCTTAAGGCACCGCCCACGTATTCGAATGATCGAGTCATGAGATGGTTGGATCATGACTGTTCCTGTGCGGCCAGGAACCTGAGGGGGGCACTAGGCACTAAACCAAGGGACTGTGCTTTGGTAAAAGAGTGTAGAGGGATATACAAAGCTGAACTAGCAAGGTGCAAGGCCAAGTTAAAGGAGGAGGCATGGAGCAAGCTCACCGAGGCCTGTACCTTGAAAAATAGTAACCAGTTTTGGAGTACTATCAATTGTCAATTTCTGTCAGGAGAAAACACACAGGCTCTTGACGCACATGTTACAGAAGAGGAATGAGTTGGGTATTTCCAGAAAATGTTCAGAAGCCCATCAGATGCCAGTATAGTCAGCGGCGGAGGGAAGTCAGCCCTTGTCATCACAGCCGACGAAGTAAGTAAGGGTATCGCAAAGTTATCTACCAACAAGGCTCCAGGACCTGATGGCATCCCCCCGGACCTTTATATATCTAACCCACATCTGTGGGTGCCAATCTTCATCACAGTTATAAATGTAGCAATAAGAGAGGACCAGCCTAGCACTTGGTCTATATCCACTATTGTCCCAGTTTTAAAAAAAGGAAATTGGGATAGTTCCCTCTGTTATAGGCCCATATCCCTACTGGATTCATCTGTTAAAGTGGTGGGACGTATCCTATTGGATAGGTTGTCTACATGGGCAGACGATAATAACATTCTAACCGACATCCAATATGGTTTTCGTCCAGGGAGGTCAACAGTCGACCAATGTTTCAATTTATATACGATTGTCAACAAATATACCATCACTCGATCTGGTAGTATATATCTGGCCTTCATGGACTTGTCTTCTGCCTTTGATCGTATAAACAGAAACAAGTTATGGGAGACATTATTTTGCATGGGTGTGGACAAAGATATCGTCCGATTCCTATGTGAGCTTCATAGGGATATCAAAGCGGAGGTACGATACACGAATGACTGTAAGGTCACCCAACAATTCCCAATCCAGAGAGGGGTCCGACAGGGTTGTATACTGGCCGCTTTTTTATTTAACATATATTAATAACTTGGAGAAGATACTAGTTGATACACAGGTAGACTTTCCCCAGGTGGGACGGCGTGGTTTGCCCGTATTATTGTATGCGGACGATGCTGTCCTCATGGCCCGGACCACGAGGGGTTTGCAAATTTTACTTCACTCCTTTGTGAACTTTATGGAGGACCGGTACCTGTTGGTCAACAACTCCAAGTCATATGTGATGCATGTGTCGATGAGTTCAAGGATAAATTTTAAGGTCGGGTCTACCCCAGTCCCTAAGACTAGCGCCTTCTCTTACCTGGGGGTTATGCTGGACGCCAAACTAAATTGATGCCCTTTGAGAAGTAAAAAGAAAGGGGAATTTCTACGGGCCAAAGCAGCAATTTTTAACTTTGCCTCACGGTTGGGCAAAAAACCAATAGGTGCAATTTTGGAGAGCTAAGTGTTTAGCACAGGTAACTTATGGTAGTGAAATTTGGGGCTACATATCTCACGAGGAGCTACAAAGAATCAAAAATAGGTTCCTGAGACATCTCCTATGTGTACCCAGGGAACCCCCACTTTTACTGTACACGAAGAATTGGGTATGTCTTACCTGTCAGATTTGTTGTCGTTTCGCCCCCTATCTTATTGGCTCAAAGTTTGGTTGAACAAGGGGACTGCCTTATATAAAGATATCCTAAGGGACTGTATGGCTCTTGACCACGCCCATCACATCCCCTGGTTTAAATATATCCAGTAAGGGTTTAGGACTCTTGGAAAGGCGGATCTCTCTAGCAATCCGGATTCAATCAAAAGGAAGGATCTACTTTGGGCCAAGGAGTTTTTTTTTTAGACAGTGGGTGGTGAACAGAGAAGAGCGTGAGCTAATGAAGCCCAGTGTACATAAATACATTATCTTGAAAACCACACAATCTACAGAACCATACCTCCTAAGGCTTCCTAACTCGTACGACCGTTTTTTATTGACAAGGTTTCGTTTTGACTTATTCCATCTCCTCCTCGCTCACCCACAAGGGAGTAGTAAAGGTGAGACCCTGCTGCCATGCGGTTGTGACGGCAAGTTCCCTCAGGACATGATTCATTTTTTAATGTTTTGCAGTAATTATGAGGTGCCAAGAGTTATTTAATCCCAATTTTTAAAAAAAGCTAATTTTATTCAAGTGCATCCTGCTTTTACCTTTTTAGCTATGCTCTCAGGGTCCACGTTATGGCATGTTCTTAGCTTTTTAAAGGCCGCAGTTAGGCTTAGATCTAGCTGTGACTAAGTTCCATGAGTAAAGTAGGCGTGAATGTGCGACCATTTTCATTTTTAAAACTTGGTATATATGTATTTTTATGCTTATGTTTAGAATGTGTTTTATAACAATGAATGGTAATTGACGATTGATGATATTAACGGATGGAAGTTTTTTAAATTTTTTTGTATTGTTGTATCCCTGACTTTTATGTTTTTTATTACAAAAGCCGAATAAAGTATTATTGATTGATATTTGACCTGCTTTGAAGTGTGTAATTTCGATTTCCAATTTAGATCATTGCAGCATTACTATGAGGTACTTTCCACTCCTTTGTATTTGCAACGTAGACATCGTGTCTGATCTACAATTTGGGCAGGTCATATTTTGGTCTGCTCTGTCAATCAATCTGGCAAAAGACACTGTTTTGCAAACTGGTAGTGTTAAGTATAGGAATCGTTCAGCATTTATTTTGGTGGTAGATGTAAATGAGCAATCTTCACAGTTATAATTCCATTTGTAAGTTAGTTCGAATAAGTGATCAATATTTACTGTTTCTTCTTCTAAAAATCCAAGCATGACCATTATAAATTCTTGTGCATCTTGTTGTATGTTGAGACTAAATATTACTGATCCGCTACATTTATCCAAAAGATATCGAATGCCTGAAGCAGAATGTATTAAACTTCTGTCACTGAGTAAATGTTGGAGTAAATTGTATAGCGCAGAACTGAACCTTTTTTCACGGATTTGTTCAATTTCATTAACAAAATGTTGTAAATCAAACACTACATTGAGAACCACATTTGCATAGCAGTTGATACCTGAACTGTTTTCTAACTGGTGTCCTACAATATCGCCCTCAGTTTCCACTTTTTTCTTCTTAGCGCCTTCTACCTTCTCTTGGTTTCCTTTCTTATCTTGGACTTCAGTTGAGTGTTTTGTATGCTCCCGTTTTGCACATAGTATCTGTTTCTCACAATTAGGATATTGACCTAAATGAGGAGCATATAGACTTCTTAACCGATTGTACTCTCTTACACAAGTTCCGTCATCACTAACCTTTTTCTCATCAAATTCCATCAAATACAAACTAGACAATGTTCTTACTCGAGACAATGCAACATGTGCTATTCCTTCTTTAAACACACTACTACCAATGTTTACAAAAGCTCTGTCTATACTTAACCCGTTGCGCGCGCCCGTTGGCCGCCGCGGCCCCGCCCACTCCGCTAAACCGCCGCACCACGGCAGAATTGCCGCCGCGGTTAAGCGGTTAAACCGAGAGAGTTGTGGATTGTTACAGCATACTCTAGAGACACTGGGAACTGCTGTCGTCAGACATACAAGTCCTTTACAAACAAAAAATGGCCAACAACGCCCAATCTGCTTTACTCCATTAATCAGATCAAATTTCCCAACTAAGAATTCTATCTGATCCCTGTTTGAAAAATTAACGAAATCAACAACTTTACGCACAGCACCATCTGTAATCCTTCCTCTACATTCAAATTACGCCGCAAAATAACTCAACAGTTTTTACATGTGTGTAAATATTTTTCTAATCCTGCAGTCTTCAATACAGACTTCTCTAAAGAATCTAAGTTTGCTTGTAGTTTTTCAGTTAGTATTATTGTTACTCCCTGGTGTTCCATTTTACCGATAACTATAATTTCCAAAATGTGTTGCTTTTCCAGTTTCAGTAGTTCTTTATTAAAGTTGGAACACTCTTGCAGTGTAGGCATTAAACAAACTATGGATTTGCAATCCTATTATAAATTAGTAATGCTGGTGTCTCTTCAGATGTAAACAGTTTCTTACTTAGTCAACTTTCCAAAGCTCGTTTACCATCTTTTGTCAAAACTCCTATTCTAATGTCCTTAAGCATGTTTCCATATTCTTCATCAGCTGCTTTTCGCATATTCTTTCCTAGTTCATTGTATTCAAAGTTTAGCCAAATGTTTACTTTTCCAATGCTTCCCAAAGAATTCCTTGTCTCATTATGGAGAAGTGTTTTGAAAACAGTTTTCCCATTAACAGGGGTCAATTGCAGTAGGTCCCCGAAGACAAATAAATGCTTTCCTCCAAATAGCACGTCGTACTCTGTTTTTAAAATCTGTTGCATTCTCAAGTGTACAAAGGCAAGCATTACATTTGCGATCATGCTCACCTCATCGATGATTAGAAGCTTCAGTTTCTTCGGTAATCTTGAGACTTCATGACAAGCCACTCCAGATAACTTTTGGTATTCTACTTTATTATCATGTTCAACGGGTAGCATAAGTAGTTGATATAAAGTAATTCCTTTAATGTTGTGTGCTGCTAATCCAGTTGGTGCTGTTACTACACAGTATAAATTTGATTCTGTAGTTCTGTGTAGATAACTTGTCAGAACTTTAATCAAGAAACGTTTTCCTGTACCAGCTTTACCACTGGTGCATAATATAGGTTTAAATGATGAGCATTTACATTCTTTCTGGCCGTCCAGGAACCATGTTATATTTCCTTTTTCACTTGCATATAGATTTCTTTTTGTTCAGTGCCAAGTTGTCCTTCTAACTGTTCAAAGTCAATAGAGTCCTGTTTTGCTTGCTCCATTGCAGTTTCCACCTCATTCATGGCTATTGCTGCTTTATTTTTATAATTGGTTGTCCAAGTTAATGGTGCAGAACTTTGACTACTTTTTTAACTTTCTCTAGCTATTTCTGCTGCAATAGTTTCTTCTTGTTCAATCTCATCATTTAACATTTTCAAATAGATAGGAAACACTGAATAGTCTTTTATAGCGTTGAAAGACTCTTCGTAGCAGTCAAAGTCTCCAAGTAATTCTGTTTCAGTACGCCAAGGCTTGAACAGTTGCAGAAGTGCTAAATAGAAAAATTCTCTTATCTGGAGGTTGGCAATTGAGTTTTCTATGGTTAATAGGATTTCCTTTGGCGTGTTTGACCAAACATCCGTCACATCCAACTACTGCATACTTTTCTTCTTCAATATTTTCTGTAACATTCCTTTGACATTTGTAGTGTTGTAGTATTTCATACAGGCATACATTTTTCAGATGTGGACTCCTTCTTGGATAGTATGTGTACAACATATTTGTTTTGCCAATATCAGTGCTTTCTGGCTGAAACTCTTCTAAGTATAGGATTTCTGGGAAAGACTTCAATACTCTGTTGTGTGTGCTGGCTAGGCCTCGGCTTACTCAAACAATTCCTCTTGACCTTGAGAATAAACTGACCGTGCTCAACTGATCCGAGCTCTCATAGGATCCTATCTCTCTATTGGAAGTTGCCTTCAATCTGTAGCTGTACAATTTCTTGCTGAGGCTCTTTTCTGCAGAAATCCCCTCCCATATCTCTTTCATCTCTGACTTTTCAGATTTTGTAATGTAAGGTGTGATGAAACGAGCACCAGCAATTGAGTTGTCTGCAACAAACTGCATATCCATGTTTGCATTCCACATTTTCAAAATGACTGGATTATAATCATTAATATAGTTTGAAGCTTCGGTTCTCCTTAGGTTGTATGAATTTTTGGGAGATTTCCGAGTTATTGTATGTCTTACCACTGACAAAAAGCTATTTACTCTTCCTTGTAGAATCATGGGAATCTAAAACGACATTTTGTATAAAATTTTCCTTTGCATCTGTATTTTTGACTGCAGTATTTCCCACTTCCATGACTTTGAAACTGTAAGACTTGTTGTCTCAAGCTGTTTTCTCCACCTTCTCTCGGGATTGCACATGTGACATACTGTTCGATGAAAGACAGAACAACCTCATCACTATCTGTTCCAAATTTTGGTGCATCCTTTATCCATAATAGCATATGTATATGAGGAACACCTCTGGCTTGGTACTTTTTTCACCAAAAGAAATCAGTTACCTCTTTGAGAGGTGGATTATTTTTGTTGCAGATAAATGACATCATAGCTTCAAACCTAAGGTTAAAATATCTGCAAACATTGGCAGGATCCAAGGAACAAAGTTCTCCAGCTGTCTTTATTTCAGTGTTCTTTATATTTGAATTTGCTTCTCATAAGAATTCAAGTAGATCATCCCACGCATACTCAGCACAACTGAGTTTTAGAAACCAAGTAGGTGTACCTAGGTTTCTTAACATGCATTTGAGTTCACCATGACGTGGGTATCAATATTTGTTGGTGCCACTTTGGCACGCCATCAAATTGATTAAGTGAGATTCCAAATTGTCATCCCTTTGTTCAACTTTGTCTATGAATTCTCTTCCAGAAAGGGTTTGTAGATGAACTCCTATTTTTAACATATGATTCACCGCATGTGAATGTCCAGACAAATCACTCTTGAAAGAGAAGATGAAATATATAGGGAATGCACTGCCTTAATCTTGGATCTTCAGAGTATAATCTTGTTGACCAGTATTCAGATGCTGCAATCTGTACAGGTCTTTCATCAAATCGTCCACCTTCTCCAGTGGGGAACAGCTGTGGAAAACAGCGAGCTTCTAAACTTTTTTCCCCATATACTCATGGGAGCTGCTTTTGCTTCTTTCATTTGAAATAATTCAATGGTGTTACCGATGACTTCTTTTGAATGGAGGGAATGTATGCTATAATGTTCATAATTCTCCCCTAATCTAGATTTATCTACTTTACCAATTTGGCCACTTGAAACTAATGTTTCATCCTGTACATATGCTGTATCTTCAAGAACATCAACATTCTTATAATAAACATTATTTTGTACCAGGTGTAATGTTGCATTTATAACTTTACTAATATCAACCACCTCTTGCCAGATTTTTTTTATTCTTGGTAGGAACACCATTTACTAGAACAACAAGTGTCTCATGATCCTCTCTGTCTACTCCAATAGTTTTAACATTCTGCTTAAAATCTAAAAGTAAGTACACAGCCCTTCCTTTAAGGCCTTTTTGTAAGTCCGTTGGTGGCAGCTTACCTGTCTTAGGCCCATACGAACTATGGCCTGGAATGGGTGTACAGAATGGATAAGAATAGACTCAAACATTTAAATCTGCCAGTTGTTGAGGAATAGGTACCAACTCTAAGTTGTTATGTACTGCTCTAGCTGGCATTTTGCAGTCTTCTAATTTGTTGTAACAATCGTTACATATAACTTGATCAGTGGACAAGTCAAATCGGTCTTCTACAAATAAATAAGCAGCAAATTGTTGCCACTTATTGTTTTCTTTTTTACTCTTTAAATATAAATCAACATTCCTTGTTTGACTTTTGTAGGGAGTGCGTCGACAAAAAATACAAACAAAGTTTGGTTTTTGAGAAGAAACTATATTAAACTTTGTAATCTCTTCTGCAAAGTTATCAATACTAACTCTCTGTCCTGTTTTACTACACTTGCACCTATTAAGTCCTTAGTTTCCATACATTCTTCTTCAGGACCAAAGAAAAGAAACTGAACATCATCACACATTTTCAAAACATCTGCTTATGTACCATGCAAAAGAGCTCTATTCATTTCTCCTAAACATAGTGCAGGAGATTTTACATAGTGAAGTCTCCTAACTAACGTCCGCATTTCAGAGTGGTGGACAACTATCATTCTAAAATTATGAAAGGTGCTTTGGCACACTTTCCTTGATAGACAAGCCAAAGAATATCCCTGTAACTCAGTCAGTCAAACCACTTTATTCGGTTAATAAAAACCATAAAAGTACAACACATACACCATATTATACAACACAATAAAAACCTCTTACAATATAATTCATTAATAAATGTGGGCGGCCTAAAAAACATTACAAAATTTAATTTCATTCAGACGTAAGAAAACTCAAGTTACCATTAATACATATATGGTAACAGATAACTGTTATACAAGATTAAAAAACAGTTCACAATTAAAAAGCCAGCATTAAAACGGACCTCGTTTAATCATACAGGTGTGCGTTGAGATGCTTTTCAGGGGAAGCCGATTCCTCCTAAGCCTAACGGCTGCAACTAGGTAGCTTGCAATATTAAATATCTCCCATGGGTTATTCAACATCTGAAGATAAAGAAGAGCAGGTCTGACCTGTATAAAAGCTTTTCCCCTTAAAATTGGCAATAAAAACCTGCTACGAATAACCCTGTAATGATTGCAAAACATTAAAAAGTGCATAGTATCCTGGGTTGAGAAATTGTCACAGGTACAAGGGCCCAAATTGCACGCCCTACTCCAGCCAAACGGTTCGGCTAATAAAAAATGAATCTGGTTAAAACGAAACCTAGTTAAAAGCAGACGATGGAAGGGCTTGGTGACAATTGTCATATAGGGTTCATTCTGGGGACAAGTTTTTAACAGAAAATAAGCTTTAACTGAGTTTTTTTATTTTTTTTAACTCCATCTCTTCTCTCTCACCCGACAATAAATTCATAAAATGTGTTTTAACCCAACCCAGATCTTCTTTTCTTATTTTGTCTGGGAAATCGAAGAGGTCTGGTCGCCCCAATTTATGTAGGCTTTGCTTAACATATTGAAGCCACGGAATACGGCTGACTCGTTCCATGGAGAGACAGTCCCTGATAATCTCATGATTCAGAGTTAGTTCTGGGTTAATCCAGGTTTTAAGCCAGCAAACCAGCGGGGCCAACCTCAGCCAATCTGATACATAGCTAATGCCTAACTCCTGGTGTATTACGAAGGTAGAGGTAGATTGGGGGACCGACAAAAGAGTACGTAAAAACATATTTTCAACTGTCTGTTGCCCCTCCACCGACTTGTAGCCCCAGATAGCAGATCCAAACATTGCAATGGCTAAACATTTGGACCTATAGATGTTAAGCATAGCTGCAATAGGTCTGGCCCCCAATCGCTGAGCAAAACCATGAACTGCGGCCGTAGACCTTGCCATCGCATTTTTTTTGGCCTTCTTTTGTGGAACCCATGAGCCCCTCTCATCAAATAATACCCCCAGATAGGTAAAGGAGGTCACCCTAGACATCTCTGCATCTTCACAATAGAGGCATTTTATCTTACCTGGTCTCTGACCCATGATCATTGTATGGGATTTAGCTATATTGACTACTAGATCCAATGATTTCATGAAGGCCCCAAAGGAGTCCAAAAGCCTCTGAAGCCCTACAGCTGTGCGGGCCAGTAAAACAGCGTCATCCGCGTATAGCAACACGGGGATAACCCTGTCCCCAATTCGTGGGATATCTAAGCTGGCAGAATCTAGGGACTTTCATAAATTATTTATGTATAAAGTAAAAAGCAAGGGAGCTAAAATGCAGCCCTGACTGACGCCTCTTCCGGACCTAAAGTGCCTTGTGCAGTTACCTTCTTGGTTGACTCTCACCCTTGCGGAGAGATCCCTATGTAAGTCAGCCAAGAAGTGAACTAAACTTTGATCTATTCCCATATCTATCAGAATGGACTATAGCTTTGATCATCTATTTACCAGATCAAAAGCCGAGGAGAGGTCCATGAAGGCCAGCTCTAAAGTACCCTTCTTGGCCAGTGTGCATTTCCCTGCAAGTAAATATAAGTTTAGACACTGATCCAGTGTACTTCTTCCTTGTCTAAAACCATATTGGAAATTTGTTAAGACACCATTCTCATTCAGCCAGTCCATTAACCTGATTAAAATTACTCTCCCTAGTACTTTTACGGCAGAGTCAATTAGAGATATCGGTCGGTAGCAACGTGGATCCCCTCTCTGGCCTTTATTTAAAAACTGGGATAATAATGGAGAATGACCATGATGATGGAAAACCCTGATGACTTGACTGATTATATACTTTTGTCAAATTTTTCGCCCAAAAAGTTGGATTTTGTTTATATAAATCGGCCGAAACACCGTCTGGACCGGGGGCCTTATTGCTGGACATTTGAACTATTGCTAGTTCTACTTCGCCTTCATTAAAAACCATTTCAGGGGGGTTCCTAGTATTTTCTAGACTAGCAGGTAAATCCAGAGTGGCAGCGGCCTTATATATGGACTCAAAGTGGGAGAACCTTTGGGCCTCAGTGATGTTGCGCTCTAGGGGGGTATTCTCAAGTCCAGAAAAAAAAGGTTTATTTACAATGGCCCAAAATCTAGAGCTATCCTTCAAAACCTCCACTGCTAATAGTTTGTTCCAGGCCTCATCTTTGTTTTCATTTTTGCGGTTATTTAAGGCAGACTTATAAAGCTTTCTTAACGAGGCTATATAAGCTTTGTCTCGAGGGTCCTGTTTCAAAGCGGCTACCAACTTGCGGTGTGCTTTAGAACAGTTACTGTCGAACCAACTTTCACCAATTTGTTGCCGGGACCTAGGGGGTAAAGAGAGACCTAACGCTACCTGCGCACAAATGCCTTCAAAAGCTGTAAGTACCTCAGCCCCCCGATTGGATTTGTCAAGGCAGAATGCAAGCTTGTCCTCGGCCTTCTCACAGAAATCCTGGAAGAGATCCGGGTTAACTTTGGCCCATTTTAGCCTCCGACCCTGGTCAGTTGGTTTTAAACAGGTCTCAATACATTGCATTTCTTGTTTACCTTTTAGGCCACAGCCCCTGCCCAACACTAGTAGGACTGGGTTGTGGTCACTAAAATGGGACCACCTAGCATTATAAAAAATTACCTGAGATGACAAAACGGGAGAGATAAATATAAAATCTATTATGGTGTCCCGCCCTCGAGCATTGAATGTGGGGGTCCTTGCTTCTATTGCATTAGAACTTGGTTCAGTGAGATCCGCTACAGCCAAAAAGTCCTCCAAACAGTCCCCTTGCTGTGTATGCTCAAAATGAGGCCCTAAAAAAATCATTAGCCTGACAATTCATATCACACAAATGAATATTAAAATCGCCCATAATTATAATAGAATAATAAGTGGTTTGCTTCGATCTATAGTCCTCTAAAACACATTTCAAATTACATAGATGTTCATTTACAAAACTGCTCACCCGAATTATAAAAATTAACAAACCGTATTTTAGATGTATTGGTAGAGGTGAATTCAATTGCCAAACAGTTATGAGAACCCATATCCACCCTACTATAAGTTCCTGATAGTTTGACTGAAATTAACATTAAAAGACCCCCTTTTGCTCTACCTGACGTAGAGGGCCGTGCCGGAACCCCATAGGATCTGAACCCATCCACCGAAAAATTATTCTCCAGGTCCCATGTCTCCTGTAAACGAACAATATTGTGTTCTTTTATGACATCTAGCCAACTGGGATCATCTTTTTTACTTCTCAAGCCCGCTATATTCCAGCTAATGAACTTACAATAGGAGTTATCGATCACCCTGGTCCCCTGACTGCTAATAATATCACTAATGGGGATCTGATGACAAGGAGAGGGCTCCAGTCAGTCATTTTCATCTAGGAGGGTTAATGGCAGAAATCTGTTTTCGCAGGCTAAGCCGTTTTCAGGTTTTAGCCTGTCAGTGGGCAATGTTGGCAGTTTAGATAAGGTTGAAGGCCTACGGGGGACTTATCGGGTAAAATCTCTTTCCTGGGACATGGACAGAGAGAAGAACACCCCCTTCAGTCTTCTAAGAGCCCAGTCCCCTGCTGAGTTCTGCCGAGTGGCAAAGCCCCCTCAGATGGTAAATAGAAGAACCCCAGTGGTAAAGCCCTAATGCCCCCCTGACCTACCTTGGGGTCTTCCTGAAATAGCTGCCCCGCTCTATCTGCACTATCAAAGTTGATGATGATGCAGTCACCTGCTGCCTGTTTGGGCCTAGGGCCGACCCAACCCACTCTCCTAGCCATTATAATATGAGAGGAAACCCTAACCCTGCTGCTAGAGAGTTGATCACACCAGTATTTGGTTTTGCGTAGCAGCTTGGGTGTAGATTCCAGGCAATGCTCCCTGAGCGGGGGAACCCCTATGAGAATAGCCACTAGGGGAGTAGCTTCTGGTGGCAAATTAAGTCGGCAGCAATTTGTTGCTCTCTTGTCCTCTTGATTACTATACGCCCTTCCATGATCCAGGGACTCATAGGAGGGCATGGGAACTGGAGCTGACTCTATATTATTGCAATTACTGCCCCCTTCATGGCCCCCAGAGGTTGGACCTATGTTTATTATGGGAATAGCCCCCAGACTATTCTTGGGCAAGGTTTGGTTGATGGAACCCTCTGGCCTTTTGTTTGTTATAGAATGCATTTGTATCTGGGTAGGGACATGATGGATAGATGGCGCACAGTTAGTTGTAAGTCCCCCTAGTTGGGTCTCGAGGCGTTCTAATTTCCTCATTACCCCCTCTACAAGCGTGTTAAGCAAGTCTATGATGTCCTTGGCGATAGTCGTGAAGACGGACTCCATCCGTAATTTAAAATGTTCCTCCATAACTTTCCGGACAGCTGATTGGACGAGTGAGTCCAGGTCGCCAGCAAAGTTAATCGATGTATCAGCATTTACATGTCCGAGTTTAGTAGAGACTTTAGGCCCCCCTTTTTTTTTTTTTCACAGGGTGTACCGGTTGTGCCTTTTGCCGAGATGCATCCATACTCGAAATCTCTGCCCTGGTCTCTCTCACGGCTCCCCCTAACACTCTAACAACAGTTATAGGGCCCTCCCCCTTTGTTCCCATTGCGCAAGCCGCTTCTCCTGACGCAATTATATCGGTATTTAAAGTAGAGGCAGCAGGTGAAGTATTCGACCCAGGACAGTCAGAGCTCAGGCCCAGTTCAACCTCAGCATTTTTTATTTCCTCATTTAAAGCCCCCACTGCGGACGTCAGGTACGATATAATAGAAGTTGAATTCCTGGGCACCTTTATCCTTGATCTCCCCTGATCCAGGCTACAAGATTGTTTTCACTTACCCATTTTAGTAGCTGAAGCGTCGATGTAAAAGGGGTGGCCCAGCCCAGCCTCTTCCGGGCTCTGACGGGCGCAGACGGGCCCGCCCTTGGCCCGGGCGCGGCCCGTGCACGACCGCGCTGCAATTTAAAACACCTCCTGGCGCTGCCCTTAGACGTGGCTGCCGATGAGAGCTATGGGCCTTGGAGTCCTGGCCCTGGTGTAGTGGCGGCAAAGTGGCGGCGATGACAATGGGCTTCCCTGTAAGTTACTTTACTTTCTCATTTAACATGGACCTTGCAACATATAATCTTCCGTTTGATACTTCTATTTGAAGATTCACGTAAAAAATGTCATAACATATCAATTAATTCTTGCCGAATACTACAGATACTGCTACAATTCAACTTATATACAGGAGCCTGTCTACGTCTTCCTTGTACTTCTTCAGCTATCATCATCATCATCATTTAGTTTTATTTCAGTTAAAAATCATATAAGCATTGTCAGAGAATAGCAGCACATATTAAAATTCGCAGTCCATTAGGTACCGTAGAAAGACATGGTCCAATAGTAGCAGCAGCAAACATTATTTAGAAATTGGACCCTAAGAGTGCCTTGTACAATTTTGCTACTGCGTTACAGATTAATAGGATTAAGATAGAACATAAAATTCACAGCGGTCTAAAAATGTAAAATACAATTCATTCTATTGGTTACAATTTAAAAAAGTAACTAATAGTATCAAGTTCTCACTGTAAGCCCAGGAATAAAAACATGCATCATAATTCATATGCTACACAGCTCTCTTATTGGTTCGGCCTGATCATCAGCAGCTCTAGGAGGCGTATACCTCTAACTAGATCCTCTATGCAGCCTAGAGGCCATCTCATGTCTAGATATTTCCATCACAAGGTATTATACCACAGATGCGTTAGGTTAGTTTAAAACAGATGAAGTAAATAATAATTAGTCTCCTGCACTATTCAGTAGCTTCTTCCTTATGCCCCACATACAACCCAGAAACTTGGCAACTGCACAAACTATCACTTGTCTGGTATCAGATCTAAGTATACGTAAGGCATCGCCGTGGTTGCCCGTCCCTAGCTGATTGCATTATGGTGTAAGCCACTGTGCTCTGGGACGAGAGTAGGCGGGTAAGCAAATAAAACGTGCGCTGGAGATTCTGGGGTGGTGGTGCACAAGGGCCAAAATTGTGCTGATGGCGTAGTGTTGCACCATGAGCTAGTGAATACATGAAGAGGGAGTGTGCCGAACCTAAACTGCATGTATAATTTCCTGTCCAAAGGAGTCTGGATAATATCTAGGTAGGGTTCTAAGAGGGCAACAAATTTAAAATCTGTAAAATCCGAGCTTAACCAGCCATCGTTTAGCTTAGTAGTCGCTGTCTGGGCAACCCAGCCCCAGTATTGTAGTTTAATTTGGTCTTTACTGGGAATTGAGGCTGGGTCTCTATTTGCCCACTGTTCCTCTAGCCCAATGTTGGCTAATAAAAGTTTAATGTTCTTTAGCCAATCTAGCTTTGTCTGCTTGTCTAGGGAAAGAACTTCATCTAAAGCCCTAGCATAGGAGGTTAACTCTGGGGTAGACCGGATCCTCCGCCAAAACAGCAGTGGGCACAAAATAGCCTTATCGACAATCTTTTTTTGCCCAAATCAAGTCTTAAGGGGTGTAGTGGTGTGCTCTGGGGCAACTGGACTATACTCCTCAAGAATCTGTTCTCAGCTCCGACAAGATCATCTAACCTTTCGAAACCCCACAACTCTGCACCACAGAGGGCTGCACTTAGATTCGTAAATCTGGAGAGGTCCTGCCACTGGTTTGCTATAGGAAAAGCTCTGTTCTTTACTCACTGCCCGGCTATTTGGGAAAGCCTCAAAGTGGATTTAGCTACTTGGGGCTTCCAGGACATACCATCAGCTACAGTGATTCCCAAATAGTCAAAGGTGTTGACTCTCTCCAACAAGGTGCCACCCAGAGAAAGTCTACCCTTATATGACTTATGGGGGTTTATTGTAAAAAATTTGGTTTTGGATGTGTTAATCTCCAAACTACGCATACAACAGAAAGCTTTGAATAGCGTAAGCAATTTCTGTAGCCCTCCGGACTTTTTGACACCAACAGGGTGTCATCCGCAAACAGCTGCGTTGTAATCCTCTCCCCCCCCCCAACATTGGCGCGTCCGAGGGGTCCTGCTGCAGGTGTTGCACAACATTATTTATATACAGGGAAAAGAGTGTGGGAGCCAAAACACACCCTTGATGGACACCCCTACAGACATCTATTGAATCAGTAAGCTGTCCTTGCTCCCCCCAGCGTACTTTAGCAAAGTTCGCCGCATGGAGGGGAGTTACTAAGGACAGTTACTCTGGCCACATCCCCATTTCTGCTAGACATTGCCACAATTTTTGTCTGGGGATGAGATCAAACGCGGTCTTGAGATCTATAAAAGCCACATATAAGCTCCCCGGCCAATAGTCATGGTCTTCCAACAGAGTAGGAAGAATTAAAACACCTGATCTATTGTACCCCTGTTGACTCTAAAACCTGCTTGGTATGGGCATAAGATATCGTTCTCCTCAATCCATACCTGTATCATGGCCTCAAGCACTCGACTCACCACTTTTTGGATTGAGTCAATTAGGCTAATTGGTCTGTAATTCCTTGGGGAGGATCTGTCGCCTTTTTTAAAGATTGGGATTACCTCAGCAACCCTCCAGGACTGGGGTTCTGGGGCACCCCCTGCAATAGCATTCAATAGAATCTGGATGTATACTACCCAATTGTCAATATCATGCAAATAATGTCGCCAGGAATACCATCAGGGCCAAGGGCCTTGGCTTGAGCAATTGATTTAATAGAAGCCTGGATTTCACTGCTAGTCAAGAGCTCCTTGGTGTAGATCGAAGAGTAGTCTGAGATGTTTCTAGATCTGTATCAGATGGGCCCGTGTACAGAAGCTTAAAATGGTCATACCAGGCCGAAACTGCAATGTTTCTAGCAGGCTGAGAGGGCCCCCCTGGCATCCCCCCTCCACCCCCCCCCGAGTCATTAAAAGTCAGAACCGTTTAGAGTCTTTACGCGCACAGGCATCTCCAATATGCCTCCACCTATTCTCATCCCACTCCCTTTTTGCTCTGTGTTGTGCTTTTTTGTAGGATCTTCGCAGCACTCTTACAAGGTTGGTTGAGTGGGATCTAATGACAGAAGTCAATTGCCGTCATAACTGCCTACACTCTTGGGTAAACCATAGAGTCTGAGGCGATGCCCTGGCATTACGCTTGAGAGAGGGCAGGGGATCCCTAAAATGCCCAGCCAGAAGGGTGAAGAAGCGGGAGTGTCCGTGTATTATATCTTCTGCCCCCCTCACTTCTTATAGGATGGCTCTAAAATCCACCATCAGTTCCTGATTGAGGGACTGGAGCTTGGCCTCGTCCAGAGCCACCTTTCGCTATTTAAGGCGGCAATTCTTGTTCGATAGAAGCAGTTCTTTAGTTAATAGTTGGGTTCTACAGCTGTTGGGGACGTCGTCCCATGGAGATTAGTACCAACTGTTTTGTCTATCAGTAGTGGCCATAGCCTTAGGTAGAGTAGGAAATAATCGATGCAGCTTAGTCCCTTAGATCTAATAAAGGTGTTGGCCCCTGATTTGTCTGACTTACTCCGCCCATTAGTGGCCCTCAGCCCATGTCCCAACGTGATGGCATTTAGCTAGAGGGCCACTTGCGACCATTTGCCAATTGACGGCAAGTCGAGTTGTGGGATCAGCCAAAGATCATAGACTTCCCTTTCCTCACAGACAGCCTCCCTTCGCAGGGGTTCAAACGTGACATTGAAATCGCCTGCTACGATCAGGGGGTACGAAAAACACCTGCCCCCCAAAAATTCCTCAAGGACCTGAAGAGTAGGAGATCTGCCACCTCCCCTGGTCATCTCGCACAGACGTTATCGAGAGTGCTACCTATTTTGCCTTTGAGTTGGATTCCCAGAATGTCAGGGTTATTGCAGGGGTGCTTACAAACGTGACAGTTTAGTTCAATCTTTACCCATATTAACAGTCCCCCAGCGGGACGGCATATTTTGTTCTGGATAGCAGGAGAGATGTAGGTTAAATATCCTGGCATATGGAATGGGATGGTACTCCAGGTTTCTTGTAGTATACAGATGTCAAAAGTTTCCATAATTTGGATCCAGTGCGGTAAAATCATCTTAGCCCTCAGCCCGGCCACATTCCACGATACCAGCCGAAGCTGGCGCATGTCCCTTGGCATGATGATCTTAGGCAAACTAGGTCCTGGGGACAATGGCTCTATGCATGGCAGGTACTGACAAAGTATAGAGGAAGGAGCACCCCCCAAGGGCTGATCCCTAGATATAAATGGGCCCTCGGGCGCTTCCTGTCCAATGCAACTAGCACAGATTGCCTTTAGCAAGGCTAGCTTACACTCCAGTCCAGGGCTTGGGGCAGACCCGTCCAGTCAATCTTTCCTGGCCAGGATCGAATCTTGGCCAGAATATGTGGTCACAGGAAGGGTATTATTTGTCATGTTAGAAGGCTTATATTTAAGTTGAATGCAAGTTCTCATGGGAGAGCAGGTTCTTGCTTCCAAAGTACCTAAACTGTGTACCAAACTAGCATATACCAAAGTCAATTCGATATGATCCACAGAGCTATTCAGAGGGGAAAACCTTCGTGCTTGCAAAATGTCTTCCCTAATTACTGACCTACAGCCTCTAACATGTCTAATCCAATGGATTGCTTTGTTCTTAAGTGAGTCTTCTCTTTCCCACCTCAAGTTATCGATATATCTCGGAACATTCGTCATAAAAATCCTATTCAAATTCGGGGGGACTAATTTCTCCTCTCTCGTTTGATGGCAACTACGGCAACTCCAATGTTGGATTACACTACTGTGAGATCTACCGCCCTGCTCACACGAACCCTTGACTAAGCTCGGGGGTCCACCCGTTTTCCCACAGATTTACCGCTGTTCCCCATTCCGCTGAGATTTTGTGTAATGCCTACAATGCCAGTTGGTACCTGTGACTGGCTGAGGCCTGCGGGGGGACCAGCCGGGAGCAATGTGGGGTCCTTGTCATATGATTTGGCAATCTGTGGAGCCTGAGCACTAACTTGAGCAGTGGGGCTCCCACTTTTGGGCAGTAGAAAATTAACCTGGTCTTTAAGTTCAAGTATGAGGGAGCTCAAAGCCCGGACTTCAGTTCTTAAGTGGCTAATAGTCATTAGAACATCAACACCTGGCCTAGCATGCCCCATAGATGTTGCATGTTTGCCCCCCACATCTGCACTCTCTCCCTCTAAGCTTGTGGGGTTTCTACGATAGCTGCGAGTGGTGCAAATCTATTACTACATATAACTTCTGGGTCCAATGGAACCTGCGGCTGTATAAAACTAGGACTGTCTGAGCAAATCGCCTCGGTATCAGTAGATTTTAAACTCGGAGTGGGTCTAGTGAGGTGCTTAAACAAGTGTGACATAGATTTCGGCTTCCTTGGATTTTTGGTGGAGTTGGGTACTTATCTAGCCTGGAGGTGGAGCTCTCTGTTGTTCTATTACAAGGTTATCAATTTGGTCAAGAACACAATTCCCACCAGCATGCTTCATGCCTTTCTTAGACTTTTTGACTTTGAGGCGTGCTTCCCCTGGGCCACCCTCCACCGCTTTCCTCTTACCCATAATCAAAATGGACAAACTAAAAAGGGAACAGAGAGAGAAAGAAAGCCTGTGTAGAACAAAGCTAAAACACAGGTCACAGAACCCACTATATGCTGAATAAGCCCACAAAAGATAGTACCTTCCTAATTCGGGGCCTGCGACTTAGAGGGGTGGCCCAGTCCAGCCTCCTCCAGCCTATGATGGGCACAGCTGGGCCCACCCTTGGCCCGGGCTTTGCCCAGGTGCGGCCCGTGCTGCGGGGCAAGTCCGGTGCTCTTGAGGCGCAGCCCTGAGGTGTGGTTGGCGTTGGTGACCCTGCATCCTGGGTCATGGAAGGCAGAGACAGCCTGAGTCAGTGGTAGTGTGTCCTGCACTGCGGGGCAAGTCTGGCGCTCTTGAGGCGCAGCCCTGAGGCGTGGTTGGCTTTGGTGACCTTGCATCCTGGGTCACGGAAGGCAGAGACAGCCCAAGTCACTGGTAGCGTGTCTCTTCAGCTATCACTTCCTCAACATTCCTAGGAACCATCTCCTGTTTTGGAATAGGACTACCATCCTTTACCTCATAACATTGACCACATGCACTGTGTTCTCTTGTAAATAGCTTTCTTCATTAAAGAAAGGCTCTGTGCTGGAAGTATGTTTCCATTCACCAGTAAAGATTTTACAAAAGTTACTTCTATTTACCAGCCTTTTTTACGCTTTTCTTCTTCATAGAGAGCACTGTTCTATCCAGTGTCCTCATTCTGTTTACTATTAAGATAGTTTTCACTTCAAGTCAAATGCTTTATCTACTACACTTTCAATGTGTTGCTTGTTTATAAGCTGCTGATCTTCTACGGTTTTATTTTTTTAACTACATTTTGAATTACTCTACTTCTAAACATTCTTCTTCTTATATCTTTATACTGTTTCTGTCTTTTTGTTAGATGAGCTCCTTTTTTTACAATTTTTTGTTGTTTGAACACGAGTAATCCCTTTTCATTTCGGACTTGTTCTTAAAGTCTTCTTTTTCTTCTCATCCTTTTCTACAGTTTTTATTTTTAATACTGTTTTAAGAAACTGCTTAGTTCTCTTACCAGTAGATTTTGTTTCCTCTCCAATATTGTGTCCATCATTTTGTTTTTTCTTTTGAGTCTTCTTTAAGTAGTACTTTTTTGTTGCTCTTATCTTTTCTTGTTTTGTTATCATCTTTAAGTCTTCTCCAACAAGTGATCTAGATATCTGAAAATGAAGTACATTTTGATTAGTATGTCATATAATTTAATGATTAAAATTATACATTTAACATTATTTTACTATTTTATACACCAGCTCAAGTGTACTATGTATGCAACATATTGACAGGGCTACTTGTCTCAATGGTTCAATTGGTATTGTCAGACTTCAACTATATTTCTAAATAGGATTTTAAGGTCCTATCTGGGTTCTTTTTAAGGGTGAGTGGTGAACTCCGTTTCCCCCACCGGAGTTTGTGGAGTTTTGCCAACCCCGCTGGGAGCGCGGAGTTTGGCAAAAACTCTGATTCCTCAGCGTAGCAGAGTTTGCCCCTGCCACCCACCCCTAAAAGACGATATATTTAGGCTTTACCATTGCTTCTTTATTTTAGATTCTAAGATTGCGATTGGATTCTGTTTGGGCTGTTTTGCTAGAACGGGCTCTTGTTTGCTGCTGCTTTTCAAAGGCGCTTGCACTTGTTTGGGATTCCCGACTGAGCAACACAGCTAGAGCCATGGAAATAGAAAGGTGACTGCGGCAGAGTTGATTGCCAGAGGAAGGCTAGTAGTGAAAGGGGGAAAAGAGCTGAAGTCTCTGTACCGTAAACACTGCTGCTGGAGAGGAACACCAGCCTGGGTAGATTGTCCGCCGCAAGGTGAGCCGCTGGGCAAGTCTCCTAGGAATTATGAATGCAAACGAGGGGAATGTTTATCTACATGAAAGGGGAAGATTTGAGCGAGGTAAGAGATGAACATGGTACATGGAAGGACGGCTATGCTAGAACGAGACATGGAGCAGTGTGGCTGGACATATCTGGTTACTGTACATTGGCTATAATTTTTATTGTATGTTAATTGAATGTATAAGTACATGGCAGGTTTAGACTTTCTTGAACTTCACCTTTCAAACCAACAATTGACATACAAATAACATCCATTAAAAGATCTACAGTGGACAACAGACAGCTTGGTTTTACCGAAGTCCCATGTAAGTAGCGAGCTGTGTTCTGGCCATCTATTTTCCTTTGTTAATCTACCTAATGCGTCACCTAGAACACACTATGTATGCGTCTAAACTCATGCAAAGGTATGTTGAGATAACGGGCTATGTGGCTTATTAGGATGCAAGGATTTGTAACGACCCCTTCCGCGTGTATTCTAAAGTGGGGCGGAGCGGAACTCAGCGGAATTCCACAGAGTTTTATTCAACTCCATGGAATTCCATGCAGTGTAACTCTGCGAACTCCACCCGTCCCGATTTCTTTTTGTTATATCTACTAAACTTTCTTAATACATTGCTGAATGTGTTTCTGGAAGCTTCGCTCTGTAAATCTATATATAAGGGGTAGCATGTATTGTCTCTTGGGTAAATCAATCACTAGTAACTTGTTTCACTGAGAATGTCACTGCCTCCGTTAGCGGTACATACATAACAGTTGTATCTGTACATGTAAGTGAATTTGTAGATAGCTCGAACTCTGTGTGTGAATGTATCAATAGCTCCACCCTTTCATAAGTACTTACATGACATTGAAGTGAATGTAGAACAGCAGGTTAAGGCTGGTCAAGGGTTTGAAATACCAAGTCGGCCTACCTGTAGAACTTCATCTACAGACTGAAGTGTACTAGACCTGAGACACGTTGAAAGGGCTACTTGTCTGGATGGTTCACTTGGTAATATCAGAGCTTTAATACATTTCAGGATAGGTGTCTCGGTTCCTATCTGGGTGTTTTTTCCTATATGTAGTAAAGTCTCTTAGTACATTGCTGGCTATGTTTCTGGCTATTTAGCTCTATAAATCTATATGTAAGGGGTGCATGGATTGTCTCTTGGGTGTGTCAGTCACTAATGAGTTGTTTAAGTGAAAGTGTTGCTGCCTCCATTAACGCTAGATACATAAGAGTTTTGTCTGTGCATGTAAGAGAAGGTGTAAATGCTTGAAACACTGTCTGAGAGGATGCACTAGTAGCTCTACCATTTCATAAGTACTTACATGACATTGAACTGAATGTAGAATACTGGATGTACAAGTCATCATATGCGCCTAAAATTGTGGATGTACCTGGGAAAAACTTCTAACAACATTTCTTTGCTTTCATTCACATACACTTTACCCTCTGGCCTAGCTACAAGCTACCTTAGGAGTGACTTTTAAGTAGTTCTACAGAAGGTTAAGGCTTGTCAAGGGTTTAAAATACCAGGTCCGCCTAGCTGTAGAACATCATGTACAAACTGAACTGTACTAGACCTGAGACATGTTGAAAGGTCTACATGTCTGGGTGGTTCTCTTGGTAATGTCAGAACTTTATTACATATCAGGAGAAGTGTCTCAGTTCCTATTTGGGTGTTTTTTTCTATATGTAGTAAAGTCTAATAGTACATTGCTGTCTCTGTTTCTGGCTAATTTGGCTCTATAAATCTAAATGTAAGGGGTGGCATGGATTGCCCCTTGGATGTGTCAGTCACTTATGAGTGTCGCTGCCTCCATTAGCGCTCGATACATAAGAGTTGTGTCTGTGCATGTGAATAAAGGTGTAGTTGCTTGAAACACTGTGTGAGAGGATGTATTACTAGCTGTACCCTTTCATAACTGCTTTCATGACATTGAACTGAATGTAGAACACTGGATATATGTCAGCATATGCACCTAAAAGTGTGCATATACCTGTGAAAACCTGCTAACTACATGTCTATGCTTCTATGCACATACAGTTTACCCTATGGCCTATCTAGAGGCTATCTTAGGGGTGACTTTAAAGTAGTACACAGCGGGTTAAGGCTAGTCAAGAGCTTAGAAATACCAAGTTGACGTAGGTGTAGAACTGCATTTACAAGCTCAGGTCTACTAGGTCTGAGACATGTTGAAATGGCTACTTGTCTGGATGGTTCTCTAGGTAATGTCAGAGCTTTACTACATATCAGGATAAGGGTCTCAGTTCCTATCTGGTGTTTTTTTTTTCTATATGTAGTCACCTCTCTTAGTATATTGGTGGCTCTGTTTAAGGCTAGTTGGTTCTACAAATCTATATGCAAGGGGTGGCATGGATTGCCTCTTGGATGTGTCAGTCACTAATGACTTGTTTAAGTGAGTGTGTCACTGCCTCCATTAGCGCTAGATACATAAGAGTTGTGTCTGTGCATGTGAGTAAAGATGTAGATGATTGAAACACTGAGAGTATGTATTAGTAGCTCTATCCTTTCATAAGTACTTACATGACATTGAACTGAATGTAGAACACGGGATGTATAATTCAGCATATGCGCCTAAAACTGTGAATGTACCTATAAAAAACTTCTAACTACATGTTATTGCTTTCATGCACATACACTTTACACTCTGGCCTAGCTACAGGCTACCTTAGGAGTGACTTTTAGGTAGTACTACAGCAGGTTAAGGATTGTCAAGAGTTTTGAGATACCAAGTCGGCCTAGCTGTAGAACTGCGTGTACAAGCTCAAGTGTAATAGGCCTGAGACATATTTAAAGGGCTACTTGTCTGGATGGTTCACTTGGTAATGTCACAGCTTTACTACATATCAGGATAAGTGTCTCAGTTTCGATCAGTGTGCTTTTTTCTATATGTAGTAAAGTCTCTTAGTAACTTTTTGGCTCTGTTTCTGGATATTTGGCTCTTTAAACCTATATGTAAGGGGTGGCACAGATTGTCTCTTGGTGTGTCAGTCACTAATGAGCTCTTTAAATGAGTGTGTCACTGCCTCCATTAGCGCTAGATACATAGGAGTTGTGTATGTGCATGTGAGTAAAGGTATAGATGCTTGAAACACTGTGTAAGAGGATGTATTAGTAGCTGTACCCTTTCAAAACTGCTTTCATGACATTGAACTGAATGTAGAACAGTGGAAGTATGTCAGCATATGGACCTAAAAGTGTGCATATACCTGTGACAAACTGCTAAGTACATGTCTATGCATTTATGCACATGCAGTTTACCCTATGTCCTAGCTAGAGGCTACCTTAGGGGTGACTTTTAAGTTAATCAATCAATAACTTTATTTCGGTCGACAGACCTAAAAGTCCAAAGTGCATATACATAGATTAATAAAAATGATATATACAAAATTCATTAATTTCATTAACAAAATGCATTAAAACGAAATCACACTTTGTGAATCGAATACAATATAAACAAGCATTGGCTTAGCCAATAGGTCTCGCCTTTGGGACCTTATAAGTGTGTAGCGTTGCAGCACATTATCCTGGATGATTCATTATATCTTAATTTCTGAATATGTGTAAGGTTATATCAATCCGAAATTGGAACCTGTGGAAGCTCGTGACATTAGGCACAGTGTCGGGTAGCTTGCAGTTGTGTAGGGGAAGCCAAGGGAAGCTCGCAGAAGTGAGGAACATGAGAAAGCTTGCGTCATTGGGAGCAGTGTCGGGTAGCTTGCAGTGGTGTAGGGGCAGCTAAAGGAAGCTTGCCAAAGTGAGTCCCTGTAAGCAAAAATACAAAATCATTCCAAAAAGAAAACAAAAAATACAGATTCCAGGTGTTTCTAAGACAGAGGTGGGCACAAAAGAGCTGCCTTCTTCCACCACACATTCAGCAGCTGAATAATATATAATTTTCCAGGTGCAGAGGTTGTGGCGTAACGGCCAGAGCTGCTGACTTGGTTCGTGTCTCGGCATTAGCTCAACATCCAGTGATTCTTCTGGGCAAATCACTCACTCTCCCCTGCCTACCAATACTGAATGTGTAATGTAACTGTGCTCCTCTAAAGTGCGCCAATACCTTTGGGTCGAGTTGGCGCTATATAAAACTGCCAACAAGAAAGGAGAGTTCCTGCCAGTGTTAGAGTGATCGGGGAAAGTGGCGTAATGCTGTTTTCATAAAGGGGGGTTTCAGATTGCTATTTATCTGAGACTGAAACGTGATCATTGCTTGACTATCTCACTCGGGAGCTCCTCTTTGTTTAGTGTCTACACATACTCTCGGTGCTAAGAGTAATTACAAGTAATTACAAGAAAATGCAATGCATTCTTTGACTTGGCTACACACCAGTTGGATGGATTTACACAGCATGCAGTAAAGCAAGAACTTTCCATAGTTCACAGCCCACGCCGATTCTATAAGGATAAAAACATGCACTCTGAACAAAGCAGAACTTCCATTTGTTGTGGCGTTAAAAAGCACGCGCTGCGCTCACCTCGAGTAAGGTTAGGTAAGGTCTCCTCAGATTGAAGATGTGCAGGTTACCGATGACCGGCAGCGGCCTCGGTCCAGGAGGGAAGTTGCTGTATTTGTTGCTCTTAATTGCCGAAGCAAAACGAATGTTAAACTTTGGCATGGAACAGTTTTATACATGGGTTCTGCATTGGCTCCATTGATCACAGGCTTACGCCGCTCCCTGGCACGAAGCACCCTAGTTTACTTTGCAGAAGGCAGCAGCCATGGGCAGAGGCTGGTCTGTTTGAAAAGCAGGAAAGGGCAGAAGTGGGGTGATGTTGGGAGTACGTTGATCACGAAGGAAAACACGGGGACAGCGCGGCATCCTCGTGAAACAGACTACAATGGGGATTTAAAACAGTAACGGGGAGGGCGTGATTTGTGGCCAGAGCACGTATAGACGGGAGGGAGGAGGTGGGGGAGAAGCTTTCAAATGCACGCACACACTCTACCTTGCCCTTTTCCGACATTAATAAATATTTTAATTTCAAAGAGATGTCTTTTAGCTGCCTCAAAAGTGTAAGGGAAAACACGCTGCCGTTCAAATGCCTCGAGAGCACTAGGAACAAAAAAAAGTGAAGCTTCCACAAACATGAGGAAGTCCAGGCGTCCTGTGAAACAAGCGCGCGCGCGCCTCGCGCTGGGAGGGGGCCTGCACCTGTTTCCCTTGCGGGAGCGAGCAGGAACCATCTGTTAATTTCAAACAGATGGTTTTGAAAGCTCGCTCCCGCAAGGGAATCGCCAAACGTGCACGCGTTGCCATTGAAAGCAATGCAACGCGTGCACGTTTTGGGGCGAAAAAGCGAACCGATTACTAAAGGTCTCTCCTATGCAGCGCATGCGCGCTGCGTAGGCGAGACCTAAAAACTATGCCAATTAAAATTCCTCATTGAATAAAAGAGATAAAATAACTATAAAACAATGGAACAATGGACCCCGAGCCTTCCACTATTAAAAGCTTACACTGTCTGCTTTACAAAGGTAATTTTGGCTTGATATTCACTGGCCGGAAAATAGGAGAATCGCATTAGATCAGATCGACGAGATAGGCGATTCAGGTTGTACTTTCCTTTGATTTTCCACATATGGCCTAGGAACTTAGCAATTGCACAAGCAAACAAAGGTCTTGCATCGGATCTTAAAATGCAGAGTGCCACACTATGATCTCTAGTTCCCAGCTGTTTGCATATAGGAGCAAGCCATCTGCTTCTAGGGACTGTGTATGCTGGACAGCCAAAAAAACGTGGCCTAAAGTTTCTGTTAGAGCTAAACAGCAGGGACAATCCTTGTTGCTAGCAATTACACAGCCATGTACTAGTGAACACATTCAGGGGGATTGTGCCATATCTACATTGGATATATAACTTTCTATCTACCAGCACTTGTATAAAATCAAAGAAACCCTCCAGGGATAGCAACAATTTGAATTCTAAAAATTCCCCTGTTAGTCTTCCTAATTTACTATTCCTAGACTCATTCTCAAATACCCAATCCCAGTACATAGATTTTAGTTGTTTTTTTGTGGAGAGGTCCAGACGATAGGTACAACCCCCTTTTAACCCAATGTTCTTAAGTAGAATATTGATGTTCCTTATCCAGCCAATCTTCTTAGAAATGTCAAGGGTGCGAACTTCTTCTAAGGCTGTGACATATGGGGACAATTCAGGGGTTGAAATCAATCTCTGCCGAAAAAGCAGGGGATGAAATTTGGCTAAGTCTTTTAATGATTTAACCCACAAATCTAATTTGAGAGGTAGTAGTGGGGTGCTAGGTGGAAGGGAAACTAAATTCCTAAGTTACCTATGCTCAGTTGCAGTGAGGTCATCCACTTTCTCAAAGCCCCACAGGTCAGCCCCATAAAGAGCACTACTTACTGCTTTGCTTTTATAGATCTCTAGGGCTGGGGCAATCAATTTAGTGTAAGAACAAGAGGGTTCCTTTCTCAGGGCTCCAACTATCTGTTTACATTTTAAATTAGTCTTAGTCAGATGTTGCTTTCAGGTCATGCCTTCAGCCAATCTTACACCCAAATATTCGAAGCTACATAACCGCTCTAGAGGAGTGTTTTTTAGAGTTAAGCATCCTTTAAAGGATTTATGTGGGTTTAACATCATGAGTTTTGTTTTAGTGGTGTTTATTTCTAGTCCCCTCTCACCACAGAATGCCCTGAATTGATTTAATAGTGTCTGGAGTCCCTTGGGAGTTTTAGAAACAAAGAGCGTGTCATCTGCAAGGAGAAGCGTGGCAATCTTCATATTCCCTAGCAACGGGGGATCAGCTGGGATCCTAGCTAAGAAGTCCACAACTTGGTTGTTGTAAAGGGGAAACAACGTGGGGGCCAGGACACAGCCTTGCCGGACTCCTGTTGACAGTAATGGGGTCGGTGACTTGGCCTTGGTTACCCCATCGCATCCTGGCATAGTTATCATCATGGAGATGAACAACCAATGCCAGGATCTCCAGAGGCATCCCCATGTCTCTCAACACCACCCAAAGCATTTCATGGGGCACAAGGTCAAATGCTGACTCCAGGTCCACAAAAGCAACATATAGACTCCCCTTACCCAGCACCACCACCTTCCAGTAAAGGAGAATAAACCTAAAAACCTGGTCAATTGTACCAGTTTTTTGTCAGAATCCGGCTTGGAGTGGCGACAGTATATTTTTGTCTGCCATCCAGTCCTGGATTCTCACTAGAAGGATGCAGCTGAATACCTTCTGTATACAGTCTACTAAACTAATAGGCCTGTAGTTATGCGGGTTGTTTGGGTCCCCTTTTTTAAAAACTGGTATAACCTCAGCTCCCTTCCATGAGTCTGGAATTCGGGCACCCCCTGCAATGGCATTAAAAAGTGACAACATATAGTTCGACCAATTACTTTTGTCATGCCAAAACAAATCACTGGGAATTCCGTCCAGTCCCGGAGCTTTAGAGGGTACAATGGATTCGATTGAAATTTCTATTTCCCCCTTGGCAAAAGTAACCCTTGCTGGATTTGGGGGTAAAGCTAAGAGAGGCATCCCTTCAGTATAATTAGTAATAGTAGAGTAGCGAGCACCAAAGTGGTCCTGCCAATCCCTAGCTATAATAATATTGGCTAGTACAGGTTGACTTCCCAAGCTACCCCTCCCTACAAGAACCCAGAATTTCCTAAAGTCTTTCTGGGAGCACGCCTCCCCCATTTGCTTCCACTTTTCCTCGCCCCTATTCCGCTTGGCCTTTTTTATAGCTAGTTTGTATAATCTCCGTAGGTCTCGCACTAGGGGTACGTTTTTGGTTTTAATTGCTCTTACCAGTTGATTCTTTAGGGATCTACACTCACTTGAAAACCACAAGTTCAACTTTGTTAGTTCCCCATCACTGCAGTTGGTACATTTTAAATTAACAATAAAGTATGCTGTAAGTTTGTCAAAGAAATTTGCATGCAACCCACTAGCATCTTCCACGTTTCCTGTGACTTTTAATTAGTACTACAGCAGGTTAAGGCTTGTAAAGGTGTTTGAAAAACCAAGTTGGCCTATCTGTAGAACTGTATGTACAAGCTGAAGTGTACTAGATCTGAGACATGTTGAAAGGGCTACTTGTCTGGATGTTTCACTTCGCTTTACTACATATCAGGAAACCTGTCTCAGTTCTTATCTGGGTGTTTTTTTCTATATGTAGTAAACTCTCCAAGTACATTTCTGGCTCTTTTTCTGGCTATTTGGCTCTATAAATCTATATGTAAAGGGTGGCACAGATTGTATTTTGTGTGTGTCAGTAACTAATGAGTTCTTTAAATGAGTGTTACTGCCTCTATTAGCGCTAGATACATGACTGTTGTGTCCGTGCATGCAAGTAAAGGTGCAGATGCTTGAAACACTGTGTGAGAGGATGTATTAGTAGCTGTCCCCTTTCATAACTGCTTACATGACATTGAACTGAATATAGAACAGTGGGTGTATAAGTCAGCATATGCATCTAAAAGTGTGCATATACCTCTGAAAAACGTCTAACTACATGTCTTTGCTTTTATGCACATACACTTTACCCTCTGGCCTAGCTACAGGCTACCTTAGGAGTGACCTTTAAGTGGTACTACAGCAGGTTAAGGCTTGTAAAGGGGTTTGAAATGCCAAGTCAGCTTGGGTGTAGAATAGCATATACAAGCTCAAGTGTACTAGGCCTGCAACATGTTGAAAGGGCTACTTGTCTCAATATATGCACCTAAAACTGTGCATGTAGCTCTAAAACATTTCTAACAACAAGTCCTTGCTTTTATGCACATACAGATTCCCTCTTGCCTTGCTACAGGTTACCTTAGGATTAACTTTACGTAGTATTAGAGCAGCTTACGGTCTGTATAAGTCACCATATTGTCTTGTAACTGTACATATAGCTTACAGAAAGTTAAAACTATGTGTTTTTAAGCACACAGTAGAGTGCACTTCGACCTACCAATAGGCTACCTTATGGATGAGTTATATGTGGTAGACGACCTAGTTTTTTACCTACCAGTAGAAGTGAATGTACATACTCAAGTATCGGCGGGATCGGATAAGTGCCAAAAGGGAGGAGCACCCACGTTGATGCAAGTATGACTACACGGGGTCTCTCCTTATCTCCCGCCAGTTTTAACATTACTCTTGTGGAAACTCGTACTTCGAGAGAGTGTTACATAGGGGATCCCTCAGTGCGGGAACAAGTTGTTCCTGGCCAACCTTATTTCAGGTAATGAGGGTATTTTAACAATTGGGATCAGAAAGGTCCTGACGAATGCCGGTGTGACCCTATATCCCGGGCACAATTACGAAGATAGAAACATGTCGACATATTGGCAGTAAGGAGGGGTGTAGGAGTTCATTACTTTCTTCCTGTCACTACCATCCTTCACCTTTTTAATCCTGGCCGGAGGGTCCAGGAATAAACTTACGCACAGAGACACCTCCGAGCTAGTTTTCTTTCGGTGATCCCAATATATTTTGACTTATTATTTCTGTATATTTTATATGTTATGTCTTGTCTTCCCCACCCTATTGCTCCACCCCAGGTGTTGGTCTGCGCTGGGGTGTACTGAAGCAGCCCTATGATGAAGCATGTCACAATTTTGTGAGTGAGGGCAGTATTTTCACACCAAGCACGTGCCACCACAAATTTTTCACCACTCTCTACTCCTCTATGTGTGTTTGAGTTTGTGGACAGGGGGGCCGGAGTAGAGAGGTCAGCCTCTCACCCCTTCTCTTTGTGTAATACATCCCACAGGGACGTTCAGGGACAAACAAAGCTTTTTTTTTTTTTTTAAACAAATTCGGCAGGAGTCGCAGTGGATCCGCGAATCCCACATAAAAGTTTTTTTTTTAAATGAAGCGAGGGCTCCCGCGCTTTGTTTAATTAGGCACCTGGGTGGGCCAGGTGGGCAATTGAATTAATAATGCACCTGCAGCCCCAGGGACAGCCACCTCCCTGGAGCTAAATACATAACAAAATGCGTGGGGCGGCTCCAGCCCCCCCCACGCAGCACCGGGGACTGCCACCGCCCCGGGGCTAATGTTTTAGAATGCCCTCGACACTCATTCACCAAAGCAGAATCCCTTGGTTTAGTCCCTAATGATCCCTGCAATTTCCTGGCCGCTCTGTAGCAATCGCGGTCAAACCATCTCTGGACTCTGTCCATCGGATACATGGGCGGCGCCTTAAGTAAATCCCCAGTGGTACGCAAGAGGACCGAGAATGCCTCTAGGACCACCCCCGGCACTACCTGCCCGGTTGAGCAAATGTCTATTTCCCTATTACACCTAGCTAGAAGGGACTCGTAGAAGGAGTCTGGGGTTATCTGTGCCCACCTTAACCTTCTACCCTGATCTGTTGCCTTTAGTGTCCCCTAGCTACTGTCGTCCGGGATTTCCCTAGTCGGGCCAACTGATCATGGTACACAGAGGGTTGTGGTCACTAAAAATACTATCTTCAATAGAGAAGTCCAACAGAAGAGGGAAGAGGGGCCTTGAAACAAAAATAAAATCTATAAACGTTGCACTCCCCCTCCCTGTAAAGGTGGGATGATGGGTTTCCTGCCTTGATCCAACCTGCACATGGCCAAGGTTAGATCGAACTCATCGACTAGGGAATTGAGAATGTCTCCCTGCTTGGTATGTTCTACATGCATGCCCATCAGGCATGGGCATTCCATGTCGATTAGATTTGTAACAGACGGATCCCCGCATAAGTGAAGGTTAAAATCTCCTGCAATCATAAGATTACCATTGTAAGGTGCCTTAAGGGTAAGGTTTCTGTGAAGAGGACCCGTCCTAGAAATGTTACAAACATCAGGGGAAACAGGAGTAGAATTATAGAAATTCAGTAACAAGTTATCCGACCCCTGGGAAAAAGACAATGCCTGCAGACAGGGATTATCTGTTGGCGCACCGTCAGAAGACAGCATACTGCTAATGAGATATAAATTACCAACCCACCCTTAGATCTACCCACCCTGAAATGAATAGCCGGCACAAAAAAGGTCTTATATTCCTCTAGGAGAAAACTATTGATATTGGACCATGTCTCCTGAAGACATATCACATCAAATCCTTTTATAAATGTACACCAGCCGGGGGTCGCAAAATGTTCCATGATACGAATTTGCAAGCCTTGCTTTAAATAAGAGGATGATGGCTCTGCAGTTTCCGTACCAATGAGTCAATCGCAGGAGTCCAACATTTCCAAAGGTGCAAAACTGAACTGTTGTAAAGGGGTATGTCGTGAGTTGCCATCAGCCTGTTCGGCTGAGGGCGAACAGAATGAGCCGGGAACCTCCACGAATTCACCCCACTAAGTGTCATCACACTACTTGGAGAGCTATAGAAGTGCACCAGGGGGAGGGCCACGATGGACAAGACGTCACCACGTGAGTTGCTCTGAGTAGCTGCATACAAAATTCTCTCTACCAAGTGGGGTCTGTTGAAATTGACAATTACACAGTCTCCTTACATATATTTTGTGGATCTTCCAACCCAAGTAACTCTGCGCACCATGTTAATAAATCTCTCCATCCTTAGACCAAGGGCAGTATTATGATTCAGCCAGTGCAGGACTTTGTTCTTTAATTGGTCAAAATCGTCAGCAGCGCCATGAGAAGCACCGGGACATTCCCAAGTACTACTACATACGGTGATGATTCAGGTGGGAGATGTAAAGTTGGTAGCCTCTGCCCCATGGGGTCTGCTACTCGGGCCACTGTGTCTGCCCCCCTCCTCTTGATGACTCTCCCAAAGTGGATTTGGCTGGCCCAGGGCGGGCTTTAAGACACTGGGGTTTCAAAACCACCACTCTGCCCAATGGGTCTGCCACCAGAAGGTTTGGATCCAGCTGGGATCGGGAAGGAAGAGTGTCACTACCTTGCACAGGATCCAACGATGGTGTCTGCATATGCCCACTTGATCCTTGATAGCCAGTTCTGACACACACTGACCAGAGACCGGCTAATGCCCTCCCAGTCCACCTTGAGGGTCGTTGTCCCCCGCTAGACTATGCTGGCCAATCCTCAAAAGCTCCAGCTCCATTGTAGCTATATGTTACCTAATAGGATCTAGTTTAAAGTCCATACTTGCCAGCAAAGAACCCTTCCAACCTTCCATCATAGCCGCCATATCGTCCTTGGTCAGGGTTTGCTGTTTGCTAGCACTGTGCGCTCTCTCCTCCGCCCTTGGACGTTTTGCTTTAATCCCAGTCAGTGATATTTTCCTTTTGACTCCCGATCCTGCCCCTAGTCTAGTGCCCCCTGACTGAATGGGGTGCTCCAACCTCTTGCTTCGGGCAGTCGAGCATGGTAACTCAGACCTGATGTTGATGACCAACACTTTGTCAGAACCACGTCCATCTCCTACCTCTCTGCTGGGGGATCTAGCCGGTAGGGTTAATATTCCTTGGTCTGGCTGGGCGGACTGGGATAAGCTACCCCTAGAAGTCCTTAGTGGGCTAAAGAGGGGGCGAAGTACGGGGGAATGGGAGAGCCTGCAGGCCACCATCAATGATCCCCACTGCTCTTAGTAAAAAGGAGTCCATCGTAGAAGCTGATAGCCATGGGGGTGCTGCTGTCGGGCCTTTACGCTTCCCCATCGCTTTCAGGCAGGGTTCACAGCAATTACTGGACTAAACAAGCAGGTCTGAGAGATATACCAATATTACCAATATCACCCCTGGCCAGTAATCGAGAGGTCAATAAATCTTCCTCCTACTTTCCTGTGCTTGAAGACGGCGATGATGCCCCAAAAGGCTTTTTTGCCTGTAGCTCCCTTGAGGACCCGTCTAAGGAAATCCACACTACTGTACGGGCTCCTACCACAAGATCCAAAGACCAAGAGAGGTGGCCCTGCCCAGCCTCCTCCGGGCTCTGATGGGCATGCCCTTGGCACGGGCACGTCCCGCTTTTCAGCGCGGGCGTGCTGGCAAGCTCCTCCTCCTTTGCTCTGTGGTTTCTGGGACACCAAGGCCCTTGTGGCAATACATTCTCCTCTCACTCCAGTGCACCAGGAAATGCGTCCCGCACCGCCTGAGGCAAACAGCGTTTTTCAGCGCGTTCTGCACGGGCGTGCTGGCAAGCTCCTCCTCCTTTTCTCAGTGGTTTCTGGGACACCAAGTCCCTTGTGGCAATACGTTCTCCTCTCACTCCAGTGCACCAGGAAACGTGTCCCATAGGTATATATATATATTATCTACTGGCGGTCGCCAGTAGATAGTTATAGTTAGGACCTATTTTCCATAGGAAATCCGCGACATTCTATTTGAAATAACTCTTGCGTCGGTTGACGAATCTTCGCGAAATTTTCAAACTTTATGGCCCGCTCCGGTCCGCTCCTACCCTGAAAGTCTCAGGGTGATTCGTCAAGCGGGGGCCAAGAAAAAAGGGGGTCCCAAAATGTGTTTTCCCATTAATTTTCCCATAGGAAACTTTAGACACGGCTACAGCCTGAACTGCTGAACGGAATTACACCAAATTTGGCAAAGAGGTAGTTCTTGGTTCAGAAAGAACCCTTTTGTTAAATGGTGTAAATCCGTTCAGTAGTTCCTGAGAAAATCAAAAGTTAAGTCACATATATATCTATGGCCGAGTAGGGTCCGCGTACCCTCCCGACCACGAGCTGCATGCTAATTGGCTGTCAAGTGGCTATCAACACTCCAAATCAGGAAGTGTTGGCAGCTATTTTGTCCTCGGTAGAACCGAGGACAGAAACAAGTGCGCAAAGCGCAAAAAGGGGGCAGGGTAGAAACACCCTGACCCCCTAGGTCTGCTCAGGGGTCCCACAAGGACCCCTGGGCAGAAAAAGCATTTTTTTAAAAATCGGCGGGATGCGCTCAGGGTGCGCGAATCCCGCCGTAAAAAAAAATCGAAGCGGGTCTCCCGCGCTCGATATTTTGCCCCGGGTGGCCCAAGTCCCGGGTGCATGCGGGGGTGGGTTTATAGTCAATGGGGGCCTCTAGGTCCCTAAGCCCCGGGGACCGCCACCCCCGGGGCTTTCTAATAAAAATGTTGTGGGAGGGCACTCGCCCTCCGCAGCCCCGGGACCACCACCTCCCGGGGCTTCTTTATTAAAAAAAAAAAACTGTTCCTGTGTGGGGGCTCGAGCTCCCCACACGCCCGGGACGCCACCTCCCCGGAGCACTAATAATGTAAATGCGGGGGTCCGTAACGGACCCCCAGCCCCGGGATCACCACCTCCCCGGGGCTTTAAAGACATGGGAGGGGGCCGCGCGGCCCCACTCCTGGAGCCAGTGATGGCCCTGGGGACCGCCACCCCCAGGGCCGGCCTCTGCAGTGTCCCGGGGTGCCTACCCCCGGGACACTGTAGTTGCAAATTGCAATGGCAGGACGGGAGCCTCGCGGCTCCCGTCCTGCCATTGCAAACTGCTTTGCTTCATTGAAGGGAGAGCAGGGAAACCTGCTCTCGCTTCAATGAAGCAAAGCAGATTGCTTTTCCACATGGGGAGCTGCATGTCAGCAGCTCCCCATGTGGAAAGCAATGCCGGGACGGTGGGGGATTGGGGACCCCCCACGGTCCCCAACGGAGATGGCCAGCCCCGGGGATGGGGTCCCCGGGCAAGTAGTGGCTCGGGAGGGGGCCACACGGCCCCACTCCCACCCAAAAATAAAATAAAAATAAAGGCCTGCCCCGGGGGATGGGGTCCCCGGGCAAAAGGAGGCCTGAGGAGGGGGCCACGCAGCCCCCTCCTTAAAAAAATAATAAAAAGAGTGGCCATGCCCCGGGGATGGGGTCCCCGGGGCCGGAATCGGCCATGTGAGGGGGCCACGTGGCCCACTTCCCCTTTTTTTTTTTAAAGAAAAAAAGGGGTAAGGCCCTGGGGGATGGGGTCCCCAGGGCCCAAAAAAAGGAAAGGAAGGGGGCCACACAGCCCCCTTTGAGGAAAAAAAATAAAAATAAAAAAACGATCGTGCGGCAGGCCCCGTCCCTTCCTTTACCACTCTGCAAACGCGCCCTGGCGCGTTTGCAGAGGGGAACGACTCCCTTGAATACTGGGGTCCCTGGGGCCATCTAGCCCACCAGGAACCTCCAGTATGCGCTAGGCTGCATTGCAGAGAGGTGTACAGAGGCCACGCCCCTTTTACACCTCTCTGCAACGCAGCTCTGTGGCGCTTACTGGAGGTACCTGGTGGGATAGTTGGACCCCAGGGACCCTCAGGATTCAAGGGGACTTAATCCCCAACTTAAAACGCGCCACAGGGCGCGTTTGCACAGTGGTGAAGGGAGGGGCGGGGCTTCAGGTGACATGTGTGCAAACAGGCCCCATGGCGCGTTTTAAGATGGGGAATTAAATCCCCTTCAATCCTGAGGGTCCCTGGGGGCCAACTAGCCCACCAGGTACCTCCAGTAAGCGCCACGGAGCTGCGTTGCAGAGTGTTGTAAAAGGGGCGTGGCCTCTGAACACCTCTCTGCAACGCAGCTCTCTGGCGCATACTGGAGGTATCTGGTGGGCCAGTTGGCCCCTAGGGACCCTCGGGATTGAGGAGGAATTAATTCTCCAACTTAAAATGCGCCACAGTGCGTGTTTGCAGACATGTCACCTCAGGCCCCACCCCCTTCCTTCACCATTGTGCAAATATTCCTCTAAAATCAGCCGAACTACGAATTCCGATTTACTCACCTGTTATCAGGAGAGACCTCAGTGCTGCATCTTTGAGCCCAGTACTGATCCTGAAAAGTAATTTTAACCGTACTTACCAGTAACTTGAATTTCCTTCCATAGGCTAACATTGACTGGTTTCACTTGGAAATTCTTCTAAGTGTGGAGTTTTGGAACTTTATAATATTCCTCTAAAATCAGCCGAAATACGAATTCCGATTTACTCACCTGTTATCAGGAGAGACCTCAGTGCTGCATCTTTCAGCCCAGTACTGATCCTGAAAAGTAATTTTAACCGTACTTACCAGTAACTTGAATTTCCTTCCATAGGCTAACATTGACTGGTTTCACTTGGAAATTCTTCTAAGTGTGGAGTTTTGGAACTTTATAATATTCCTCTAAAATCAACCGAACTACGAATTCCGATTTACTCACCTGTTATCAGGAGAGAACCAAGTGCTGCATCTTTAGCCCAGCACTGACCCTGAAAAGTAATTCTAACCGTACTTACCAGTAACTTATATTTCCTTCCGTAGGAATCCATTGTCTGGTTTTCAGCAGAAAAGTTTCAAAGTGTCGATTTTCACAAACTACAAATATTCCTTAAAAATCGCCTGTATGACTTAAACGCATTCTTTCAACTGTTTACAGGAGATGCACCAGTGCTGGATCCAGGATCCAACACTGAGTAAGAAAAATAACGATAACACTACTTACCTGCTAAGTGAATTTCCTCCCATAGGATAACATTGGTGATTCTATGTGAAAAAGTTTCTAAGTGTCAACTTTTAAAATACAATAATATTCCTTAAAAATCACTACTGTAACCAAAACGCTTTTACTCAACTGTTTACAGGAGATGTCCCAGGACCCTTGACCTTGCCAGGTAGGTCGCTCCCCCACCACACAGCTCCGCCTGTGTTGGCCGCCCGCTGCTGCTGCTGGTAAGATCGCCGTTCCGCTTGTGGCCTCGGTGCCCGCATTTCTTGCTTGTCTCCCCTTTTCCTTCTGTACCCCTCGCTGCCCCATTTGCATTGTGCCCGTATTTGTGTCTGCTTTTCTCTCCCCATTTTCCCTTCTGTACCCCTCGCTGCCCCATTTGCATTGTGCCCGTATTTGTGTCTGCTTTTCTCTCCCCATTTTCCCTTCTGTACCCCTCGCTGCCCCATTTGCATTGTGCCCGTATTTGTGTCTGCTTTTCTCTCCCCATCTTCCCTTCTGTGCCCCTCGCTGCCCCATTTGCATTGTGCCCGTATTTGTGTCTGCTTTTCTCTCCCCATCTTCCCTTCTGTGCCCCTCGCTGCCCCATTTGCATTGTGCCCGTATTTGTGTCTGCTTTTCTCTCCCCATTTTCCCTTCTGTACCCCTCGCTGCCCCATTTGCATTGTGCCCGTATTTGTGTCTGCTTTTCTCTCCCCATTTTCCCTTCTGTACCCTCGCTGCCCCATTTGCATTGTGCCCGTATTTGTGTCTGCTCTTCTCTCCCCATTTTCCCTTCTGTACCCCTCGCTGCCCCATTTGCATTGTGCCCGTATTTGTGTCTGCTTTTCTCTCCCCATTTTCCCTTCTGTACCCCTCGCTGCCCCACTTGCATTGTGCCCATATTTGTGTCTGCTTTTCTCTCCCCATTTTCCCTTCTGTACCCCTCGCTGCCCCATTTGCATTGTGCCCATATTTGTGTCTGTTTTCTCTCCCCTTTTTTCCTTTTGTGCCCCCGCTGCCTCTCGCCATTCCCGCCGCTGCGTCCCCTGCGGCCCCGCCCCCCTGTCTGCCCATTCGCTGACCCTGCCTCCCGCCTCCCAGCTGCTCCTCCCTCCCACCTCCCCATAAATGGCGGCCGCTGCGCGGTGAGGAGAGCGACCCTTGACCTCGCCAGGTAGGTCGCTCCCCCACCACACAGCTCCGCCTGTGTTGGCCGCCCGCTGCTGCTGCTGCTGGTAAGATCGACGTTCCGCTTGTGGCCTCGGTGCCCGCATTTCTTGCTTGTCTCCCTTTTCCTTCTGTACCCCTCGCTGCCCCATTTGCATTGTGCCCGTATTTGTGTCTGCTTTTCTCTCCCCATTTTCCCTTCTGTACCCCTCGCTGCCCCATTTGCATTGTGCCCGTATTTGTGTCTGCTTTTCTCTCCCCATTTTCCCTTCTGTACCCCTCGCTGCCCCATTTGCATTGTGCCCGTATTTGTGTCTGCTTTTCTCTCCCCATCTTCCCTTCTGTGCCCCTCGCTGCCCCATTTGCATTGTGCCCGTATTTGTGTCTGCTTTTCTCTCCCCATCTTCCCTTCTGTGCCCTCGCTGCCCCATTTGCATTGTGCCCGTATTTGTGTCTGCTTTTCTCTCCCCATTTTCCCTTCTGTACCCCTCGCTGCCCCATTTGCATTGTGCCCGTATTTGTGTCTGCTTTTCTCTCCCCATTTTCCCTTCTGTACCCCTCGCTGCCCCATTTGCATTGTGCCCGTATTTGTGTCTGCTTTTCTCTCCCCATTTTCCCTTCTGTACCCCTCGCTGCCCCATTTGCATTGTGCCCGTATTTGTGTCTGCTTTTCTCTCCCCATTTTCCCTTCTGTACCCCTCGCTGCCCCACTTGCATTGTGCCCGTATTTGTGTCTGCTTTTCTCTCCCCATTTTCCCTTCTGTACCCCTCGCTGCCCCATTTGCATTGTGCCCGTATTTGTGTCCGTTTTCTCTCCCCTTTTTTTCCTTTTGTGCCCCCGCTGCCTCTCGCCATTCCCGCCGCTGCGTCCCCTGCGGCCCCGCCCCCCTGTCTGCCCATTCGCTGACCCTGCCTCCCGCCTCCCAGCTGCTCCTCCCTCCCACCTCCCCATAAATGGCGGCCGCTGCGCGGTGAGGAGAGCGACCCTTGACCTTGCCAGGTAGGTCGCTCCCCCACCACACAGCTCCGCCTGTGTTGGCCGCCCGCTGCTGCTGCTGGTAAGATCGCCGTTCCGCTTGTGGCCTCGGTGCCCGCATTTCTTGCTTGTCTCCCCTTTTCCTTCTGTACCCCTCGCTGCCCCATTTGCATTGTGCCCGTATTTGTGTCTGCTTTTCTCTCCCCATTTTCCCTTCTGTACCCCTCGCTGCCCCATTTGCATTGTGCCCGTATTTGTGTCTGCTTTTCTCTCCCCATTTTCCCTTCTGTACCCCTCGCTGCCCCATTTGCATTGTGCCCGTATTTGTGTCTGCTTTTCTCTCCCCATCTTCCCTTCTGTGCCCCTCGCTGCCCCATTTGCATTGTGCCCGTATTTGTGTCTGCTTTTCTCTCCCCATCTTCCCTTCTGTGCCCCTCGCTGCCCCATTTGCATTGTGCCCGTATTTGTGTCTGCTTTTCTCTCCCCATTTTCCCTTCTGTACCCCTCGCTGCCCCATTTGCATTGTGCCCGTATTTGTGTCTGCTTTTCTCTCCCCATTTTCCCTTCTGTACCCCTCGCTGCCCCATTTGCATTGTGCCCGTATTTGTGTCTGCTTTTCTCTCCCCATTTTCCCTTCTGTACCCCTCGCTGCCCCATTTGCATTGTGCCCGTATTTGTGTCTGCTTTTCTCTCCCCATTTTCCCTTCTGTACCCTCGCTGCCCCATTTGCATTGTGCCCGTATTTGTGTCCGTTTTCTCTCCCTTTTTTCCTTTTGTGCCCCCGCTGCCTCTCGCCATTCCCGCCGCTGCGTCCCCTGCGGCCCCGCCCCCTGTCTGCCCATTCGCTGACCCTGCCTCCCGCCTCCCAGCTGCTCCTCCCTCCCACCTCCCCATAAATGGCGGCCGCTGCGCGGCCGCGCGCTGGCGCGCCGAAGGCGCGCCAAGGCAAGCCCGTCTGCGCCCGTCCGTGCCTGGACCGCGCCCAGCGCCAAACCCCTGGCCCCCGCAGCAGCCAACCCACCCACCGGACTTACGACACCGCCACCCTCAACGCACTCAACACCGGCCGTATCCCCGGCTGCCACCGTGCCACCCCAGGTCGCACCCACGGACCCTTCGGCTGCCAATCCTGCAAGTTCTCCTGCCTCCGGACCTGCACCGCACCCGCCAAGCCGAGCACCAGCAGCAACCACCTGAAGTGCATCCTGCTCAACACCCGCTCCGTCCACAGACACGCCGTGGAACTTTGGAACCTGCTCGACTCCACATCACCAGACGTCGCTTTCCTCACGGAAACATGGATGAACGCCTCCTCAGCGCCCGACATCGCCATCGCCATCCCGGACGGATACAAGATCACCCAAAGGGACCGCGCCAACCAGACCGGAGGAGGCATCGCCATCGTCCACAAGAACACCATCCGCATCACGACCAACTCCGACGACACCTTCACAGCCGGCGAACACCTGCACTTCCAGATACACACCGACCCCAAGACCACCCTCAGAGGCACCCTCATCTACAGACCCCCAGGACCACGCACACAATTCAGCGAAGACATCGCCGACCTCATCAGCCCGCACGCCCTCCCTCGGCTGACTACATCCTCCTTGGGGACCTCAACTTCCACCTAGAGAACAACAACGATCGCAACACCACCACCCTGCTGGACAACCTCGCCAACCTCGGACTCAAGCAACTGGTGACCACCCCCACACACCACGCCAGCCACACGCTTGACCCCGTCTTCTCCTCCAGCAAGGACATCTCCTTCAGCCACACCACCGGACTCCACTGGACAGACCACAGCTGCGTCCACTTCAGCTTCAGCAGGATCACCACGCACCACCACCCGCAACAGTTTCCGCGCAGAAGCTGGAACAAGATCACCACCGACCAACTCACCACATCCCTGAGCCAGAACCCTCCCGCCAGCGCAACGAACCCCAACCAAGCCGCCAGCAACCTCACAAGATGGATCACCAACTGCGCAGACGACCTCGCCCCATTGAAGACCCCCCAGTCAGACCCGGCAACAAGAAAGCATCCTGGTTCACCGACGAACTCAAGAAATCCAAGAAGAACTGCCGGGCCCTCGAGAAAGCATGGCGCAGAGACCTGACTGCAGACAACATGACCACCCTCAAGCACGCCACCCGAAAACACCACCAGCTGATCCACACCACCAAGAAAACCGCATTCAAGGAACGACTGGACAACAACGCCCACAACAGCAAGGAACTCTTCATCATCGTCAAAGAACTCTCGAACCCCAGCGCCGGAAACAACGACATCACTCCCTCGCAAGACCTCTGCAACTCGCTCGCCTCGTTCTTCCACAGCAAGATCGCAGACATACACAACAGTTTCAGCACACAGCCGACGTACCCTACGACCGTTCCAACGTCCCCCACCTCCACCCTCCGAGCCTGGACCCCGATCAACACCGAAGACACTATCCGCACGATGAACTCCATCCACTACGGATCACCAACCGACCCCTGCCCTCACCACGTCTTCAACAAGGCCGACGCCGTCATCGCACCCCACCTCCGGGACATCATCAACACCTCCCTCGACACCGCCACCTTCCCAGAGAGCTGGAAGCACGCCGAACTCAGCGCCCTACTGAAGAAACCGTCAGCGGATCCCACCGACCTCAAAAACTACCGCCCCATCTCGCTCCTTCCTTTTCCTGCCAAAGTCATCGAGAAGACCGTCAACAGACAACTGGCCGCCTTCCTCGAGACGAATGGATCCCTCGACCACTCGCAGTCCGGCTTCCGGGCCAACCACAGCACCGAGACCGCCCTCATCGCAGCCACCGACGACATCCGAGCCCTGCTCGACAACGGGGAAACAGCGGCCCTCATCCTCCTGGACCTCTCCGCAGCGTTCGACACAGTCTGCCACCGCACCCTAGTGCAACGCCTGAACAACGTCGGAATCCAAGAGAAGGCACTGGAGTGGATCATCTCCTTCCTCGCCGGAAGAACCCAGAGAGTCCGCCTCCCCCGTTCAGTTCCGAGGCCACCGAAGTCATCTGCGGCGTACCACAAGGATCATCACTCAGCCCCACCCTCTTCAACGTCTACATGAGCCCCTCGCAGCCATCGCACGCCAACACAACCTCAACATCATCTCCTACGCCGACGACACCCAGCTGATCCTCTCCCTCACCAACGACCCCACAACCGCCAGAACCAACCTACATGAAGGGATGAAGGACGTAGCCGAGTGGATGAGGAACAGCCGCCTGAAACTGAACTCAGATAAGACGGAAGTCCTCATCCTAGGATCATCACCCTCCGCCTGGGACGACTCCTGGTGGCCCCCTGCCCTGGGCAACGCACCCAAACCAACGGACCACGCACGCAACCTGGGCTTCATCCTGGACTCCTCCCTCTCAATGACCCGACAAGTCAACGCCGTCTCCTCGTCTTGCTTCAACATCCTACGCATGCTGCGCAAGATCTTCCGGTGGATCCCCACCGAAACCAGGAAGACGGTCACCCAGGCCCTCGTCACCAGCCGACTGGACTACGGCAACTCCCTCTACGCCGGAACCACAGCCAAACTTCAAAAAGACTCCAACGCATCCAGAACGCCTCAGCTCGACTCATCCTGGACATCCCCCGACACAGCCACATCGCCGGACACCTGAGAGACCTGCACTGGCTCCCCGTCAGCAAGAGAATCACGTTCCGACTCCTCACCCACGCACACAAAGCTCTCCACAACCAAGGCCCCAGATACCTCAACGACCGTCTGACCTTCTACACTCCCACCCGCCAGCTACGATCAACCAACCACGCCCTCGCCGCCGTCCCCGCATCCGAAGAGCCACAACGGGAGGAAGATCCTTCTCCTACCTGGCTGCCAAGACGTGGAACTCCCTACCCATCCACCTCCGCCTTACCCAAGACCACCTCTCCTTCAGGAAGCAACTCAAGACCTGGCTGTTCGAACAGTAGCGGACCCCCCCCCCCCCTAGCGCCTTGAGACCCTCCGGGTGAGTAGCGCGCTATACAAATGCTTGATTGATTGATTGATTGAGGATCCAGTCCTGTGGTTAGAAAAGTAATCCATAAAGTAACTAATTGCATTTAACTAGAAATTCACATTGAGCTCAATGTTGCATTGTGTTTGAAATTGTGTTGCCCATTGCAACAACTGTAACTACTGTACTTAAAACTCTATTGCCTATTTGCAAAGTATTTAAACTAAAGTAATTCATTCTGAGAAAGTATATTTTGTAATGTAATGTATAATGTAATTACAATGTAATTTAATAAATAAAATATCTAAAAATAAATAGTTTTAAAAAATGTAGTAAATCAGTATCAAAAAAAATATATAACAATTAATACATTTAAAAATTGTCATTTACAAAACCTTTGAAATTCACTGAAAAAACCATAGGTTTTAGGGGCGTTATAGTTAGAAATTAGCATTTAAAAAACCTTTGAAATTCACTGACAAAACCATAGGTTTCAGGCACGTTATAGTTAGAAATTAGCATTTAAAAAACCTTTGAAATTCACTGAAAAAACCATAGGTTTTAGGGACAGTTATAGTTAGTTGGACATTTCACTCGTACAAAACCCGTGAAATTCCCCCGTTATAGTTAGTTCAGCTAACTATAACTCGCGCCCCCGCAATGCACTGCTGATGACGTCACATATTACATCACTCATGACATGGTCAGTGACATCACTGATGACATCACTGATGACATCTCAAATGACATCACTGATTACATCACTGATGACATCACTGATGACATCATCCACGTGATAATCTGATGCACCTCCTCACACCCTAATATAACCTTTGATACACCCACTCTAAATTACAGACTGCCATTCGCAAAACCATAGACACTCCAACACCAATAACTACATACCCACTCACTGATTCTTAGGTCTACACACACACAGTGGTGGCTGGTGACATTTGAAAGTGGTGGGCCGTAAAACAATTGTCGTACTTCACTGCGGCGAGCCTGAACCACCTACAGAGGGTTTGGGGAGGGTTCTCCCCTCGAGAAAATTTGGAAAAGAGTGGGCAAATGGTGCATTTTCAAGCAAACCAGAAGGTATGAAGAACAGCTCAGTCTATACTACTGTTTGGAGTTGTGGGAGCTAAGAAACTTATAGAAGTTTGACACAGTGAGAATGCTCTGGAAATATGGAACTAAAATGAACAACAATTTACTGGTACCGCAGTAGCACAACTATTCTTAATCATACTGGATAGAACCACGGTACATCCAACATGAAATAAATTCCAGTTAGGAGTCTCATATAGCTGTGAATAGTATGCTTTTCCTGCTTCCTGGTCCAAGCCTCTATTGATAGCATTAATAAGGAACCCTCAGGTAGGCATGTGTTGTTTTGTGTATCTTTGCATATGTATACTATAAATGGAACATTTTTATTTAAAACTTTTGAACCAACTGAGTCTGCAAAACAGCTTCCTCCCAAGCGTGACAAATTTTTCTTGATCTTATTTTTACCCATGTTATGTTGGGTTATTGCACCTTTCCCGAAAGCTGTCCTAAGTCATCTCTTAAGAAAGCTCTTCTTCCCGATTCCAATTACAGCATGACCCTCTAAAAAGAACCTATAGTTTAACCATACAGATATACTTATTCTGCTTCCGGATTTTGTCAGATATGTACTAATGTTTTCATGTTCGGTTTGCTATTGTGCCCTGAATTGGATTTCATCATCATGACAGCCTCCGAATAAGAAAGTCAGCTTCTAACTGCTTAAAAATTCTATGTATCGTTTATTCTGTAATTGCTGGGGTCGAATTTTTTAAGCGCTATATGTGGTTTCAATCTTGCATTGCTGTGGTTGTAATTTCTAACATCTTCAATTCTCCGGGTGTATAGTTGGAAGAGTGTTGTTTGTAGTACGGCCAATATGGGCTATGCTGGACAAAATGTGTGAGGCCTGAACAACCTATTGGATGAATGGTATAGCGGGAAGCATTTTGGTGTTGTTCGTTAGTGGCCAGTATGCTTCTCTTATACTGCCTTGGTTCGCAATGTTTAACCGTGTGAAGAGAAAATTGAAATAAAGAGCGTTGCACTTTGCTATAATTCGTTTTTTTTTTTGTTAATCAGGTGAATTAACAGATGCCTCTTTGCCACTCATTTCACAAGCCTGTGTTTTCCGTTTAATAGCCCTCGCGTGTATAAGTCAAATTGAGCTTGAACAAGACTACAATTCCCAAAATCCTCCCGACTCCCACAGGGATGAGGCACAAACAGCCACCATGCCATGACACATGCATTCCCAGCGCACACCACTGCGATACGAGGCTTCGCAGCGCACGTCCGAATGGGGCACATGGTCGCCTCTGGAGTAAAATTCATAAAGCGCCTGGAACCTTCAAGGAGTATTGTGAGATATATGTATATAATTACTGCTAGAATGCACTATGTAGTCTAGTGCCTCAAAGTACTCAAAAGGCACAGTCAAGCACCTCTAAGCAGTTATAATGACAAAGGTAAGCTCCTTTGGCACTCAGACACAGGCGCCTCAAAACACTAATAATGGCAGTGACGCGTACATGTGTTCGGTACAGTGAAGGAAGCTTTCAACACTTTGGAAGACAGACACAAGTACAAGTTCGCTCAGGAGAGTAAAGTTAAGCACCACTAGGCACTCTGAAAGTCGATCAGGCGGCTCAATGTACGCATAATAAGCAGGTAGACAACGATGCAAAAGCAAACAAGTGGCAAAAAACAAGCACCCTTTAATACACAAAACTACTAACCGAAGAACCTCCAGGCACTCTGATAATCCGAGTCAAGGGCCTTGAGAAAGAGCAAGGCTGAAAGCTGTAACTGTATGTAAGGCACTTAGAATAGCAAAGCCAAATCTCTAAAAAATCAGAGGCCGGGCACTGCTATTGACGGCAGAATCAGGCACTTATAGGTATTCTAAAGGCAAGCAACAGTCCCAAGCACACGAAGATGAACTGAACTACACTGCAGCTCCTAAAAAAATGCATGAATGACACGACAGGAACCTAACTTTGCCGGTATCTTGCAGCCCTGTACAGGTACGGGTAAAATTACAGCGCAGTATGTGCACAGAATATTACACTCCTTGCTTTACAAAGTTTGAAACAGCTGTATGCTGTGCCTTATGTCGACCGTGTGAGATTAAGTGATTTGCCCAGAATCACAGGGTGCTGTTGAGCCGACGCCAAGACTTGAACATGATTCCCCAGTTCCAAGCGCTGTACATGACAGGTTTCCCATTTACATCGAATCCTGACATGGCCGACCGAGCTTTCCATCCTTCCAAGGTCGGTAATTTAAGTAGGATTCGATTGTACAATAGTAACTGTGGACCCAATAACAGCATGTGGTCCAGATTCCAGACTGTCAAAGAAAAGCAAAACGAGAAGTGCAAGAGAGACCGGTCCCTGCCCCCTCCCCCTTGCTGGGCATACACCCCCTGAGTCCCGCGACCCCTTCCCCACGTTCACAGCTCTAAAAATGTCTACCCTTCATCTTTGGCATCAAAAAGAGAATAGAATAAAATCCTGCATTTCTTTGTCGGAGTGGGACTGGTACCACTGCTTCTCTGTCCAGAAAAGCTTGAACTCCTGTGATCAGCGCTAGGTGCTTGATACTGTGCCTTGGAAATGGTGTACTCTTGAGAGCCATCGCAGGCCTCACTCTGAACTCGATGTGATAGCCATGTTGTACTACTCAAAGGGTCACCAGGAGTCTGTGATTATCTAAGCTCACTGGTGATGGAACCGCTTTAGCCTTCCCACTATCATATAGTCATTTCTGCTGAACTTGTCTTGATTTTGCAATGTAGATGTTCATGATTTGGTGTAGTACGGAATCCCTCTCCCCCACCCCCCGGGCTCGTTCTCGAAACAGCCACTTGTCTAGTACTAGAAGAGAAACACCACCACTGAGGACCCCATCCTTCTTAAATTAATGCTTATAAATCAGTCACGGCTCGCGGGGGGGGGGAGTTTTAAAATAAATCCTACCTGAGCAGCAGGTCTGCCGTCCGCGCTGCCTCGGGTCCGTTGGCGCCTACAGGCTACAGCCCCTCTCAGCCAATCCTGGCGCTGCCAGCAGCGCCAGGATTGGCTTAGGGCACGGGTAGTACTCGCCCGCCTGCCCATTAGGAGACCGAGGTTTGAGCCTTTGCTCAACCCTCGCTCTCCTAATGGCCATGCGCAAGCCAGTGCCAACACAAGTGCGCATGACTGGGCACGGCGCGAAAATTCGCTGCCGTTCCCCACTTATGCGCACTTCTGTTGCCCTGCCCTGGTCCGTCTGACAATCATGTCAGTCAACATGACGCCGGACCGCCCACCCCCTTCAGACTCTGAAGGGGGTGGGCGGTCCGACGTCATGCTGACTGACATGATTGTCAGTTCTCCCTCGGCGTCTTTGAACTTCAGTAAACTGATTCAGTTTACTGAAGTTCAAAGACGCCGTGGGAGCTGCAGGCGGGGGGGCTACGCCCCAACGCCCCAATGGACGCACCGCCCCTGCACACACACATCCACTCACTCACCCGTACAGTCACTCATACTTATGGTCACTCAGTACAGGACTATCATATGCACTCTTACTCCTATATAGACACTCAAACACCGCCACTCATCCATAGAGGTACTCACACACCTAGTCAGTCATGCAAATAATTAAACACACTGCCATTTACTCACCTATACAGTTCTACACACACCAGCTCACTTAATCATACAAATACTAGCACATTGTTACGCTCTTATACAATCACTGATACAAGCACACACTCATCCATACAGCCACTATCACAATCACTCACTCTCGCTTATAGCTATTTATATACTCCAACACACATATATACTGCCTTTCACATATGTAGTTAGTCACACATGTACCACTGGGACATACATTCACTCACTAACACACTCTTACACACACTTACCCACCCATACAGTCTATCACAGATGCACTCTTGAAACCATCCACCCAGTGAATCACCCACTCACACATCTATGCACAGAGTCGCGCACACCCCTCCCACACAAACACTCAGGCACCCATACAGATACTCAGACAACCATTCAATAACTCATATAGACACTCATGTAGCTATTCACAAACAAATGCAGCCACTTACACAGCAACAGACAGACGGATACAGACATTCACCCAGTTTAGTCACTAACCCATGCATTCAGTAAGATACGTTAAATCACTCACTTATAGAGTCAGTCACGCACCTACTAAATCATCCATACAGACACTTATACACCCACTCATTCTTCAATACGTCTTTTCCTATATATATTAAAAATATTTAAACTTTACAGAAACACTGTCACTGCATGATGTCATCAGTGATGTCATTTGAGATGTCATCAGTGATGTCACTGACCATGTCATGAGTGATGTAATATGTGACGTCATCAGCAGTGCATTGCGGGGCGCGAGTTATAGTTAGCTGAACTAACTATAACGGGGGAATTTCACGGGTTTTGTACGAGTGAAATGTCCAACTAACTATAACTGTCCCTAAAACCTATGGTTTTTTCAGTGAATATATATATATATATATATATATATATATCAAGCAAGATAACGCGTTTCGACATTATCAATGTCCTTATTATTAAAATACCTGTTATTTGGTTTCTTGTTGCTCAAGTATTACCATTCTCACTTCAAATTTCTTCTCACAGACAATAATTAGTACCACTCTCTGTAAGAAAGAACCAGTAATGGCAATGTTTCCTTCTTTTTCCACTGATATGATATAGTCATCAAATCACAACGTCCCCTACATTTTTCTTTTTCTAATACCAGTTTTCATAGGTGATTTTTTTAAACCGTTTATTAGTCTCCTGATAAGAAGCTCAATATGATAGTGCCTGTGGGTAGAGTTGCGACCCCAGCGCGGCCCCCTGTGTAACTCTGCAATGGAGTCGCGACTCCATACGGGAGTTCATCACAACATTTACAATAATACTAGTATATGTTTTCAGTTGCATATCAAATTCAATTACAATACTAATTTAGAAAATACATAGATCAGTATATAGTAGCGCTAAACTAATATACTTTAACAATAAAACCACAAACTATCTCCAACCCTTCTCCCATACTGTTATACTACAGTTGCCATAGCAACCTCCTTTGAAACACTCTACTGTTCTAGTAGGTCAGAAGTTCACTGCTCTTTCTACCACCAACGTACTAGCTTAAACTACAACTGTAGCAGGTGTGGTTGAGGATTTAAAAATGTAAGCATATCAAGTACGCCGTAACTTGTGTAAGATTTTTCCACAACCAATAACAGACGTTGTTACTTTACATATTATATCACTACCTATTTTTTGGTTTGAAATTATGTCTAGCAGCCAATGAAATGCATCTTTTTCTTAAACCACATCCACTCTTCCATTATAAGTGCTATTCATTCTACCAACTATTACATTTAGCTGCAGCCTTCTACTGTGTGCTACTACTCCTTCCTTGAAAATGGTTAGAGTGTGGAATTGGGGTCACAGCTATGTCTTCTGGGCCAGAGAATATGCGGGAAAGAGATGGGTTTTTCTAATGTGGAAATTAAATGGTTTGGCCAGAGTGGTTTAAAGTGGTATCAATTGCTGCCTTTGGTTGAGAGTATTGCACATTGCCAACATCCAGACCTGTTAATAGTGCACTGTGGTGGCAATGACCTAGGCACTGTTACTGAGGTTGGTTTGGAAACTACAGTGAAGGAGACTTTTGGCCAATTAATGACACTTTTGCCTCACACTGTCTTGGTGTACTCCAACATATGCCAAAGATAGAAATGGAAGTGGTCAAATCAGTTCTGCCCACAGGTTGGCAAAGCTGTGAAACATGTTAATAAAGCAGTTTCTGCATACCTCAGAGATCATAACATGGGCTCCATCTACAACAACAATCTACGTTTCAACATGCATGGAATTTACAAAAGTGACAGAGTTCACTTTACAGATGAAGGCAACGGGGTGTTTCTCACCAACGTGAAACTCTGCATCCGATATTATATGTAGCGGTCATATACTTACAATGTACACAAAGGATCTTTTCAGAGCCACCCTATTACCCAATAGTAAATAATATTATTTTAAAACCTTCTTAAAAAACATATATTTTCTGGAGTCATGACTCCGTCACGGCTCCACAAAGCAAAAGCACGATTTCGATGTACAATAACACATTCAAAAATGTTTTACTTACGGAACTTGGGTAACTCATTTGACCCATGCCGTGGATGGTTTCCAGTACCTTGGTATATAGATCTCTCCCAACCCAACTTTCTCCTTGACACACAACATTAACCCCTTATTACTGTGTGTCGAGAGGAGGTAAAAGCGTGTTCTTCTCTGCCCTGGTCACTATTCAGATGGTCCGCCATCTTTAAAATAGTCTCACTACCGCGACTGCTTTACCAGATCCAAAATGTCCCCTATGATATCCTACAATCGTGGTTTAAGCAGATTAATGCAGTTCTCGATCATTCCCTGTGGGGGTGGCGCAGTTAGAGAGGCCCTCTGTACCTGTGTACAGTTCACCTATTGTGGAGGAATAGCCACGGCAGATGTGTATGCCTACTATTCCGCCTCCCACCTATTCAACATCAATGAATGGTGGTATAGTGCATAGACAGATCTGGCATATGCAGTTGAGAGATGAGCGATGGGAAACCGGCCGCTGTTAGATCTTTTCTATAGTTATGCAGGAATAGACCACTTGCCCCCAGCGGCTAAAGTGGTTATTCAATTATGCAGCGGACGGTCCGGCGGTTGGGCTGGTGAGGGAGGTTGACTCTGGCGACCCCACTGTGGCATGGAAACTATAAATGGCAAGTAACGGCGCTGCCTAGGTTCCGCATGGGACCTAATCAGGCTATCCACATTAGGTGACATTATGAAGGGGACTGTGCTCAAATCCTATCAACAGCTGCAGGACGAATATCAGCTTCACCATTGCCAGTTCTATAAGTACCTACAACTTAGACACGCACTGACACCGTATATTAAGGATCAGACGGACTTACCGGAATTTAACCCATTAGAAGGGCGGCTGTTAATGGGTGATATGGGTGCCCACAAGATCAGACAACTATACCAAACTCTGGTCACACATAGCCACACCACTCTGGGCGCGTTACGGGTGACTTAGGAGGGCGATATCACGGACCTAAACGACGATGACTGGACAGAAGCCTTGGCAGGTCCTCGAGGCGCTGCCATTGCAACACGTTATTGTCTAATCCAGTTTAAATACCTGCATCGAACATACTACACAAGGTCCCGCCTCTGGCGTATGGAGTAATATCTTCCCCCACATGTCTCCGCTGTGGGGTGGAGGAGGGGACCTTCCTTCACACGGTATGGAGCTGCATTGCACTCCTGCCCTTTTGGCACAGGGTAACCTCTTGCCTGGCTCAAGTGGTGTTCTGGCAGATCCCCCTTGAACCCAAGCTAGTTCTCCTACATAGCACAGAAGGGATTGGAGGCAACAGGTATAAACACCTTTTGTTTTTGGGTTTAACATTAGCTAAGCAAGATATCGCCCAACACTGGAAGGGGGTCTCCCCACCCTCGGTGGGTGGGTGGAGGCAAGCCATGGACAGATGTATGGGGATGGAAATGGCAGTATTTCAGGAGCTGGTTGCCCTCAGAAACATAATAAAATCTGGAAGCGGTGGGCAGAGTACAGGGATATCGACCTGCCTTCTGCACAGCCCTACGAATCCCTCATAGAGCAGGAAATACGGTGATATAGTTATGAACACACCAACGGCATATAGCTTTCACTAGTCCACTTCTGTGGACTGATATTCTGTGTGGTTCGGGGTGTAGTATCCGGTCTGTGCCAGGGTTATTGAAGTTCTGTAACACTGGTATTGCTCAGAACTGTGCTATGATTGATAGGTTTGTATATGGGGCCTTTCAGGCCGTGTTGTACTACCAATAAAATCTCTATAAAATGTTATTAAAAAATGTACTTACATTTTCATTTTTATACCTATCAGTGGGTCTCTAAGTGAGTGACTGTCTGTCTTACTGAATCTGTAAATGGGTATCTAAGTGTCTGAATAGGTCTGTGAGTGCGTGTGTGTTTGAGTGGGTCTGTGAGTAGGCGCATGAGTCTGAGTGGGTCTGTGAGTGGGACAGTGAGTGAGTGGGACAGTGAGTGAGTGGGACAGTGAGTGAGTGGGTCTGGAACAGTGTGAGTGGGTCTGGAACAGTGTGAGTGGGTCTGGAACAGTGTGAGTGGGTCTGGAACAGTGTGAGTGGGTCTGGAACAGTGTGAGTGGGTCTGGAACAGTGTGAGTGGGTCTGGAACAGTGTGAGTGGGTCTGGAACAGTGTGAGTGGGTCTGTGAGTGGGTGCATGAGTCTCTGACTGGGTCTGTGACTGGGTGCATGAGTCTGAGAGTGTCTGTGTGTTTGACTGTCTGAGTGGGTGTAAGCATCTGTGCGTGGGTCTGTGAGTAGATCTGTTCTTGTCTCTGTGAGTCTTTGAGGGCATGCATTAATGTATGAGTGAGTGTTGAAATGTATAGACCCATTTCACGCCTACCTTTCCTCGCAAAGAAGGTAGAGAAAGCCATTAACATTGAGCTGACACTTTATTTGGAAGAACGTGCTCTTAGCCTTCTACTCTTTTAACCCCTTGCACGCTCATGACGGCCCCCGGCCATCATGCGTCACGGTGGGCGTGTGCGGAGGACGGCCGGGGGCCGTCTGAAACCCGCCCACTAATAAAAATGCCCGCACAGCGCGAAAATTCGCCGCGCACGCAAGGGGTTGAAATACAATGAACAGGACCACAAGTCCCAGGGTTCAAAGAAAAACATCTTTGTGAATAGCACATCATATATAGACATGTAAATGTTTCCAAATCTTCTAATACATTAAGTATGAGTTTAACCCTTAACATACAGGTTTATTTCTAAAAATTAGATCATGCAGTTAAATAGCAGATATACAATTCCATGGCAACACATTGTGAAGCAATTTCTCACACACCTAGTCTGCACATCAGACAAACTGCTACATACTCATACGCTCAAAGCATTTTAATCACAATTTAATAAATATACAAAACCACTCACACTACTACTCATAGATCATCTCATGTAGTTCGAATATTTTTCAGAAATATTTCATACTGTCTTTTAACATTCTCACAACCACATATACCGTATCAATCTTTTTTTCTCAAAATTAAATGTAATTCAGATACCTGAAAATTGAGTTTGTTGATCAAATATTTTTTTTCCTCTTATCAGATAGATACAATACTCTCAGGAAATGTAAAAACTAAGCATAATACTGGGATACCCCTCTCATACAAAGCAACCATTAATGGCAACCTTTTTAACTTTGCACTCTGATAGTGTGCAAGGCAGCAAATAAAAACATATCTTCCATTTTCTTTTGTAACTCCACTTCTGAATGGTTAATATGTGTTAACCATTTCATACACTTTTTAAAAAAGTTCAATATGGTAGGGTATCTGTGCATAATCGCGACTTATTCGCAATCGTCGCAATGAATTTGCGAAAACAAGAGTCCAAAAACATATTTAGCTTGGTACTTTTATAACTTTAAGAGTACAGTACTCTTTATTTGCAAGCCCTCACTAGGAAATGTAATCCTTGTTACACAACAATCACTGTAAAGACCTCTCATTTGTTAAAACAGACAAATCCCTCTTTAATACCCTTCCCTCACAACACTGTTCGCATAGTCTCTATAGAAACCCACTAGAACCAGTAGGTCACAAGTTCTCAGTACATTCTAGAAGGGGTATACTAGTTACAAAATAAGCTGCAGCAGGTGTGGTTTAAAGTAAAGAACTAAAAACATATCTAACTTTGCATTAAACTCTTTGATTTTTCCTGCAGCTAATCATAGATCCAGTTACTTATACTTTCAAGAGACTACCTAATTTTATTCATCTCCATATTCACAGGATCCAATCAAATATATTTTTTTAAACCAGGAGCACACCTTCATTTTAACTGCCTTTCATTTTGAAATCTGCCTCATTCATCTCCAGCCTTCTCCTGTCTGCTACTGTTGCTTCACTTCACAATGGTTAGAGTGCCAGAAAAAGTGGTATTGACAGGGACTTGGGTTTGGCTAATGTGGTCATTACTTGGATTGGCCAGAGAGGGTTGAAGTGGCATCAATTGCTGCCTTTGGTTGAAGGCATTGTGGATTTCCAACCCCCTGGCCTCATGATCGTGCACTGTGGTGGCAATGACGTAGGCACACTTGCTGGGATAAGAGTGGAAATCCTAATGAAGGATACTTTTGCACAATTTGACACTTTTGCCTCACATTGTTTTGGTGTACTCCAACATATGCCAAAGATAGAAATGGAAGTGGTCAAATCTATTCTGTCCACAAACCCAGAAAACATGCTAATAAAACAGTTTCTGCTTTCCTCAGAGAACATAACATGGGCTCTATCTAAAACAGCCTGCATTTTGACATGCATGGAATCTATAGAAGGAATGGAGTTCACTTCACATATGAAGACAACAGGGTATTTCTCAGCAACCTGAAACTCTGCATCTGGTCTTATATGTAGCTGTCACATACACACAATGAACACAAAGGTCCTTTCAGAGCCACCCTATTGCCCAAAATGTTTTTACTATCTTTATAAATGTCTTATTATTTTCAATTTTTTTAAATATATTCGTGACATTGCGAACTTTGCAAATATGTCGTGAATTCGCAAAACAAAAGCAGACATTCAATGGACACTGGCAAATTCAAAGTGTACAACTATATAACTGATTCTAAGCATCACACTACACCAGTATCTAAATAACTCTATTAAAACATGTATCACTCTCTGAGACAGTCTGTGAGTGTGTTTATCAGAGTTTGCGTTGGTCTGTCAGAGGCTGCATAACTGTCTCAGAAGCTCTGCCAGAGGGTTTATGAGAGTTTGACCAAGTCTATGACAACATGTATGAGTGTCTGAGTGCATCTGTGAGTGAGTGCATGAGTCTCTAAGTGAGTTTGTGTGTGGTTGCATTAGTGTCTGAGTGGGTCTGTGACTGAGTGCATTAGTTTCCAAGTGGGTCTGTGAGTGACATCATAATACTACAAGTGGTTCTGTGACTGGGTGTGTTGCAGGGATTCTGCACATACACAGAACTATGCGCAGGAAAACAGGACCTAGGTGTATAGGGGCTAAGCCTTCCTACCGCCTCAGTACCCAAAATCCCAGGACCGACTACCTATAGTGTCTCACTCGCTCTCCTACATAATCATAAAGATGCAAATGATTAGACATCCCAGAACACAACACTCCCGACTCTCTCAGGAATCGCGGTAGCAAGACGTATCCTTTCGCTCACTCACTCGTACCTGTCCACAATAAGAATTGACAGTCACTGTTATAGTTCAAAATGTTTATTTTAACTATAGTGCTCCATAATGCAGTATACGAGCCACTACAAGCAGCAAAACACAAACTTAAAACAGTTAGCATTGTAGCAAGTCCATATATTATGAAGGCGGATGTCATTGTATATAGACAGTGGATTGAGGACTATAAGACCTAACCAACCTCCCTTGGTAAGAAGAAGTTTTATTATATAAAGGAAGATCTCTGGGCTTTGTCAGCAGACCCCATACTTTAGTGCTTAGATGGTATTTCTACATCATAGGAACAGCATAGCTCTTCTCCCTGGAAAGGTCCCTCTCCAAGTTTGTGTTAGAACAACATGCATCCCCATAATATCAAAGCACGAGTTTCCAGCAGTAGCAGTTGTGTTAGCATGTTTTGTCTAGGTGCTAGGGACTGACCAGAACAGAATAACAAGGGGCATTGTTTATCGACCTTGCACACCGTGTTCAGACTAAACTTCAGGAACAGGCAGAGAACGCAGAAAGCAGACGGTTCTCATTTGAAAGGCACAAACAGAGTCTTGCAAAATAAAGTCATGTAGTAACATGCGCAAAAGCAGCATCATGGCAGCAGAGCTCATGCTAACTTAGCAATGTCGACAATGACCCTAACGGCCATATGACAGGTGCATAACTGTCTGAGTGGCTCTATGAGTGGATGTGTGAGTCTCTCACTGGGCCTCTGACTGGGCATGAGTCTCTGAGTAGGTATACAAGTGGGTGCATGACTGTGTGAGTAGGTCTGTGAGTGGGTGCATGACTGAGTGGATCTGAGTGGGTACATGACTCTGAGCGGATCTGTGAGTGGGTGCATGACACTGAGCAGATCTGTGAGTGGCTGCAGGAGTCTTTCAGTGGGTCTGTGAGTGGGTCCATCAGCATCTGCTTGGGTTTGTGAGTGGGTGCGTAAGAGAATTGAGTGGGTGTGTGAGTTTCTGAGTGGATCTGTGAGTGGGTCCATGAGCATCTGCTTGGGTTTGTGAGTGGGTGCATAAGGAACTTGAGTGAGTGTGTGAGTTTGGGTGGATCTGTGACTGGGTGCATGAGTCTGAGTGGGTCTGTGAGTGGGTGCATGAGCCTGTGAGTGAGTGGGTGGGTGCATAAGTGACTAAGTGGCTCAGTGAGTGGGTGCATGAGCCTCTGAGTGGGTGAGAGAGTAGGTGCATAACTGTCTGACTGAGTTTGAAAGTGGGTAGATAAGCATTTGACTAGATGAGTGAGTGGGTTCGTGAGTGTCTGGGTCTGTGAGTGGGCGTGTGAGTGGGTGCATAAGCATCTGAGTGGGTGAGCGAAGGAGTGCACGAGTGTCTGAGTGGGTCTGTGAGTGGATGCATGAGCCTCTGTGTGGGTGCATGACTGTCCGAGTGGGTCTGTGAGTGGGTGTGTCAGTGTCTGAGGAGATCTGTGAGTGGGTGTAGGAGAATATGCGTGGGTCTGTGAGTAGGTGCATGAGTGTCTGAGTGGGTCTGTGAGTGGGTACGTGAGTCTCTGAGTGGGCCTGTGACTGTGTGCCTGATTATTCGACTGGGTGAGTGAGTTTGTGCATGACTGTCTGAGTGGGTCTGTGACTGGGTGCACGAATGTCTTAGTGGGTCTGTGACTGTGTACGAGTGTCTGGGTCTGTGAGTGGATACATGAGTCTGACTGGGTGTGTGAGTGGATGCATGACTGAGTGGGTGTGTGAGTGGATGCATGACTGAGTGGGTGTGTGAGTGGATGCATGACTGAGTGGGTGTGTGAGTGGATGCATGACTGAGTGGGTGTGTGAGTGGATGCATGACTGAGTGGGTGCGTGAGTGGGTGCGTGAGTGCGTGGGTGGGTGGGTGGGTGCGTGAGTGCGTGGGTGCGTGAGTGGGTGGGTGCGTGAGTGGGTGGGTGGGTGCATGAGTGGGTGGGTGCGTGAGTGGGTGGGTGCGTGAGTGGGTGGGTGCGTGAGTGGGTGGGTGGGTGCATGGGTGGGTGCGTGAGTGGGTGGGTGCGTGAGTTGGTGGGTGCGTGGGTGGGTGCGTGCATGAGTGGGTGCATGAGTGGGTGCATGAGTGGGTGCATGAGTGGGTGCATGAGTGGGTGCATGAGTGGGTGTGTTATATTCCATATAGGTACCATAATATAGGCCTCGGTAACTTCATTACCCTCCACCTATATTCTTCTCCACATTACACTTATCACGGTTTACAAGGACTGACCTTTTACCTAGATACTACACTGCATTCAGAACGCGGGTTTTCCCTAGTTCGAAATCTCATACATTATGCATGAGGATTCTTTGAAGCACAGCAGGACAACCATCTCCTGTATAAAATCTATGTACAAAGTTCATACCCAACGTCATCCTTAGGCCGACACAGTAACACAGCAAGGTAGGACCCCTGGGGAGACCTATGGGTATATATACATCACGTCTTGCTAAGATAAGACAGAGGAGACCGAGACTTCCCGGCCGACACACTGACCAGAGACGCTGAGGTTCCTGCATGCAAACACTCCAGCTCGCAGTGGTCTAACATCCCTCGCGGGGTGTCCAACTCGAGACCAGGATGGGGTCCCACAGTTTCTCACTTCAGGTAATGGGGCTGACTAAATCCTAGAGGGATTCTTGGCTTAACACCTACCTCCATGCTAGGTACACTTGGGTACATCTAGTTAGGGAAGCATTGTAGGAGTACGCATCTTTTTTATCATGTGTTTTATATACACGGATGTATTCATGATTATTGTAAGATGGTAGAGCTATACCATCCATTTACCTTTATAGTACTACTAATCATTTATATATTATACTGTCTAACAGTTATTGCAGCTCATTTTACACCAGAATAACAACTGTTCAACAAATGCTTATTGAAAACGCCCAGCCTGTTTATTCTGTGTATTTCTCTGAGACATACTAAGTAAGCACGAGTGACTGAGCAAAAGGTAGTATATTGTTTCCACGGTCCTGAGGGATCAGGGTTGTCATGTTCGATGGTTGCTAGGAACTATTCTCTCCTTTGTAGGAGGAGATTCTAGTGGCACTGTGAGCTAGTTGGTACAAAAGGCCAACATACTCGGTGGGGGTGATCAGAGTGTGTCTGACACCAATCCTACAGTGTATGTTGTGTAAACGCGCAGATCCTGTATACTTTTTATAGGAACTACACGACATGGCGTCGCCAACGTTGGTTGGGTACTTATTTAACAGTAGAATCTGAGTAGTTCAGTCGTGCTATTCTCAGAAATCCCTATTCACAAAACACCAGAGACGTCTGGAGTGGGTGGGCAAAACTCCGCCACAGCTGAGTAGGCGAAATACCCTATTTATTGGCTGTTGGTTAATCAAGCTTGAAGGACACAGTGTTACTACAAATTGTGCAAAACACCTTATCTTAGTTCCCTTGAAAAGTTATTTTGTATTCTAAACAGAATGACTAACCATGTCTTAAACCCACTAGACCAGCCATTACCGCTCTTGGAAGACGAGGAAGATGCAAACGCAATACATATTGCTGCAAATGTTAGAAATACAGTCACCCTGAAGCTGCTTGCGCATGGTTTAACACCTAGGGGTGGCATAGTAGCTTTCGTGATTGAGGCACACAAATCATACATAACAGAGGTATTTTATTCGTGGGTTACATTACCAGCAGCAAATGCAAGAACAAACACTTTTCATTTTTACACAGAAGATGAACCACCAGCGGAATATTGTCCGTATGAGGACATTGAGGTTCCTCTCATGTAGCAGGAACATTTATACTGGTTTAAAGGTGCCCTACCCCTTACAAGAAGAAGAGTGAGACTCGGCCCGCTCAGAAGAGAAGGGGCAACATGGCCAATATTAGCAGCCTACACACCACATCCTGACATCAAAACAATGCAAGGACCAGACTTACTCATACTTCACAAAGAATTAATAAAACTTTATAGAAACATGACGCAGTTCATCAAGAGGACACTTACAGTCCAGCCAGCAATGGTAACAACAAATACAACTAACGTTCAAAACACAACAACTAAAATTGCACCACAAACGTTACACGCAGTAATGGGTAAAATGCCCGCAAAATATGAACAAATGCCATTATGGATAGCGCAGAAAACAACACAGCTAGAAGCAGTATTTCCGAATACTAGCCCTTATGAAAAACACAGAATGCGGACAATCTGCTTGCCCATGGGGATAACACCACAGATAGAGGACTGTACCTCTTGGGGTACAGTTTTCGCTGCCATATATACCAGAACTCATGGTATACCGTCCTTAGCAGTAATTGCCAGATGTATTAAGACAAATAGAAAATGAGTAAGGAGCAGAGCCTGCTCTGAACTTGGGGATGAAGTTACTAGGTAACTATGCCCACGTATCAGCCATAATATTAGCAAATATTAAAGGGGAGGCAGCATCAGTGGCTATCCGCCAATGCCTAAGGGAGTTCAGTCCTTTACAACAGGAGCACGAACTACCAAAAATAATAGAAACTGCGTATGCAGAATTAGGCAGAGACAGTTTGGGTGGAAAAGCATTAAAACCACAACTGATGGGTAGTCCTGAGAAGGAGACCTTCAACCAGACACCTGCTTCTTCTAAAAGAAGTGGGACAATAACAAAAACCAAAAAGTTAAAGAAAACAGATTTCAATCGAGAGGTCGATCTCCTCCACAGGAACAGTCCGAAAGGAGGTACAACCATAGGAATAGGGATAATATTAAGAAACCTGACAGGTATCAGGATACTTATACACGTTCCTCTCGTTCCTTTCAGGGTTCAATGAAAAACTCAGAGAGAGAAGGACGGTCAGACAGACAAGAAGAGCGTACAAAGTCCAGAGACAAGCAACACGCTCAAGAATATACTTCCAAAAAATAAGATAAACCAAAACAAAAACAACAGTTCAAAAAGAAGAAGGTTGCAGGTCTAAAGATCAGACATGCCCAGAATTCTGAGGACTCGACTACTGAAAGGGGAATGGGCTCTGACGATGCTAGACAGTGCAGCAGAAGTAACAATAGCTCGCCAGAACCTGATGGAATTTCTGGTGACAGCGGACTTGAATAATTATATCACGGTGGAAACACCTGATACTAGGGTAAGTGTCCCACACAAATTATATGAAATTACACTCCAAATGGAGGGGGACAAATGCAGGACAGTTAGAGGTCTCTTTTGGGAGAACCTAACGTTTGGCTATGACATTTTGTTAGCTGAACAGGATTGGCCGCCAGCATTAGTCATAGATTGCCCTAGGGGAGAAACGGTAATTTTACCAGCATGCTCCGACCATGTTCCCAAATATTTGAAATAAATATACATATGAGCGGGAGTGGGCGGTAGCCCAAGCCCCAGCATTCTACAAAAACCATGTTGGATGGGATGAGTTTTCAACCCACCACATAATTCCATTAAAAATACTCCAACTGCACAAAGGTAGTATCCAATAAAGCAAGAAGCTAAAAAACAGGTCAGGGAGATCTTAGATCAACTTGAATACCAAAGAGTGATTGAAACATGCACCTCTCAAATGAATAACCCTTTGTTTCCCGTATCAAAACCGGACAACACATACCGTCTAGTATTGGATTACAGACATTTAAACACTTGCACTAAAACATTTGCAGTACAGAATGCACACAGTGCCGCATTAATGAATAACATTGTGCGGAAAAATACAAAACACTAGATATCTCAAATGGATTTTTTTGCCAAAATATAGCGCTTGAGCGCAGATATTTGACAGCATTCTCAGCGCTAGGGTCCCAGCATCAATTTTGTCGACTCCCCAGGGGTATAACAGCCCGGGGTTGTTTTCGGCTAGGGTAACTGAATTACTTGAAAATCTGGATGAGGAGGCATTGTCCTACGTAGATGATATTTATCTGAAGGATGATGACCTGGAGGAACACTTGAACAGAGTAAACACCATACCTGTGGGGTTTGCCTCCGAGGGTTACAAATTCAACTTCGCAAAATCGAAGATTGCCCACCTTAATGTCCTTTTTCTAGGATATGAGCTTTCAAGTGAAGGAAAAAGTCTAGCAGCTAACTTTTTAGAAAAATGTGCGCTGCTCCAACCTCCAGAATCATTAAAAAATGTAAAATCAATCCTGGGATTCCTTAACTTTGGCAGAACATACATTTTAGATTACATGGAAAGAGTAAAACCTTTCTACGATTTGATAAAACCTGACTTTTCAGTTAGACAGTGGACACAGGAACACACAGACACTTCGTTCCTTACAAGCTGACATGATAGCTTCAAAACACTTAGACACGCGTAAATGTACGCAACCTGGTGATCCGTATAGTTGCGGGTCAATCTGGGTACACCTATCTAACATATAATGAAGGTGAGACAGTACCAATAGCATACAAATCACATTTGCACACAAATTCTGAGATGCGTTTTGCATCAACTGAAAAAATTCTAACAGCAGTACAGACTGCTGTAGTCAGAGAAAGAGCCCTGGCTCAAGGGAAACGTATAATAGTCTTTACCCCGGTTCCAGCCTTAGAGGCTGCAACAAAGGCAAGCGTTCCCAATGCTAAAGCCTTACATCCAAGATGGATACAATGGGCTAATTCTCTCACTGCAACAGATGTAGAATACAGGTACGACCCAAATCTAAAAACACAAGCATTTCTGCAATACGAACAAGAATATCCTCTACCAAATGAAATACTGCCTGTACTCACCATGCTGTAGATACGCCTTTCGATGAGGAATAGTTCTGCGCCAATGCCTGCTTGTGAATTCTGTTTCAGAAGCTACACCGCTGCTGGAGGAGGAGGAGAAGCTTTCCCGTTTCCCGCGGTCAGCAGTCAGCGGTTTGAGCGGGGTTGTGCGGACTGTGGACTGGACTGGATCCGGGTAAGAGCCGGGTAAAGAGCCGGCGGCCAGAGGTATTGGGGATCAGCGGAGTCAAGTCGAGTCGAGCGGGTGGAGGACGCCGCTCCACGTTGAGGACGCCACCACTTGCCTCACGTTGAGGACGCCGCCTCTTGCTCGCTCGCACCAGAGGGGGGCCCGGCCCGACCGCCGATTGCTGAATCCTGTACCACCTCCCCCGCGTAGCACGGCTTACCGGTGGAGCACAAGGAGGGGGCGCGGTGTGTGGTGCGGTCTGTTTCCCCGCGCCGGGCTCGACTCTCAATCGGCTCTTAATCGGCTCAACCAGGCTTAATCGGTGCACAGGACACAGCGGGTGTGACGGTATAGAGGGGCACGGACTTGCAGGTTGGCCCCTCAACATCATTGAACTTTGGAACCTGCCCCTGTACCCGGATTCAGGTTTACACAGAGTGCACAGTAGGACTTTCACTTTACTCCATTTGATCGGATGATCCCCAAGTCCAGCCCACGTTTTCGCTTAGACCATAATAGACCACAATAGCAGCTGTAGAGGCACGGGAGGAGCAGGAGTAGGAGTTGGGGGCACGTGAGTAATCAGTCACTCCCCGCCTACCCTCCCACCCTACCCACCCCGTGTCAAGTGTCAAGCGAGGCACCGCAAAGGAATCTCAGGAGTGAGACTGCATTGATGTCCACCATGAGATCAGGGAGAGACAGAGCAGAGGCTAAACCTAAACCAAAAAAAGAAACCAACAGAATAGTGGCAAGATGAGGGAAGGAGCAAGTGCTCTTCCTGAAGAAGATAAAGCGCTGGAGAGCAATATCAATATTGTCACGACGCCATTAAAAACACCCGCAGGCAAGAAATCAAAGATCACAGATTATTTAATCTCACCAGTATCACCAGCGCAACGAGTTCAGAAATCATCAATTGCCACCAGCACCCAGGACACCAAAAAAAGGACATCCTACTCAGTTGGCTCTATGTCCAACTTGCTACAGACACAGATTAATATTCCATCAGAGAACAGCCGAAGCCCTCCGAAGATCCCCAAAACGACTGCCAACAAAATAATCGTGACAGCCCAAATAAACGCAAGTGAAGCAGTAAACATTGGACAATCAAATCCGCTTAAAATACCATCAGAGGCTTCAGAGGGAAAAACAAAGCGACGATCAATAAGCCCTGGGTCATTCTTTTGTGCTCAGGGGACCAAGTTCGGGGTGGCCTGCTGTCAGCCTCAAGTATGGATATAATGGACATTGAATTAAAAAATAAAGAAATCTCAGCAAACCAAATAGCGGTCCAGCCCAAAAACACTTAATCCAATTTCAGAAATACAGAAGGCACAGAAGTGTATAACAAGCAGCCAAGAGCCACCACTGGAAGCTCAAATAACAAAATCAGCTTCAGAAACACAAGAAGCACAGGATTGCTTAATAAGTTCAATAAGTTGCTACGAGTCAAACGAAATTCAACCAATTGTACCAACAGGGCTTCCTCATGATTCACCAATCAAGGTCCAACTAGCGTACGGCCCTTGCTCCCAAACAAAAGGTGATAAACCATCAAAATTAAAATCTGAATTAGGCGCATGCCTGGGAGGAGAACTAGAGGATGACATCTGGAACAAACCAGGGGAGGACATTTGTTCAAGCCAGCGAGTAGGCGCTAATCAGACAGAAAATGTCCTACCATCACAGGCCCCATTGTGACCGCCGTTTATTGGCATCATGAAAACCATATCCTCAGCACTACTCCAACACTCAGAAAAATTAGAGCTACAAATCGATCTCTTGCAAATTTTAGCATCCCATGTGGTTGGCATAGACAGAAAAATACAAGATTTAAATTCACTCATCGAGCGGGTACAAAAAGACCCTCATACAATGTACCACGAATGCCAATGCTCAGGAATAATGAACCAACTTAAGGCCTTGCCCACAATCCTAACAGATATCTTGGCAGAGGTAAAAAAAACAACCGACCATCACAATACTATCGCAAGTATTTGCACAGAAAATGCCTCAGACCAACAGAAGCCCACTAACACCTCGGACAATTCAGTAAATGCGGAAACAAGTGTGGATGCAATGGAAGGCAATTCTAATAACTTTACCTTAGATACCCAGACAGAAATATCACAAAGCATGCCAATGCAAAACAATTATAAAAAATACAAGAATATGACGATCGACTGACCGAAGAATCAAGGCCACAGATAAACCAGCAACAAACATCTTATAACTCTTTAACAAAACGTGAACGAAAGAGATTGAGAAAAGCAAGGCAAAACAAGCAAAAAAGTAACAAAGCCACAGCACTCTTTACTCAGTATCAGGCTCAAGAGACACCACAGGTAAGCTGCCAGAATGCTAATTCGTCCGGAACAGTTCCCGAAAATGGGCCAAAGGGAAAAGAGGCAAGCACAAGCCTAACTGAAGAACTAGGGGAATTGAGACATGAATGCGACCATAGTAGATCAAATATGTCCCCAATGGGCTTAATAACAGCGCAGTTAAGTAGTCCAAAAGACTCCCAGCCCACATATGGTCGCACAAAAAATCAAATTGTAGACTGTTCACTAAAACACAAGACTCGAGCAGAACAAAAAAGCATATCTCAATACTTCCCTAAAATTACAAAGGCTCAAAATGGAAACACCATGGCTAAAGCGCAGCAATCATTAATCACCACACAATGGCCAGAGACTTTGACAGTCCATTTGCCGGTATTAGGCAACCAGGCAAAAGCACAGGATCAGAAAACCGACCAGTTCAACTCAGTCAATAAATTAAAAACAAGCGCCCAAAAAACAACAGCAGAGGAAAAATACATAGGGGAATTTAAAAATAGAAGGTTCCCGGATACAATTGATAATGAAGGAGAAAACTATCTAGAAGGTTCAACAACGCTAGACATTATCCCGCATTACAGCTCCAGAGGGAATTATGACATCCTCAATCGGAGTGCTATTTTAAAACTTGCCAACTCAATCGAAACATTAAAACATCTGAAAACAAATGATATAGAAAGCATCCAATTCAAACCACTTCCAAGTGTAAAGTGGAAAGAAAAGACTGTGGTAACTTGGAGCGACTCAAAGAACGCTAAGGAATTTTGGCGGCATAGAGAAGATTTTGCCAAATGGGGAATTGAAATTAGAGTAATGGAAACAGAAAGATATCCAAGCCCGTTATGCCCGATGGCAGAGTCAAGATTACAAACGGACAGTGGACTACTTCGGGGGGCAGTAGGTCCTACCAGCACCAAGGAAGGATGGACCAATCTACATGTCATCCACCAAGGATCATTAGGAGCAATCATTCAAACTCGGAAAGTTCTACCCCCAACACCGAGTTCCATGGAATACAGGAAAAACGAAGCATGAAAATGCAATTTGAAACTATGCTCGTGGAATATAAACGGTCTAGGCAGCAAAATCAAGGATGCAGATCTACTAGTATTCCTAAAAAAAATGGATATTTTATTACTCCAAGAAACCTGGTCAACAGCACCTGTTCAGATAAATGGTTTTAAAGAATTTCAACAACATGCCACCAAAGGCAGCTCCTTTGGCAGGGCAGCCGGCGGATTATCAATCTATCTTGGTACAAGTATACCATGGACTTATGATCTGATTGGGTCTGGGCAAACATGGATTCAGTGCATCAAAATAGTACTACCACAAGATCTCTCCGCTTGTGCACAAGACTTTCAAGATGCACGGTCAATGGTAATTTGTAATACCTACATTCACCCAGGGTCAAAGACGAAACAAGAGAAAATCGCGACCCTCAAAGCACTGGTTAAATCTTTGCAATCCACTTTCCCACAGGCGGGAATTGTAGTGTCAGGCGACTTCAATATGTTCTTACTACAAACAGAACACACACAATATAAACAACAAAATAAGTTTAAAGGCAAATCAATCCCTCCACTAATAACAAACCATCGAAAAAAGGATAGTTACGGCCAGCTGTGTGCCTCAAATTTGGTTGAAATCGGTATGATTATTTTTAATGGACGCTTTCCACAAGACCAGCGAGCGGTTTCGACCAGAATAGCCAAACAGGCCCAATCAGTACTAGATTACACCATAGTGGACCTGGAGGTACTGCAAAGGATCGTCAGTTATCAAATAATCCATAGACTGGAGAGTGATCATAGTCCGCAATCAATTGACTTCAGCCTTCAAATCGCTAGGGCACCAGCAAGCAATGACTTGTCGGAAATCCCCAGCCCATATAACTTAAAAAGACTCGCGTGGAATGGAAAGAACGCCGAAGAAATAATGACCTATTTAAAAAATGTACAGATAAAAAGGAAAAGAACAAAGATTGGCAGAGCATTGGGCAAATTGGGAAAAGACGATCATAAGTCTAATTGACAAATTTGGATCCCAAAACAAAAACCACAGAAGCAAACAAAGGCCAATAACTTCACAGCCCCTTGGCTCCGTAGTGTGTAAAAAAAGGACTCTAAATCAGGAACTTAGAAAGTTACGAGGAAAAGATCAGATCACGGGTGAAGACACAGAGACAAATTTACAAATTAAGGCAAACATAAAAAGAGGTTTGGATAGCAAAGAATAATCAACAAACTGAAATTTGGTTAAAATTACTGGAAACAAGTAAATCAAACAACAATAGGAAATTTTGGGCAGAAATTAACAAAATAGCAAACGGATCCTTCTGTGAACATAATGCAAACATATTAGAGACAGATTGGATACATTATTTAGCGCAAAACCAAGGGAACAGCAGCAATTACCTAGCAATGAAAAAAGATCACACTATCCAATACCAACAAATAAGCGAAGAACCCGACCCAAATTTTGAAGAAAATTGGATTAAAACTCATCAGGTACAAATGGTCTTAAAAAAACTAAGGTCCACAGGTGCCCCTGGCCCAAACGGTTTGCCAAATGGGCTCTTTAAACATGATCAATTATTCTGGGCAGTACACTTTACCCCACTGTTCAATCACGCTATTCAAACGGAAAGTATACCATCGTCATGGAGAGGGAGCATTTTGCATCCAATTTTTAAAGCAGGCGCTAGATCGGACCCGGCGAATTCTAGGCTGATCGCCCTTATTGACGTAGGGGCCAAAATATACGCGTCAAATCTCCTGACAGCATTGGAAGAATGGGTCTCCATGAGCAAGATCCTCCCTATCACACAGACCGGGTTCAGGCCGGGAACAAACACGTTGTGTAATTTGTTAGCTTTGAACCTTCTTGTCGAAAAAGCTAAGGACAAATCAACTAAATTGTACACCTGTTTTGTCGACTTAAAAGCAGCGTTCGACACGGTATCTAGGGATCTCCTATGGCAAAAGATGGCAAATTGGGGCATTCCACCAATGTTACTACGGGCCATCATCAACCTGTACACATCTACCTGGGTCAAGATAAAATTAGGGAATGGTGAAAGAACAACAGCAAAGATCCCAACGCACATTGGCCTAAAGCAGGGATGCGTACTGGCCCCCACTCTTTTCAACATTTTTACTGCAGACCTGGATAAGAGGCTAACAGAAGTCCAAAGCGATCCTCCAAAGATAGCACACTGCAAAATAAGAAGCATGCAGTACGCAGACGACATCGTCCTATGTAGTCAGACCCCAATGGGCCTACAGCGCTCCATCACAATGCTGCTCGAATATACTAGGGAGCATGGTGTGTTCATTAAATACAAAAAAACGAAGGTCATCTGTTTTTCATCACATATAGGACAAAACAAAAATTTTAAATGGCACGCAGCAGGAAACACCATAGAACAGAGTGTGGCATATAAGTACCTAGGAGTAGTGGTAGACTCAAGGTTTACATTAAAAGATCACCTATCAAACAGAAAAGCCCAGGCACATAAATTACGCTTTGCTCTAAATCTACTAAAATCAAAACTGAAGTGCCCATCCAACTTATATTTATTAAAAGTCATTGCTGCTAAGTTTCTTCCAACTCTTACGTACGACTCTGAACTATTCAAAGGACAAGATGCAAACTTCCTGAATCTCCAACAATCAGGGCTATTCAAATACATCTTTCAGATCCCACAGTTTGTATCTCAAGCTCAAGTACATCTGGAATTTGGGCTATCAAATCAGCACCCAGTAAGACCAGCAGCAATAATAAAACGTGTTGGAAACTAAAAGCAGCACAAGAGGATTCCTTGATGGGTCACTGCTGGACCGAAATAAAGAATCAGACAAAGGGAAAAAAAGCCTGGAACACAGTATTAGAAGAAGCATTGGTAACCCTCAAAATGCAAGAAGCCTGGAACACTAACTACAGCTTTAAAAAAATAGCCAATAATGCGGCAAAACAAAAAGCCTGGATCATAGACAAAGCCGCCCTAGCAAAGAAAAAACACGGCTGGATGGTATTATCCTCATATGAGAGATGTTCCCCCCAACCATACCTAGTCGATCATATAACAGCAATTCAACAATTGCTACTTCGAATTTGGTTGGGGGCTTTCATCTCAAAAGATCAGGTTCCAGTATGGAAACAAACATGGCCAACAACACTATGCAGACTCTGCGGCCAAGTGGAAGAAACTTTGATTCATTTACTGTGCATTTGTCCAACTGTGAACAATCTGAGACGTTATTTATTACAAGCATTTCGTACATATCAAATTAGATCATGTCGGCCAGCAGTAATGTTAGCACTGAATAGTCAACTGTTACAGGTAGCATGTAGGGCCACCAGATTCCTGCAGAAAGTCAGTTCCTTACTACAGAAATCTGAAAAATAGCATCTTGGAATCTTGAGGCATGTGAAAAGAATGATTCCAAATTTACAGTTTTCTTTTCCCTCGGTTTTGTTTTTAGATATTTTTTATCATGTAAACATTATATTGTTATTTAAGGATCTGCACACTGTGGTACATTTTAGAGTATGAAATCAAATGTTTACAATTTAAGGATTGACGAGCAAATCACTGCACAGCATCTAATTCATTGTTAAATTTGTAAACATGATAGCATATACTACCTGTGCATTCTTCTTATTTTTTTAACGTTATATGGATGATTTTAGCACAAAAATTGTAAAGGTTTTAATTAACTATATACAATAAATGTACTTACTACTGCCTCTAGATCAGTATGAATATATAATTCACACTGACGTTTCTGCGCAACCGGCCATAGGGAGCAAACAGCAATACAGCGCCGCGTGTGCTATCGTTAAAGGATGCATGCAGGATGGAAAGTTTCACCCGAAATGTACAAAAACACAGACTCTAGGAGACTGCACGACGCAGCTGGCAGAACTAAAAGCACTAATACTGGCACTGGTAAATACGGATCGAGAAATCCCCACACTAATCGTGTGTGATTCCTTTTACTCTGTACAGTCATATAATGAATATTTACATCACTGGGGGAAAAACGGGTTTAAGGATGCAAAAGGTGGCACAATAAAGCACAAAACGCTATGGGAACAGGTAGTGGAGTTGAAAAACGAACTACCAAGGGCTCAGGTGATACATACACTGAGTCATCAACGTGATGGCGTTCACGTTGAAGGGAATTCATTGGCTGACGAAGCCGCAAAGGGAGCTGTAAGTACGGCTTCCGTAGCTGCAATCACTCGTTCAAAAACGAGAATAGACGGTGAGATAATGGTTGCGATTATTGCTACACGCAATAACTCAGCAGTACCGAAAAGGTTTCCACTCAAATACTTCTACAAGTTAGATGCAAACAATGTTCCATTTGCTCAAATTCCTGGAGTGGGGGATAGAGTAATACCACATATGGATCGTAGGTAAGGATTAATTCTAGCAGCACACGAGGGTATAGGGTCTGCACATGCAGGAGTTACAGCAACTGTTTCTCTATTGAAACAGCGCTACTGGTGGCCAGGACTAAGAAAGCAGACTAAGGACTATGTCTTGAAATGCGACATCTGTCAGCAGATGAAAGGCTCCACAGTCACACGTCCAGCGCTGACACCATTACTAATATCAGACAGACCACTGGTGTGTGTTTATTTGGACCACTGCGGCCCCTTACAATCTGATGGGGCTTACAAGTAGATCATGGTTTCAGTGGATTCCTGCTCTAGGTTCCTATGGGTGTGGCCCCAGCGCTCGGCTGACGCTCTAACTGCTATAAAAGATTTGCAAGTCTTTTAGGGACATACGCAATAGGCACATTACATTCTGACCGTGGCCCCGCGTTTAGCTCTAGGGCTTACAAGGAAGCCATGGGAAATTTGGGTGTAGCATTGCGGTACTCATCTCTGTACCATCCAGAGGGAAATTCGGTTGTGGAGAGGAAAAACCGGGACTTAAAGCAGTCTTTAACAGCTAGAGTATTAGGCTTGGGTGTAAATTGGGTAAAACATCTGTATGGAGATCAAAGGGCATTAAATAATCAGCCAAGAAGCTCTCTAGAGGGTGTCACTCCTTATGAGGTCCTATTTGGGACGAGAATGTGGGTACCTGATCTTGATTGTGAAGGCACAGTGGCGGATGATAAACCTTTTGACATTCATAAATGTTTGGCTGTTTTACAGGACCTGAATGAATCCAGGGCACTACAGAGTAATGTCCAGGTGAAAAGAAACGCCACTGGGGAAGCGAAAAGTGTCACAGCAAGACCTGTCTGGATCCCTAAAGTTGGGGATCTGGTCAGAGAGAAAATAGCGGACAAAAAAGAATTTGGGCCATCATACAGAAAGCCTGTACCTGTCCTGGCAGTTGAAGGAACAAGAACAGTGTAGGAAAGTAGGATCTGCTTCTTATGGTTACCCCCATTTTTTACTTGATGTTGCACTGTTTTTGACTAGTCTGACTGGGATCCTGCTAATCAGGACCCCAGTCTATCTGCTTTCTCCTTTTAAATTGTCATGCATGTACTTTGGTACACTCCAGATTGGATACTGGGGTACCCTTATCAGTCCCTTGTATATGGTACCCATGTACCCAGGGCATAGGTACCCCAGAGGCCTCCCATGGGCTGAAGCATGTATTATGCCACCCATGAGAGGTCATGCAAAATGGAACTGCAGATCTGCTACTGCAACCTGTGTAAGCTGGTGCTTGCACCACTTACTTTAGATATAGGTTCACTAAATCTATAGGTCACTACACTTAAAACTTATAAGTCACCCCTATGGCAGGCCTTATCAATCCTGAAGGCAGGGTGCTTAGTTTTTAGTGAGAGGGTGCCCCTGCATGAGCAGAGCCTCTCTGCAGCCTTCGGAGACCATTTTCCCGGGTTGTCTGTTACTCAGCCGGACATATAGGTAGAGGTGCATTATAACCTCGCGGTAAATGCTATCTCGAAAACGGCTGCATAGAAACACCTTGGAATCATACCTCCACACCGGTAACCGGTGTGGGAGGTATGATTCCACCCTTCTGAAGCAAGCTTTGTGGGGTCACTGGTCTATCCAGTGCCAGCCTTCTCGACCCGGTCAGCACAAAATAGATGCTGCCGACCAGAGACATTTCTGCCCTCCTGCTGCTGAGCCAAGCTCGAGCAGAGGAAGGCAGCAGAATAGGCATCCTGTCACAGGGAGGTGTGACCACCTCCCAAACAGGATTTAGTGTATTGGGGCTGGGTGGGTGCACTTTGAGAGTGCCTGAAAGTCTGCACTTGGGGCACATTTAGTGTCCCTGTGCATAGTCCAGCTCAAACCAGTTCTGGGAGCCCTTGGCTCCTGCTCTGGCGCGAAACTGGACAAAGGACATGGGTGTTACCACCCCTCTGTCCTGACCCTCCCCTAGGAGGGTCCCCCGGATCTGTCCAACCCTCTCCTGTGGGTACATAAGGGCTTACCGGACTGTAGCTCTTTAGATTTTACGTGGACAAGATTCTACAAGAAGAAACCACTGACCTTCGACCGTCTGGACACTCTGGACTTCTACTGGGCCTGACTTAGTCTCCCTCTCCGTCCAAAGCTTTGTCTGTGCCCTTGCTCCATACAGGCTCCGTGTAGGACCCGTGGTGCATTAAGGACAACTGAAGAATCTCCCTTGGAGTGAAGGAGTCACTCCCCTGCATTGGCAGGCACCTCAACGCAACTGACTGGTCTGCTGCTCCTGAGCTCCTGTGGACTCCGAAGATTTCAGCAACACAGGGGGTGGGTTACGAAGGTCCCTAAGGTCGATCTGCCCTCTCAGCAAGTTTGAGGCCAGTATCCCTCGTGGGGATTGCATAACCCAAACCCCTGTGCACTGCATCTATTTGCAGTTGCATATGCTTGTTGGCGATTCCCGAGCTTGTGCATTGGACTCTGTGTAGTCCTGACCCTGAGCAGTATTTGCACCAAAGAACTCCGGCCTCCTCGCACCGAGTGCTCCGTGGGCTGGTACTTTGCAATCTTGCTCGAGGGCCCCTCGCGACTCCTGGGCATTCGGTGTGTGGGTCCTGCTGAGGGTCATCTTGATTTCTGTTGGGCCTTCCTGGTTGCTCCAGACGTGCCCCAACTCTCCATTGCTTGGGGAGTCCCCTGGACCTTGCTGGTCCACACCGTAACCTGCTTGACTTTCCTGCGTGGGTTGCTTTTGCCAAGGCTTGTTGGTGCTCCAGCCGGACACCGACCCCGCAGCACTCGACATCCTTCGTGGGACGGCTTCATCTGGCTCCTGGTCATTGTCGACGTCTCCTGGCTGCAGAGTCAAGCATCCCTCCTTCGCACCTGAAATCGGTGGGCATTTGTCTCCCGAGCCCCTGGTCACTCTGAAGTGACCCAGACTCTGTCCCCTCTGCTTTCAGGTTCCTTCCTTCCAGAATCCAGGTTTGGATTCCACCGGACCCTTTTCACCTTCACGGCAGCAGTACTTCTTCGCAGCCCTCCATTGAGAACGACCGTGGTTTCCGACACCGCACCAGGCTTATGCACCCGGCTCCTCTGGGATAGGTAACTTGGGTACTACGGTATCCACGGGTGGGGTGGCTCTCCAACCTCCTAAGTTCCAAAGGGTTTCCTCAAAGTCCTCCTAGAAGGGTCCTTAAACTGTGAAATTGCAACAGCGACTTCCCCATAGAATTGTACGGAGCCCGCGGTCGTGTTAGCACACTGCACCTGTCCTCCGTGGGGTCCCTATCTACTCACCTTGGGTGGTTCCTTGGGGTCCCAGCGATTCTACTTGCTCTAGACCTTGTCTTGACCCAAGTCGTGGTTGTTATACCGCTATTTTAGTATATGGTTTGGTCTCCCCCTGGAGCCCACTGTGTATTGTGCTACTTACAACTGTTCTATTGATCTCGTAATGTGTGCTTTGTGTTCTATCCTCGTGTAGAGGATACTAGAGAGTGTTATATTAATAAATACATATTTTTATATAACTACTGTGTGGTTCTCCTTTCATTTAGTCAATATAGGAGGTGATGTTCTGGTAAAACAAGCTGCTTTACATTCCTTCAAGATTAAGCCTGAAGGCTGCTCTCCACAGTTACCACTAGGATATCTTTCTAAAGGTTATCTTTGACCTCATACATCATAAGGGTCGTTTGGACTGCTGCAAGGTGCCCACTTTAATTAGTGGACAGCATATACCAGGCCAACTTCTCACATTGGTGTGCAGCGGTTGGGATTCAAGCCTGCATTGTTTACCAGATAACTCTCTTTGTATTGATTAACTGAAAACCACTAAAGTATTAGGCACATATAATACTTAAAGATTAGAATAAGTAAGTTCTACTGAACGTAGAGTTGGGTAAGTTAAGGGTCTAGCACTCCCTTTCTCCAACCTAAGAGAGTTTAGTTCCCACTAGGTTAGGTAGGTGCATACACCACACCACACTTAGTTATGTCTTCTAAAGGACAAGCCAGTGGCTCTCTGCCTTGTAGGTACAATGGTCTTGCATTTCAGGAATTGAAAGCCATGTGTGTTTCTAGGAAGCTGAAGACAGGGAGAAATGCCAACACCCAACGTCTCATTGAGGTGTTACTCTTAGATGACCTTAGGAAGACCCCAGGATCAGATGAGGTAGAAAGAGTGGGTGGGGCAGGGAATGAGGACAGGCCAGGAGGTGAAACCTTTTTTGACCTAGACTCAAACCCTGGCCAGGAGGATCAAGATGATTCCCACCTGGACAACTCAGGACTTCAGGAAGAGGGGGGAGATGGCTTCAATGACCCTCTCTTTACTCCTGGAAGAGTGCAGAGTTTACCTAGGAGATCTAGATCTCCCTCTGCAGAATCTTACCATTCAGGACAGTCTGCAGGGACCTCCAGATCTCATAAGAGAGATGACTCTTATGACAGACAGTGCCAATTTCTAGAGCTTGATAAAGTCAAGCTTAGGCTCAGGCAAGAGCAATTGGTCCTAGATAAGGAATCCCTAGAACTCCAGAAGGCAAGAAATAAATTGGGACTAGAGTCCCATGGTGGCAGCAACAGTGTCCCTAGAAGTAAGGAATATACTTATGATCATAGGAACCTGAGCAAGATAGTCCCTCCCTACCATGGTGGGGATGACATCCACAAATGGATAACTGCTTTGGAGAGGGCCTGTAAAGTACAGAGGGTTCCTCAAGAGCAGTGGGCAGCTATCTTGTGGCTCTCCTTTGCTGACAAAGGTAGAGATAAGCTCCCCACTGTTAGAGAAGAGGATGCTGACAACTATTCAGTCCTGAAGAGTGCTCTCATTGATGGGTTGGGCTTAACCACTGAACAGTACAGGATTAAGTTCAGAGACACCCAGAAGACACAGACTCAGGACTGGGTAGACTTTGTAGATTGTGCTACTAAGGCTCTGGAAGGCGGTTCTTGGCAGCAAAGTGAATGATTTCAAGGGATTGTACAATTTGATTATGAGGGAGCAGATCCTTAATAATTGCCAAAATCAGTTGTTGCATCAGTACCTGGTTGACTCTGATCTGACTTCTCGCCAAGAATTGGGAAAGAAGGCAGATAGGTGGGTCAGAACCAGGGTGAAGTAGAAAAACCAGACCACAGGTGGTTACCAGAAGAAGCAAGATGCTAAACCTTCAGATAAGGGTGTGGAAAAGGGTGAAGACCAGAAGTCTTCATCAGGGCCCCAAAAACCTGCATCTGGGGGGAGAGGGGGGGGAGGAGTCACAGTCTAACAAAGGTAAAGGCAAAAAGAAACCTTGGTGCTTCCTGTGTAAGGAGAAAACCCATTGGACAAGATATGCCAATTGTTCAAGGGCCAAGGATCCTCCTACCACCACCACTGTCCCTAAGGCAACTGTTCCCCCTAGCTCAGCTCCAAGTGGTGGTACAGGGAAACTAGGGTATAGTAGGGTTACCCTGGGATCTGAGATGGGTTCTGGTATAGTCAGAACTCCAGCTCAGGCTGTACTTGTCTGTGATGGAGGCCTGGACATGTCCTCCTTTGTGAGCCCCAGTAATTTGGGCAAATACAGACAACAGCCTTTAATCAATGGTAAGGAGGCCATGGCATATAGGGACACAGGAGCAAGTGTCACTATGGTGACAAAAGATCTTGTGGGCCCTGACCAGATCATACTTGGTGAGATGTACCAAGTGACCAATGCTAACAATGTCAGGACAGACCATTCCTTGGCAGTTGTTAATTTCAGCTGGGGAGGGGTAACTGGCCCTAAGAAGGTTGTGATTAGCTCAGACCTCCCTGTGGAATGCTCGTTGGGCAATGATTTGGAAACTTCAGCCTGGGCTGAGGTGGAACTCAGGACACATGCAGCAATGTTGGGCATCTCTGCAGATGTGTTTGCTGTGACTAGGTCACAGGCCAAACTGTCTTCAAGTGAACAGGCCCTGGATCCTGGTAAAATGGACCAGGTGCCTTCCAAGAGAAGGAGCAGTAGGGGTAAGGCAGTGTCTTCCCCCCAGACTCAGAGTGAGGATCAGTCTCCTGAGGAAGATGAACCCAGTCCTTGTGAAGGAACTGTCTCAGAGGAACTTGAAGCTGATCAGGTTGAGTTCTTGGGGACAGGGGGCCTTCCAGGGCAGAAGTGAGTCAGGAGCAGCAGACCTGCCCCTCTCTTGAACCCCTCAGACAGCAAGCTGCTGCTGGGAGTGCCAGTGGGTCCCACAGGATCTACTGGGATGAAGGACTCCTGTACTCAGAGGGTAGAGACCCCAAGCCTGGTGCCACAAGGAGGTTGGTCATACCTCTGAAGTTTAGGGGTTTCCTACTGACACTGGCACATGATATCCCTTTAGCAGGACACCTAGGCCAAAGTAAGACTTGGGACAGGCTTGTCCCTCACTTTCACTGGCCTCACATGTCAGAGGACACAAAGGAGTTTTGTCGCTCCTGTACCACCTGTCAAGCCAGTGGTAAGGCAGGTGGTACCGCAAAGGCCCCCCTAATAGCACTACCTGTGGTGGGGGTTCCCTTTGAGAGGGTTGGGGTTGACATAATTGGTCCCATGGACCCTCCAACTGCATCTGGGCACAGATATATTCTAGTGGTGGTGGACCATGCCACTAGGTACCCAGAAGCAATACCTCTTAGAACCACCACAGCTCCTGTGGTGGCCAGGGCCCTTTTGGGAATTGTTTTCAGAGTGGGTTTCCCTAAGGAGGTCTTAACTGGCAGAGGTGCAAACTTCATGTCCAGTTATATCACTGCTATGTGGAAGGGGTGTGGAGTAAATTACAAATTTACCACACCCTATCACCCACAATGCAATGGGTTAGTTGAAAGGTTCAACAAAACCCTGAAGGGCATGATCATGGGCCTCCCAGAAAAGCTTAGGCGAAAATGGGATGTCATGTTGCCCTGCCTTCTCTTTGCCTACAGAGAGGTCCCACAGAAGGGGGTTGGCTACAGCCCTTTTGAACTTCTGTTTGGGCATCCAGTTAGGGGTCCCTTGTGTTTAGTGAAGGAGGGATGGGAGTTACCTCTCAAACCACCTAAGCAAGACATAGTGGACTATGTACTTGGTCTCCGGTCCAGGATGGCTGAATATATGAAGAAGACAAGTAAAAACCTTGAAGCTAGCCAAGAATTATAGAAAGCTTGGCATGACCAGAAGGCTGTACTGACTGTGTATAAGCCAGGACAGAAGGTATGGGTGTTGGAGCCTGTGGCCCCAACAGCACTCCAGGACAAGTGGAGTGGGCCCCATACCATTCTTGAGCAAAAGGGAGAGGTCACCTACCTGGTGGACCTTGGAACTCCCAGGAGCCCCCACAGGGTGCTCCATGTGAATAGGCTCAAGCCATATGTTGACAGGGCAGACATGGGCTTGCTCATGGCTACTGATGAGGGACAGGAGGAAGAGAGTGACCCATTCCCTGACCTCTCACAGAACCCGGATGATGGCTCAGTAGATGATGTAGCCTTGGCAGGCAGCATCACTGAGCAACAGCAGACTGATTGCAGGAAGGTCCTCAATCAGTACAGACATATGTTTTCCCGGACTCCTAGTCAGACCACTTGGTGTACCCATTAAGTGGACACTGGTGAGAGTCTGCCTGTTAAAAATAAGATTTCCAGGCAACCTGACCATGTCAGGGACTGCATCAGGACTGAGGACCAAAACATGCTGGAATTGGGAGTGATTGAACCCTCAGATAGCCCTTGGGCTAGTCCAGTGGTCCTGGTGCCCAAACCTCATACCCAGGGTGGTAAGAGAGAAATGAGGTTTCACAGGCCAAGAAGACTACAGTGCAGCTTATCTTGATGATATTGCTGTCTTTAGTTCCACCTGGGAGGATCACCTCTTCCACCTAAGAAATGTTCTGGGGGCCCTGCAAAAGGCAGGCCTCACTATCAAGGCCACTAAGTGCCAGATAGGGCAGAGTAAGGTTGTATACCTGGGCCACCTTGTGGGTGGAGGCCAGGTTCAACCATTGCAGAGCAAAATCCAGACCATCATGGACTGGGTTGCTCCAACTACCCAGACTCAGGTCAGAGCTTTCTTGGGCCTGACTGGGTATTACAGGAGGTTTGTTAAGGGATATGGATCTATAGTGACCCCCTTAAATGATCTGACCTCTAAAAAAAATGCCTAAGAAAGTTCAGTGGACAGTTAGCAGTCAGAAGGCAGTTGATGACCTGAAGCAGGCCATGTGCACTGCTCCCATTCTGCAAAGTTCTGACTATTCCAAACAATTCATTGTTCAAACTGATGCATCGGAGTTCGGGGTAGGGGCTGTGTTATCACAACTGAATGAAGAAGGTGAGGATCAGCCAGTAGCTTTTATAAGCAGAAGGCTGACCCCCCAGAGAGAAACTTTGGTCAGCTATTGAGAGGGAAGCCTTTGCTGTGGTTTGGGCTCTGAAGAAGCTGAGGCCATACTTGTTTGGCACTCACATCATTGTTCAGACAGACCATAAGCCCCTCTTATGGCTAAAACAGATGAAGGGTGAAAACCCCAAACTTTTGAGGTGGTCCATTTCCCTACAGGGGATGGACTATACAGTGGAACATAGACCTGGGAGTAACCATGCCAATGCAGATGGACTCTCCAGATATTTCCACTTAGAAAATGAAGACTCAACAGGTCAAGGTTAGTCTCATGTCCTTTCGTTGGGGGGGAGGGGGAGGGTTGTGTAGGAAAGTAGGATCTGCTTCTTATGGTTACTCCCACTTTTTGCTTGATGTTGCACTGTTTTTGCCTAGTCTGACTGGGATCCTGCTAATCAGGACCCCAGTCTATCTGCTTTCTCCTTTTAAATTGGCATGCATGTACTTTGGTACACTCCAGATTGGATACTGGGGTACCCTTATCAGTCCCTTGTATATGGTACCCATGTACCCAGGGCATAGGTACCCCAGAGGCCTCCCATGGACTGAAGCATGTATTATGCCACCCATGAGAGGTCATGCAAAATGAAACTGCAGGTCTGCTAATGCAACCTGTGTAAGCTGGTGCTTGCGCCACTTACTTTAGATATAGGTTCACTATATCTATATGTCACTACACTTAAAACTTATAAGTCACCCCTATAGCAGGCCTTATCAATCCATAAGGCAGGGTGCTGGGTTTTTAGTGAGAGGGTGCCCCTGCATGAGCAGTGCCTCTCTGCAGCCTTCAAAGACCATTCTCCTGGGTTGTCTGCGACTCAGTCGGACATATAGGTAGAGGTGCATTATAACCTCGCGGTAAATGCTATCTCGAAAACGGCTGCATAGAAACACCTTGGAATCATACCTCCACAACGGTAACCGGTGTGCGAGGTATGATTCCACACTTCTGAAGCAAGCTTCGTGGGGTCACTGGTCTATCCAGTGCCAGCATTCTCGACCCGGTCAGCACAAAATGGATGCTGCCGATCAGAGACACATTTCTGCCCTCCTGCTGCTGAGCCAAGCTCGAGCAGAGGGAGGCAGCACAATAGGCATCGTGTCACAGGGAGGTGTGACCACCTCCAGACAGGATTTAGTGTATTGGGGCTGGGTGGGTACACTCAGAGTGCCTGAAAGTCTGCACTTGGGGCACATTTGGTGTCCCTGTGCATAATCCAGCTCAAACCAGTTCTGGGAGCCATTGGCTCCTGCTCTGGCGCGAAACTGGACAAAGGACATGGGTGTAACCACCCCTCTGTCCTGACCCTCCCCTAGGAGGGTCCCCCGAATCTGTCCAACCCTCTCCTGTGGGTACAAAAGGGCTTACCTGACTATAGCTCTTTAGATTTTACGTGGACAAGATTCTACAAGAAGAAACCACTGACCTTCGACCGTCTGGACACTCTGGACTTCGACTGGGCCCGACTTCGTCTCCCTCCTCGTCCAAAGCTTTGTCTGTGCCCTTGCTCCATACAGGCTGCGTGTAGGACCTGTGGTGCATTAAGGACAACTGAAGAATCTCCCTTGGAGTGAAGGAGTCACTCCCCTGCATTCGCAGGCACCTCAACGCAACTGACCGGTCTGCTGCTCCTGAGCTCCTGCGGACTCTGAAGATTTCAGCAACACAGGAGGTGGGTTACGAAGGTCCCTGAGGTCGATCTGCCCTCTCAGCAAGTTTGAGGCCAGTATCCCTCGTGGGGACTGCATAATACGAACCCCTGTGCACCGCGTCTATTTGCAGTTGCATATGCTTGTTGGCGATTCCCGAGCTTGTGCATTGCACTCCCTGTAGTCCTGACCCTGAGCAGTATTTGCACCAACGAACTCCGGCCTCCTCGCACCGAGTGCTCCGTGGGCTGGTACTTTGCAATCTTGCTCGAGGTCCCCTCGCGACTCCTGGTCATTCGGCCTGTGGGTCCTCCCGAGGGTCATCTTGATTTCGGTTGGGCTTTCCTGGTTGCTCTCCATTGCTTGGGGAGTCCCCTGGACCTTGCTGGTCCACACCGTAACCTGCTTGACCTTCCTGATTGGGTTGCTTTTGCCAAGCCTTGTTGGTGCTCCAGCCGGACACCGACCCCTCAGCACTCGACATCCTTCGTGGGACAGCTCGCATTGGCTCCTGGTCATCGTCGACGTCTCCTGGACCTCGTGGCTGCAGAGTCAAGCATCCCGAGCCCCTGGTCACTCTGAAGTGACCCAGACTCTGTCCCCTCTGCTTTCAGGTTCCTTCCTTTCAGAATCCAGGTTTGGATTCCACCGGACCCTTTTCACCTTCACAGCAGCAGTCCTTCTTTCCAGCCCTCCATTGAGAACGACAGCGGTTTCCGACACCACTCCCGGCCTATGCACCCGGCTCCTCTGGGATAGGGAGCTCGGGTACTACGGTATCCACGGGTGGGGTGGCTCTCCAACCTCCTAAGTTCCAAAGGGTTTCCTCGAAGTCCTCCTAGAAGGGTCCTTAAACTGTGAAATTGCAACCGCGACTTACCCATAGAATTGTACGGAGCCCGCGGTCGTGTTAGCACACTGCACCCGTCCTCCGTGGGGTCCCTATCTACTCACCTTGGGTGGGTCCTTGGGGTCCCAGCGATTCTACGTATTCTAGACCTTATCTTGACCCGAGTCGTGGTTGTTATACCACTATTTTAGTATATGGTTTGGTCTCGCCCTGGAGCCCACTGTGTATTGTGCTACTTACAACTGTTCTATTGATCTCGTATTGTGTGCTTTGTGTTCTATCCTCGTGTAGAGGATACTAGAGAGTGTTATATTAATAAATACATATTTTTATATAACTACTGTGTCGTTCTCCTTTCATTTAGTCAATATAGGAGGTGATGTTCTGGTAAAACAAGCTGCTTTACATTCCTTCAAGATTAAGCCTGAAGGCTGCTCTCCACAGCTACCACTAGGATAGCTTTCTAAAGGTTATCTTTGACCTCATACATCATAAGGGTCGTTTGGCTGGTGCAAGGTGCCACTTTAATTAGTGGACAGCATATACCAGGCCAACGTCTCACAAACAGTACTTCTGCCACCTCTTGCCGGTAAAAAGGAGAAAAGAATGTCTCAATTGACTTAATCAAACCACACTATGTGGCCGATACTGAATAGTAGGCCACGTGGACTCCAGAGTAACAGACACCCTCCTCTCACAACTATACAAGAAGTCCAAACAGAAAGACTCATCACGTTTGAAGAGTCATCTACACGGAATGAAGGACTATGCAACAATGCAATGGAACTCGTTCCTCTCCACACCGAAGTTCAAAATGAGAACTCAACAGAAAGACACATTTCTATTTGATCAAACAAGGATATCTACGTCAACATGCCCCAACGAGAGCAAGCTACAGTTTCCACAAAAACTGTGAAATTACCGAAAATTGATCGAACTGCATCTGGCTATTTCATTGACTTTGATATGTTTTCATTGGATCCAAGTGAACCTGACACGATGCCAGCCCAAAAATCTCGTCTACAGCGATTCAAAGATTTTCTGAACTTTCTTAAAAAGACTTACCTGGTATCACCTTGGGTGGAACTCTGGGTGTAGGAAGGTGGAATCTGACTATATGGTTGCCCCCACTTTTTTTATGGTGTTTTGCTAGTTTATGACTTAGTTGGACTGGGACCCTGCTATTCAGGGCCCCAGTCTATCTGCTCTCTCTAAACGACATGGAGTGCACTCTAGGTGCACTAGTGATTGGATACTGTGGTGCCTTATGAGTCCCTAGTATATGGTACCTTAGGTGCCAAGGGCATAGGTACTTCACAGGCCTACCAGGGGCTGCAGCATGTGTTATGCCACCCCTGGGAAGCAGTCTAAATCTGACACCACAGGCCTGCTACTGCAGCCTGGGTGAGGTGGTGCTAGCACCCCTCACTGAGATATAGGTTTCCTATATCTCTCCTGCACACACATATAAACCTATCAGTCACCCCTAAGGCAGGCCCTATCAATCCTGAGGGCAGGGTGCTTGGCTTCTATGTGAGGGGGTGCCTCTGCCTGAGCAGGGCCCCTCTGCAGCTCTCAGAGTCTATTCTCTGGTGCTGTTTGTGGATGCGGTTAAACCATATACTATTTAAGTGCATTATATCCTCGCGGTAAATGCTAACTTTGGAATGGCTGCATCAAAACATGTCGTGTTTGGTGTCAAACATCTTGGAATACTACCCCCCGCCAATCTTGGCGGCGGGGGTAGCATTCCACCCTTCTAGAGGGATAAGACATGTACCTGCTGTGGAAACGCGGTAGAATCCTAAAGAGCCCTGGCATCACAAAATGGATGCCACCAGTCACAGACACTGGGCGGCCCTCCTGCTGATGACCGAAACTCGCAGTGGAGGAAGCCCAACAATAGGCATCCTGTCACAGGGAGGTGTAACCACCTTCCAGACAGGGTTTAGTGTATTGGGGCTGGGTGGGTGCACTCTTAGAGTGCTTTGAAGTCCTGCACTGGGGGAGCAGAAGGCTCCTCTGTGCATATGCCAGTTCAAACCAGCTCAGGGGCTACCTGCCCCTGCTCTGGCGCGAAACTGGACAAGGGAAGTGGGTGTAGCCACCCCTCCCTTGACCCTCCCATAGGTGGGGTCATAGAGCTAGTCCTTCCCCTCTTTTTAGTATAAGAGGGGGAACCTTGCCATTGCAAAGCAGATAACCCCTGGACGACGCTCTACAGAAGAATCCTGGCCCTTCGACGTTCCACTACCTTTGGAAGACAGAAGAATCTCCCTTGGAGTCAAGGAGTGACTCCCTGCTTGGCAGGCACCAAAAACGACAACGACGGTCGCAAACTACGCCGCTCCCGCCGGAGTCCGAAGTCCCTGCAGCCCAAGAAGTGGATTTCCTGACCTCTCCCAGGCCATCGTGAGTCCCCAGCGAAGCTGAGGCAAGTGGACCCCACGAGTAACGAGGAACCGCGACCCCTGGGTACCGTGCACTATTGTCGAGTGCAACCCCTTCACGACGTTCTACGAACTTGTGCTTTGGACCACGTGTGGTCCCGACCTCCAGCAGGAATCCCTCCGAAGATCAGAGGCCTACACCGTCCCGAGTGACCGTGGGCCCCTGTTGAGTGATTCCGCCCGAGGTGTCTTCGCGATCCCTTGCCCGCTAGCTTGTGGGTCCCCAGAAGACTTCTTAAAGAAACCGAAGGGCTCCCCTGGTTGCTCCAGGCCTGCCCTGACTTACCCTCGCTGGGTGAGTTCCACAGACCTTGCTGGTCTGCGCCATCGACTTTTCTTCATCTCCCCAAGACTTGCGGCTGCCAAGGCTTGTTGGCTCCGATCGAGTTGCCGACACCGCAGTCAGCTGCAGACGTCGAGGACACACCGAATCCAGCTCCTGGTCGTCGTCGACGCCTCCTGGACCACGTGGCTGAAGAGTCAAGGCACCTGCAACCGACCTGAAGCGACCGACGACGGTGGGCATCCATCTTCCTTGCCCCGGGTCACTGCCAAGTGACTTTGAACACTGTCCCCTCTGCTTTCAGGTCATCCTTCTTCAGAATCCAGGCTTGGATTCCACCGGACACTTCTTCAGCTCCCGCAAGCAGCAAGTCTTCTTTGTTCGCCATTGAAAACGACGCCGCGACCCGACACCAAAGGACACCTGTGCACCCGGCTTCCCTGGGTGAGGTAACTCCAGCACTACGGTGCTCCTGTGGGTGTGGGCCCTAGAACTACTTACCCTGTAAGTGACTTGCTTGTAGGTTCTCCCGAAGTATCCTAAAACTCTTTATTTCCAACCGCGACTTGCCCCATTGAAGTTAACGGCGATTCGCGCCTGTGTATCCACACTGCACGCGTCCCCCGTGGGTCCTTTACTTACCTGCCTTGGGTGGTTTCGTGAGGCCCCAGCACTTCTGAAGGCCCTAGGCCTTGTCTCCTTGCAAGTCGTTGGTTCTAAGTCTCTTACTTAGTATATGGTCTGGTACGCCCCTAGGGCCCCAGCCATATGGTGTGCTTAACTTATTGTGAAACGTTGATTTGTGCATATGTTTGTCTTCTAATCTCATAAAGAGATTAGTAGAGAGTTATTTAGAAATAAATACATATATATTTGATATATATACCTGTGTGGTGTCTTTTCATTTGGTGATTCAAGAGATTATATGGTAAAACAAGCTGCTTTACATTCCTCCGAGACTTAGCCTGAAGGCTGCTCTCCACAGCTACCACTAGGATAGCTTTCTTTAAAAGGTTGTCTTAAACCTATCTACCATAAGAGTCGATTTGCCCTGGTGCAAGGTGTCCACTTTAATTAGTGAACAGCATATACCAGGCCAACTTCTCACATTGGTGGGCAGCGTGTGGGATTCCAGCTTGCCATTGTTTTACCAGAAAATCTCTATTTGAATTACTAACTGAAAACCATTATAGGTACTCAAGGTACATATAAAGTCAAGCTTAGTATCAATAAGTTCTACTGAACTTAGAGCTGTGTTCAAAGGGATAGCACACCCTTTCCACAGCTCAAGCTAGGATCAGTAGGCCACAAACTAGTGTAGGTAGTACAACACTGCACAACACTAGAATGTCCTTAAAGGGTGGACCCAGTGGATCCACTCAGCCTCAGTATAAGGACATGGCTTTCTCTGACTTGAGAGCCATGTGTGTTGACAGACACCTGAGGATAGGACAGAGTCCCTCAACACTCCACCTGATAGATCTGCTGACAGCAGATGACCTTAGATTGGCTCTAGGAGCTAAAGGGTTTGAATCAGTGGGTGGGTCAATCATAGTATCTGGGTCAGATGAGGACAATCCGAATGACCAAGACTCTGTGGTTGAAGGGCCAGGCTTCAAGGAGCCTGAACAGGACAGAGGAGTTCTCCCTAAGAGAACTGGCAGAGTGGATGAGAGGCACAGATCCCCTTCCAGGGAATCTGAGCACTCTTATCACTCTGGCAGAGAATTTGTCCAAGAGAGGAGCTCATACTTTAACTTAAGAGAGACCTCCTCTGAGAGAAGGTGCAAACTGCTCCAGTATGAGGAAGCCAAAGTGGCCCTCAGAACCAAGCAGTTGGCACTGGATAGAGAAGCCCTGGAGATCCAGAGAGCTTCCAGAAGGGAGGGTTTAGAACCCCCTGGTGGCAGCAACAGTGTCCCTAGAGGCAGAGAATATATTCCTGACCATAGGAACCTGAGCAAGGTTGTTCCTCCCTACCAGAGTGGGGATGATATCCACAAGTGGATAACTGCTATGGAGAGGGCCTGTAGAGTACAGCAGGTCCCCCAAAAGCAGTGGGCAGCAATCTTGTGGCTCTCCTTTTCAGATAAAGGAAGAGACAAGCTCCTCACTGTTAGAGAGGAGGATGCTAATGATTATGAGGTCCTGAAGAGTGCACTGATAGATGGGTTTGGCTTAACCACTGAGGAGTACAGGTTGAAGTTCAGAGATACCCAGAAGGCACAGACTCAGGACTGGACAGACTTTGTAGATTGTGCATCCAAGGCTCTGGAGGGTTGGCTGGTTGGCAGTAGGGTTACTGATTTCAAAGGATTTTATAATCTAATGATGAGAGAACAGATCCTTAATAATTGTCAAAACCAGCTTTTACACCAGTACCTGGTGGACTCTGATCTGACCTCTCCCCAAGAATTGGGAAAGAAGGCAGACAAATGGGTCAGAACCAGAGTAAGGCCTAAGAATCAGGGTGGTGACCACAAGAAAGATTCTACCAAGTCCCAAGAGAAAGGTGGGGATAAATCCAAGGATAAGTCCACTACAGGGCCCCAAAATTCCTCTTCTGGGGGTGGGTCCCAAACTCCTTCCTCTCCTGAAAAGAAACCCTATTGCCATGTCTGTAAAAGCCTGGGCACTGGAAATCTGATCCCAGTTGTCCCAGGATTGGCAATAAAGAACATGTTCCTCCAACAACTACTACCACCCCTCCTGGTACTACCAGTAGTAATCCTCCAGTTGGGAGTAGTGCACCCAAAAAGTTAGGTGCTTTTGCAAGAGGAACAGAGGTGGGCCCTAGTTTAGACAGGACCCCTCAACAGACTCCTCAGATTCTGATGGTGGTGTAGGATATGCCACCTTTACCATGGGTCCCATAGCATTGGGCAGGTACAGACTGGAGCCAATAATTAATGGTCAGAAAGCTGTGGCATTTAGGGACACAGGGGCTAGTGTCACCATGGTGGCAGGGAAACTAGTCCCCCTCACCAGCTTTTACCTGAGTTTAAATACCAGGTGACCAACATTGATGGTGTCAGAACAGATCACCCCATGGCCATAGTCAATCTCAGCTGGGAGGGGGTCACAGGCCCAAAGAGAGTGGCAGTGTCCCCAACCTTACCTGTAGATTGCCTGATGGGCAATGATCTGGAAATTTCAGCCTGGGCTGAAATTGAACACCAAACCCATCTGAAGATGTTGGGTGTCCCTGTAAAGGTTAGTGGGGCTGTGATGGCCACAGCCCCAGCCCAAGATTTTGGAGAGATGGAGCCTGGAAGAATGGCCCACTCTCCCCCAGAAGAGAGCACAAGGGTTGAAGAAAAGTCTTCTTCCCTCCAGACAGTAGGTAAGGGTCAGCCTCCTCAGGGAACTGACCCTACCCCTAGTGAAGGAACTGCCACAGAGGTAGTCAGGCCTGGCCTGGCCACCCCCTGATGGCAGAGGACCCTTACAAGGTGGTACCCAGTCTGGAGCAGGTAACCTGCTCCTCTCTACCCTGCCTCAGTCAGCCCAGGGCTGCAGAGGTCAGGGAGGTCAGTGGACCCCCAGGGCCCCCTGTCCAGAGGAACCCCCATCAGCAGATTAGGGGCACCCAGGCTAGTAGCCCTAGCCAGGTAGAAATTCCTCAACCCACTGAGGGATCCCCCATACCTTTATGTAGGGACCTCCCCCAGAAGGACTCTGTTAGGCAAGGGCAAACCTGGGACCAAAAGGTTCCAAACATGCCATGTCCCTCCAGTGTTCCACCCAAAGGGACCCAACCCCCGGCTGTAGGCAGTCAAAGGTTGACCCTTAGAGCAGAGTACCACTCAGTCATGGAAAGACAGGCATACATGGTGACCAGTGAGCTGAGAAAGCTGAGGCCAACATTCCTAGGGCCACACTTCCCTACTCAGTCACCTCACCAGCCTGGTACTTTACCAAAGCACACCACAGGTAGTGATTCCCCATGGTGGAGACCCTCTCATACCCTTAGGGTGAGGGATTGCTTAGTGGACCATAAGACAGGGGGCAACCATGCTAGTGCAGGTGCTTCCTTATATGGCCACTTAGTCAATAAAGGCTCAACTGGCCAAGGTTAGCCTTATCTCCTTTCGTTTGGGGGGGTTATGTAGGAAGGTGGAATCTGACTATATGGTTGCCCCCACTTTTTTATGGTGTTTTGCTGGTTTATGACTTAGTTGGACTGGGACCCTGCTATTCAGGGCCCCAGTCTATCTGCTCTCTCTAAACGACATGGAGTGCACTCTAGGTGCACTAGTGATTGGATACTGTGGTGCCTTATGAGTCCCTAGTATATGGTACCTTAGGTGCCAAGGGCATAGGTACTTCACAGGCCTACCAGGGGCTGCAGCATGTGTTATGCCACCCCTGGGAAGCAGTCTAAATCTGACACCACAGGCCTGCTACTGCAGCCTGGGTGAGGTGGTGCTAGCACCCCTCACTGAGATATAGGTTTCCTATATCTCTCCTGCACACACATATAAACCTATCAGTCACCCCTAAGGCAGGCCCTATCAATCCTGAGGGCAGGGTGCTTGGCTTCTATGTGAGGGGGTGCCTCTGCCTGAGCAGGGCCCCTCTGCAGCTCTCAGAGTCTATTCTCTGGTGCTGTTTGTGGATGCGGTTAAACCATATACTATTTAAGTGCATTATATCCTCGCGGTAAATGCTAACTTTGGAATGGCTGCATCAAAACATGTCGTGTTTGGTGTCAAACATCTTGGAATACTACCCCCCGCCAATCTTGGCGGCGGGAGTAGCATTCCACCCTTCTAGAGGGATAAGACATGTACCTGCTGTGGAAACGCGGTAGAATCCTAAAGAGCCCTGGCATCACAAAATGGATGCCACCAGTCACAGACACTGGGCGGCCCTCCTGCTGATGACCGAAACTCGCAGTGGAGGAAGCCCAACAATAGGCATCCTGTCACAGGGAGGTGTAACCACCTTCCAGACAGGGTTTAGTGTATTGGGGCTGGGTGGGTGCACTCTTAGAGTGCTTTGAAGTCCTGCACTGGGGGAGCAGAAGGCTCCTCTGTGCATATGCCAGTTCAAACCAGCTCAGGGGCTACCTGCCCCTGCTCTGGCGCGAAACTGGACAAAGGGAAGTGGGTGTAGCCACCCCTCCCTTGACCCTCCCATAGGTGGGGTCATAGAGCTAGTCCTTCCCCTCTTTTTAGTATAAGAGGGGGAACCTTGCCATTGCAAAGCAGATAACCCCTGGACGACGCTCTACAGAAGAATCCTGGCCCTTCGACGTTCCACTACCTTTGGAAGACAGAAGAATCTCCCTTGGAGTCAAGGAGTGACTCCCCTGCTTGGCAGGCACCAAAAACGACAACGACGGTCGCAAACTACGCCGCTCCCGCCGGAGTCCGAAGTCCCTGCAGCCCAAGAAGTGGATTTCCTGACCTCTCCCAGGCCATCGTGAGTCCCCAGCGAAGCTGAGGCAAGTGGACCCCACGAGTAACGAGGAACCGCGACCCCTGGGTACCGTGCACTATTGTCGAGTGCAACCCCTTCACGACGTTCTACGAACTTGTGCTTTGGACCACGTGTGGTCCCGACCTCCAGCAGGAATCCCTCCGAAGATCAGAGGCCTACACCGTCCCGAGTGACCGTGGGCCCCTGTTGAGTGATTCCGCCCGAGGTGTCTTCGCGATCCCTTGCCCGCTAGCTTGTGGGTCCCCAGAAGACTTCTTAAAGAAACCGAAGGGCTCCCTGGTTGCTCCAGGCCTGCCCTGACTTACCCTCGCTGGGTGAGTTCCACAGACCTTGCTGGTCTGCGCCATCGACTTTTCTTCATCTCCCCGAGACTTGCGGCTGCCAAGGCTTGTTGGCTCCGATCGAGTTGCCGACACCGCAGTCAGCTGCAGACGTCGAGGACACACCGAATCCAGCTCCTGGTCGTCGTCGACGCCTCCTGGACCACGTGGCTGAAGAGTCAAGGCACCTGCAACCGACCTGAAGCGACCGACGACGGTGGGCATCCATCTTCCTTGCCCCGGGTCACTGCCAAGTGACTTTGAACACTGTCCCCTCTGCTTTCAGGTCATCCTTCTTCAGAATCCAGGCTTGGATTCCACCGGACACTTCTTCAGCTCCCGCAAGCAGCAAGTCTTCTTTGTTCGCCATTGAAAACGACGCCGCGACCCGACACCAAAGGACACCTGTGCACCCGGCTTCCCTGGGTGAGGTAACTCCAGCACTACGGTGCTCCTGTGGGTGTGGGCCCTAGAACTACTTACCCTGTAAGTGACTTGCTTGTAGGTTCTCCCGAAGTATCCTAAAACTCTTTATTTCCAACCGCGACTTGCCCCATTGAAGTTAACGGCGATTCGCGCCTGTGTATCCACACTGCACGCGTCCCCCGTGGGTCCTTTACTTACCTGCCTTGGGTGGTTTCGTGAGGCCCCAGCACTTCTGAAGGCCCTAGGCCTTGTCTCCTTGCAAGTCGTTGGTTCTAAGTCTCTTACTTAGTATATGGTCTGGTACGCCCCTAGGGCCCCAGCCATATGGTGTGCTTAACTTATTGTGAAACGTTGATTTGTGCATATGTTTGTCTTCTAATCTCATAAAGAGATTAGTAGAGAGTTATTTAGAAATAAATACATATATATTTGATATATATACCTGTGTGGTGTCTTTTCATTTGGTGATTCAAGAGATTATATGGTAAAACAAGCTGCTTTACATTCCTCCGAGACTTAGCCTGAAGGCTGCTCTCCACAGCTACCACTAGGATAGCTTTCTTTAAAAGGTTGTCTTAAACCTATCTACCATAAGAGTCGATTTGCCCTGGTGCAAGGTGTCCACTTTAATTAGTGAACAGCATATACCAGGCCAACTTCTCACACTGGGTAACTACCGGGGTACTTTTCTTTCTTTTCTGGATAGGCCTAGTAACTGTCTTTAGTATGCTTATTAATGGGACTCATCTTCGAGAAAGCTCTGCAGCACAAAAAGTGAATGTGATTCTGAAACCACATCTATCATCACATCGTGAAAGAAGAGACCTATCATCAGTGAACATTACAGTAGTTCCTATACCGGACGGTATAGTATGGGACAAGGTTGATTACGATATATTTGGCCCGACTGAACTTTTAAAAATACCACATTTATTTAAGATTTCATTAAGCGATATCATTACCTCCAGTACATTTTCCGATGATTGGGATTAGGAAACTGTAAATAATATGTTGTCTGATTTAGAAAAATCTGCTACTTTTTCTAATAATGAAATGTTAGAGGGCACATCAGACTTTGAAACAATGTATTGCTATCAACATTATGGTCATCACTTTTTGCATAAATCTGCTAATCCCAGAAATGTTTTCACATACCACCAATGGGAACATTGCCCAACACCACCGAAAAGCAGTTAAAAAACGTTTGCACAAAAATGTCCATATTTTTCAGGGTTTAACAAATCAGACCCAGCCTCATATTTTTATAACGTTGCACCAACACCAGCACGGAAAAATATGTTAGACACCAAACAGATTTATTCCGCTACCTTTATTGCCCAATTGTCTGAACAGGGTTTCGACTTATGGAAAGACACCATAGACTTAAAATCAGTCTGGGGTACTAGAGAGTGGCAGGTCCAGGGAACAGAGGCACTATTCAGAGCATGCCTTATTCCTCAGCAAATAATGTTTTTGAATGAAACAGTGCAACAAACAACCTGTCTTGGATTAGCCAAGAATAAAGATTTGAATACACCTCGGATGCCCACACCATCACACACCGAGGGTAATATAACAGCACAAGAAGAGGTTACACTAGATGACATCATGCAATACAATAGATCAGCCCCGATTGGAAGGGATGGTTGATTTGGCCCGTAGACACCAATAGCTGTCAGGAAAGATTCTTGGGTAAAACTAAAGGATTTAGTATCAATAGGCCAGATCCACGTTATGTACAGAGACAACACCCAGGGGCAGTGACATCTTACAGTGTTGGGAAGTTATGCCTCGATTGGCTAAAGACCTCAAGACTTACACACGTGAAACACTTATCCTTACTTTCAGAGGATGTGGACCTACGGGATTTTTTATTAGGTCCTAGGAAGCCACGTCACAAACGTTTCTATTATGCTGTCTACAATGAGATTTGGAAAATATCACAACAAGAGGCTGCGGAAAGATTACGAGAAATAGATCGTATAAATCTAGAGAAAGCTCTAGCAGTGGTCAACAATGGGTTAAAAACACTAACATCCAGAAAATATTCTCTAGGCAACATTGTATCTTCTGCTATTGATGTACTAGAACAGGATCTGTCCATATTACAACAAGGGCAATCACAATTGCGTGCTATTATGTTATTAAGCTGGACACTGCAATCTTTGCGCAGGCTATGTGCCTTGGGGTTTCATAAACAGTACATCTCTGTTTTCTTCGTACAATCTGACAGAGAAAATGATAGAAATGGCACAAAGGGGAGCGAAATATACAATGCTGCGTATTGAAAAACTGGATAGATTAGCATTCACAGTGGCAGAGTCACCGTCCACGGAATGGCTAATCCATGGCCACATAACTCTTCCGGTCACAACTTTTCAATTCCAATATTGCCTTGAACAAATGCAGGCAGGCAGATATGAAGAAATGGGTAGGGAATTCATCAAGGAATCTTGGGAATTACCGTACAGATTTCGATGCCGGAGTGGAGAAAAAGAAGTGTTTCTGAGCGGTACAAACTGCGAGAATACTTTAAGTGGATCACTTATATGCCAGGATATAATGCTTCATGGGGCCTGTAACGGTTCGGTAGAGAACTTATCCTGTCATTTAAAGGGTGCCCCAGCTGCCATGATCACTCCAGTGTTCAGGCTACTTTCTAATGGGAGTTACTTGATGCTGAACGATCAAGGTTGCTGTGGGATGCTTCCGGGCATCGCATATCTGGTAACCGTGAGTTCCAGGGTTACTTGCTGTATGCAAGTATTGTTTCTACCAACACATACAGTCAGGGAGGCACCCGGTATGGCCTTCACTAAATGCTTCATTAATACGGTTTGATGCTTTGAGCAGAATGAAAGCCATGCTTATATAGAAACCCGTGCCCTTAACCTCCGCTCGAGAGACTTTTGATCTTCAAGTCGCAAGGTCTTCGGCAGAGATACAGGCCCTTATACGTACAAATTGCCCCTTCCATTTCGTAGAAATGATGAGTCGTATCTTTAACATGTCTGATACGACAGGCATTGTCCACCTATTTAAGACCGTAGGTTCTGGACTATTAAGCACCTTTCAGACGGTTCTCGGAGTTATATCAAACTTTATACACTCCGTATTTGGAAGCATATTTGGAGGACTGCCGCTGATCCTGTTTCTAATAGCAGGTATCCTGATTGTCGTTTTTCTGCTACGCGATGGACGTCCCAGTCACCAAGGAGATGGAAACAGTACTCCTGGAGAGAAAATACAGTGATCGCATGGTACAACTTCTAGGCACACCTCGCCTAAGGGAACTAAGTGCTTCTTGGTTCTTGTCATTTAGACCAGTCTGGATGGACTGCATCTTACCTGTCCTTCGAAGCCTGTTTTGCGGAGAAGAATGCCTGTTGGATCTCTGTCTGACACTCCTATCATGTGCGCAACCAGACGTTGATGCTTTACTGGACCCGATAACGGCCCATGTTCTGCAGTGTCCCCAGCGTATTCCCATGTTGATGGCGGCATTCCTAGAGCCACCACAGGTAGTATCTGCTCCTGTTGGTATGGACACCGGCTCCTCCTCTGACACCCAGGCCTTGGATGGCGCACAGGCTGCCCCAGCATCGGCTGTGGATAGTACGGAAGATCATCTGTGCTCAATTGACATAATATGCAAGGTGTTACAGGGACCGTCGACTGCGGAGGCAAGCAACGAAAATGTTGCGTCTACCAGCCAGGACACAAACATTTGACTCATTTTGCCCGTTGTGTGCTGGGAAAAAATTTGACTTTTGGAAAACAAATGGAAAATTAGAACTCCATATCAAAATTGACATTCCTTTTGAGCAAGTATGGCTTTCAAATGCTTATAGTAGTTGGAACTATACCTGCAGACATATTAGAGCTATAGCTTGAGTGTCAATTTCCATTTTTTCTTTTAGAATATTTTTTTAAAAACCTTTTAACTTTTAAACATTATTTTTAGCAAAATAGAAAACTAATGCTTTTAACTATTTGGGTACCAATATCTAGTCAGCCTAGTAGTACGTTTAGAAATTTAACTATGTCGTCCATTCGGAAGAGGAGTGGGTGTTCTATTCCATATAGGTACCATAATATAGGCCTCGGTAACTTCATTACCCTTCACCTATATTCTTCCCTACATTACACTTGTCACGGTTTACAGGGACTGACCTTTTACCTAGATACTACACTGCATTCAGAATGCGGGTTTTCCCTAGTTCGAAATCTCATACATTATGGATGAGGATTCTTGAAAGCACAGCAGGACTACCATCTCCTGTATAAAATCTATGTACAAAGTTCATACCCAACATCCTTAGGCCTACACAGTAACACAGCAAGGTAGGACCCCTGGGGAGACCTATGGGTATTTATACATCACATCTCGCTAAGGTAAGACAGAGGAGACTGAGACTTCCTGGCCGACACACTGACCAGAGACGCTGAGGTTCCTGCATGCAGACACTCCAGCTCGCAGTGGTCTAACATCCCTCGCGGGGTGTCCAACTCGAGACCAGGACGGGGTCCCACAGTCTCTCACTTCAGGTAATGGGGTTGACTAAATCCTAGAGGGATTCTTGGCTTAACACCTACCTCCATGCTAGGTACACTTAGGTACATCTAGTTAGGGAAGCATTGTAGGAGTACGCATCTTTTTATCATGTGTTTTATATACTCAGATGCATTCATGATTATTGTAAGATGGTAGAGCTATACCATCCATTTACCTTTATAGTACTGCTAATCATTTATATCTTATACTGTCTAACAGTTATTGCAGCTCATTTATTTTACACCAGAATAACAGCTGTTCAATAAATGCTTATTGAAAACGCCCAGCCTGTTTATTCTGTGTATTTCTCTGAGACAGACTAAGTAAGCACGAGTGACTGAGTGAAAGGTAGTATATTGTTTCCACGGTCCTGAGGGATCAGGGTTGTCATGTTCGATGGTTGCCAGGAACTATTCTCTCCTTGGTAAGAGGAGATTCTAGTGGCACTGTGAGCTAGTTGGTACAAAAGGCCAACATACCCGGTGGGGGTGATCAGAGTTCGTCTGACACCAATCCTACAATGTATGTTGTCTAAACGCGCTGATCCTGTATACTTTTTATAGGAACTACACGACATGGCGCCACCAACGTTGGTTGGGTACTTATTTAACAGCAGAATCTGAGTAGTTCAGTCGTGCTATTCTCAGAAATCCCTATTCACAAAACACCAGAGACGTCTGGAGCGGGTGGGCAAAACTCCGCCACAGCTGAGTAGGCGAAATATCCTATTTATTGGCTGTTGGTTAATCAAGCTTGAAGGACGCAGTGTTCCTAAAAATTGTGCAAAACACCTTATCTTAGTTCCCTTGAAAAGTTATTTCGTATTCTAAACAGAATTACTAACCAGGTCTTAGACCCACTAGACCAGCCATTACCGCTCTCGGAAGATGCAAACGCAATACATATTGCGGCAAATGTTAGAAATACAGTCACCCTGAAGCTGCTTGCGCATGGTTTAACACCTATGGGTGGCATAGTAGCTTTCTTGATTGAGGCACACGAATCATACAGAACAGAGGTATTTTATTCGTGGGTTACATTCCCAGAAGCAAATGCAAGAACAAATACTTTTTATAGGAACTACACGACAGGTGCATGAGTGGGTGCATGAGTGTCTGAGTGGGCGCATAATTTTCTGAGGGGGTCTGTGAGTGGGTGTATGAGTCTCTGGGTGGGTGGGTCTGTGAGTGGGTGTGTGGGTCTGTGAGTGGGTGCACGAGTATCTGAGTGGGTCTGTATGTGGGTGCATGAGTGTCTGAGTGGATCTCCTTATGCCACTTTCTGTCATTTGGTTTCAGCGCTGAGGACTGTTCGGATGAGGTAAAATGCCAGCTGGAACTCTCTGCTCAGGTTGCAGCCAGCCAATCGCGGTATTCCTGCTGTCACGTTCATTAGAGAATAATTGCGAAATCGTATTGAATTAGCAACAATCGCAGATATCCTAATTTGGATTTCCTTACATTTCTCAACAACTACTGAACGAATTTACACCAGATAACAAAGCGTGATCTGTGAACCAAAATCTACTGTCCTGCCAAATTTGCTGTAATTCTGTCCAGCGGTTTGGGCTGTAGACTTGTTCACAGCTCCTATGGAAATTAACATGGGAAAAAACTTTTTTAACCCCCATTGTTCTCGGCCCCCACTTGACAGATCACCCTGAAACTTCCCATGCACAACAAGACTCACTATGGCACTTTTTGGGGGAAAATTTCATTAAGATTAGTCAAACAGCACCAAAGATATAGGCAAGTCAAAAAATTATTTTCCTATGGAAACATTGTCCTAACTAATAATTATGGCCCACAACATATTCAATATTCTGCTTGGAATATAATGGTAAGTACACAATTCTAACTTTAAGACCTTTCTGTAACTCTGTTGGAGGTAACTTCCCCGTCTTTGGCTCCATATGAACTATAGCTTGGAATGGATGTACACACTATATTAGAACTGATTCATAATCTAATTTGTGGACTGCTCTAGCTGCCATTTTATTGTCCTCCAAATTATTATATAATACTTACAAATAATTTGTCGTGTGTGGGGGGCGTGGCCAAGCAGGCCAAGATGGCGGCAGCACTCCTCTAGCGCTCCGCACTGCAGCCCGCTAAAGTCCGCCAATAATATGCCACACAGCCATAATAACCGGCGATAAAAGCCGATACAGCGGCGGCGATCGTGGGGGACACGGGCTGGCCCCGAGGAAACGACCAGCGAGGCGACAATGAAGACGCCGGAGGCTCCGACGGGGTTGCGGCCGGAATCCCAAAATGGCGGCACCCTGTGAGGCCCGAGAGCTCCCGTATCTGGACCGGGACCGATAGCGAGGCACATCGGGCTTCTGCCGCGTAGACCTGGCGGCATGCCCCACGCGAGCTCCGGAGCCCACCCGGACACCGGAAACGACTGAAGGAGGGCAGGTGAGAGCGTCGTGGCGGCTGCTTGGGAGCCCCTCGGGTGGCTGAAACTCCCGCCCGAGAGAGGTCCCCCATCGGCGGGGACGCCACGCCGGCGCCCGGGATCACCACAACACCCCCATAGCCCAACAGTACCACCCTGCACGGATTGCGCTACAAGCGACATCGCCTGGAGGGCCCGCGCGGAGACCCCCCCTCCTCCGTGCAGTGACAACCCCCTCCCCCGCTGCGGCGCTGGGCCTCGAGGCGCGCGGGGGGGACACACGAACAGACTGCGGGGCACAGAGGGGCAACTAGACGCGGTGCCCCTGGCCGTCGGAGGGGACCTTTCGGCTCCACGGAGGCTGGACCCGTGGCCGGTGGGGCAGAGTGAGGCAGCCTATGCGGGGGGAGCCACTGGGACTTAACGACACCCTGGTCCGGGGGCCGACCAAAGACAGCGGATCGACTGCGGGCTGACTGCTGCCTTGCGCCCCTCCCCCGCAGCGGCGCGGGGCCTCGAGGCGCGCGAGGGGGGGAGACACATGACCAGAGTGTGAGCCTAATGGTGGGGACAGTGAAGGGCAACTGGATGAGGATCCCCTAGTCATCGACAGCAGCACCTTACTTCAACAAGACCCCCCAACTCTGTGAGGCCGAGACCCGGGGCCGGAGGGTGCGGAGTGACACTGGCACATACACTGGCAGCCTAATCAGGGGGGCCCAGGAGCACGACATTGCCACCGCCCCCGGACTGGGGCAGACCACAGGCTGCGGACCGGGAGGGTGCAGACATGATCTACCGGGAAGCAGGTGTGTGCGGTTGACCTCCACCACGCACGGATCCCTAAGAGGCCCGGAACCGAACTTCTGTGCTCTGGGAGGCCTGGAGCCCCGCCGGCGGTGGTTGGGCCGTGGGACGCGGGGGGCATTCCATCAGCGGGCCCCAATCGACCGGGGCAGACGTCGAACCGGAGGGGCGACGGGACACCCTGCACCCTCCCCTAGTCCGGCGGAGGCCCTCCGCTGATTCAACCAGGACACACCCCGGGAGGCCTGAAGGCGACGTTGAAAAGAGTTCAGGTAACTACGGCAGACCACAATAGAAACAAGTGCGAGGAAGACCGCAAGGCATCATAGCAGCCACACCTGACCACAAGTACCGCGACCCACACACGGGTGGAGCGCCGCGGGTGGCGGACGAGATCTGTCGGCGGAAGACACGATCATCATGGGGCGCCAACGCGCAACGGGCACGGCGCAGACCCCGGGACCCCCAAGGGCAACATCCCCAGCATCCCACACCACACAACCAGGAGGAGAGCCCACAAGTGCAGACTCCATTTCCAATAAACTGGATAAAGTCCTAGCGGCGATTGAACACTCGAGAGTGACCATGGAACACAAGTTCGGAGAGCTAGCAACGGATCTTAATTTACTCCGAGATGACCATAGGAAACTGGCGGACAAGGTAAAACAAGGGGAAACAGCGCTGCACACTCTGGAACCACAAGTGCAACAACACCAAGACACCCTGAAAGACCTGCAATCGCGGGTGAGGATCCTAGAGAGCAGAACAGACGACTTAGAAGGACGATCCCGGAGAAGTAACATCCGCATTATCAATCTGCCAGAAGGAGCGGAGGGGACCAACCCTCTCAGCTACAGCACAACATGGATCGCAACGTTCACTCCAGCAGGAGAACTGACCCCGTTTTATTCCATAGAACGGGCACACCGAGTCCTGGCCCGCAGACCACCACCGGGGTCGCCACCCTGACCATTTCTTCTGAAATTGCTCCATTACCAGGACAGAGACACTATCCTCCGAGCCGCGAGGCGGCAGGGCATAATCCGAGTGGAGGATAAGCAAGTTATGCTATTCCCGGATTACTCGCGGGCAGTCCAGCAACAAAGAGCCACCTTCGCAGCGGTCAAACGCGTCCTGCGCCAAAAGAACATCCAATATGCGCTTCTGTTCCCGGCTCTGCTCAAAATCATCCACGACGGAACTGCACACTTCTTCTCGGACCCCGCGGAGGCCAGCGACTGGGCTGACCAACACTTGGCGAACTTGATCAAAACCAAAAAGGCGCAGATCAATTGCTCATCAGGTCGCCAACGCCGGCAACAGAAAAAGGTCACACTCACCCAACTAACTTCACGCTCGGATTCCTCCAGTAAGAACTCTCCGGACCTCACTCAAATCATTGCAGAACGCCGGAAAGCACTTCAAGCAGTTGCAGAGTTGGGACACCCGGGGGACAGCACGGATGGTGAGAGGGACCCGCACCTGTTCACATCCGAAGAGGAAGGCAGCGGCGGAGTCACCCCAGGAGATGGTTCGGGGACTCCGCCAATGGTGACCCCCCAAACAGCAGACACTTTGATTTGACACCCCCAGGTTGCCACACCAGACCCCCGAGGGTGGGGACGCTCGAGGCATCCGTGCCTCCCACTCTAAGAAACGCTGCTCGACATGGCTGAGATGCCCCGGTGACCACTCCGGTATTTGGCGAATCTGAAGACCAGTTTTCGCAGTGGATTCCACCGAGTGGCGGTGGTAACAGTAAGACAGACAATGAGCGGGCAGCTGCGGCGACGGACGGAGGCCGACGACCACTTCCCCCCACGTAACGAACTAGAGTTAGCACATGTTGTGCAGTTTGGACGTATCGCCCCCAATGATAGGTCCTTTTAGTTGGGATGGTTTCCCGCCAACTCATTTCACTTTCCCCCAGTTTTACATCCCTTCCACATTCCCTGGAGCACGAACACACGACATACACAAAGTTGGTTCGGTTAACAGAGATCGGCATCTGGACACAAGGGGGACACGAGAGATGCTGGGGCATTACGCCACGAGACACATCACCCAAACATCAGGCATAAATGACGGCTAGGATCCCCAATACAGACCTGAAAGTTGTCACATTAAATGTCAGGGGTATGCATACAGCCAGCAAGCGGTATGCAATATATGCATACATGAAAAGACAGCAAGCACAGGTGGCTCTCCTCCAGGAGACACACCTTACGGGGGCAGAGGTGGACCGCCTACGTAAAAAATGGCGAGGAATTATCTGTGCCACAACGTACTCTGCATTCGCTAGGGGAACCTTAATTTGGATCAGACCTGGGATCCCCTTCAGCGAACAGTCCAGGGTGGTGGATAAGGAGGGCCGGTACTCCCTAATAACAGGGCACCTCGAGGGCAAGGAGATACTGATAGGAAGCATTTACGCCCCCAATGTGGAACAGGAGCAGTATTGGACCCGCCTCACAGGGGCGCTAGCACAATACACTGCGATACCGTGGTTATTGGGAGGGGATTACAATTGCACCCTAGACACCAGTTTAGACAGATCCCATCCCCCGCCGGCACATTCACCCGCGCTAAAACAGACAGAACAATTTAAAAACTGGGTTACCCATTGGTCACTCGTAGACGCCTGGCGAGAAAAGAATCCTAACACTAAGATATATTCCTTTTACTCCGTCCCGCACAATCTCAGAGTGAGACTCGATAGATTCCTCTGCTCAGCAGCACTGGTCCCCCTGATACAACACACTGACTACCTAGGCAGGGTACTGTCCGACCACGATGCACATACTGTGACCCTTAGATGGAGACCACCCCATCCCCCAGTCCCTACTTGGAAATTGCCCCGAGAGTGCCTCACGGACCAGGTTTTTTGCCACACACACGGCGAGCACATTCAGGAATACTTCTTACTAAATGCGGGCACAGCATCATCTAGATCAGTAGAATGGGACGCATTTAAGGTCGAAGCAAGGGGGCACTGCATTCAACACATAATAGGGGTGCGGCAGGTGCTGGAGCGGCCATTGCACACTGCGGAAACACGACTGGCGGGACTAATGAAAAAACTAGATCAGGGGGAGGCTACCCCAGAACAGGTGGCGACAGCAAAAACAACACATGCGGAAACCATGAATGACCTCCGCAAATACAATTTTAGAGCGTATGCCGTCCGAACACATCGAGAAGGGAATAGGGCAGGTACACTCCTCGCCTGGCTCGCGAAACAAGATACGGACATGCCACCCATCACAATTTTGCGTGATAAGTCTGGCACCCTTAAACAATCGCAGGTAGAGATACTACACATTTTTCGCGACTATTACATGGAAATTTATCGAGACCTACCGCAGTCATCGTATCTAACATTATCCCGTTTCTTTCAATCCACGCCTCTGCCTGGCATTCCACCGGCGGACACGAAGGCGATGGACACAAAAATCAAATCCCCAGATGTCATTCAGGCCATCAGGGCATTGGCGCGTCGTAAAGCGCCGGGAGTGGACGGCTTCCCCTGGAATACTATACCGCCTTTTAAGACAGCTGGCCCCGCGCCTCGTAATCATATACGACGAAGCGCTACAAACAGGTGAACTGCCCAGTTCCCTTAGGAGTCTACCTTGGTTACCTTCCTTAAACCAAATAGAGATCCCACTCTCCCGTCCTCGTACAGGCCCATAACTTTGCTCAACGCGGACTGCAAGATCTTAGGGAAAATACTGGCAGACAGATACATACAGGTTCTCCCGCAGTTGATCCACCCGAACCAAAACGGCTTTCTCCCCAACCGCAACGTATCACAGAATATACGCAGACTCTTTCACATTCAGGACAGAGCACGAGACCGCTTTCCACAGGCCGCATGCCTAATCTTAGATCTTGAAAAGGCCTTCGACACGCTCCTATGGCCATATTTATTCGCAACCCTTCGAAAAGTGCATGTCGGTCCGACCCTATTTTCATATACGCAACTCCTCTATAAGGGCCTTACCACTTGGGTAAGAGTGGGAAAGTATATCTCAGATCCACTTCGGGTGGAGCGAGGCACGAGGCAGGGGTGCCCCTTGTCCCCCCTCCTTTTCGCCTTGGCAGTAGAACCTCTAGCCATCCGTCTACGGCATGAGGGCGAAGCCTGGGGTATCCCGATCGCAGACACGGTTCATTGTGTGTCACTATATGCCGACGACCTCCTGATCTATGTGCGGGATATCACAAGTGATCTTACACCGATCTGGGAAATATTACAGACCTTCGCAGAGGTCTCCGGACTTAACGTCAATTGGGGAAAATCGACGATCTTTCCCCTTAGCCCCACCTAGCTCCCTCGGAGATCATGATAGGACCCCAGACACTTGGTTGGAGTGCAGCGACACCCCGATACTTGGGAGTGAGGCTGTACCATTCACCCGAAGATCTCTACGAGGGGAACCACTGCAAAACTTTAGCGGGGCTGCGAGCGGCAGTCGCCTTCTGGAAGACCCTGCCCTTGGCCCCTATAGGGCGTGTAGCCTTAGCAAAGATGATCATGGTGCCCAGATTGCTCTACTCCTTCACCAATCTCCCGGTGATACCGCCACGCTCCTTTTTTCAAGAGCTAGACACACTACTCACGACGTTGATATGGGGAGGCGGCAGACACAGAGTAGCCTTACGCACCCTCTACTTACCTACCACACAAGGGGGTTTGGGGGCCCCCTCCTTCGAAGCTTATTTCCTAGCGGCGCAGCTCCAATGGCTGTCACATTGGACAGCGGAACGCCACAGAGGAGACATTTACTGATGTGGGTCGGATGCCCCTCCCTGCTATCCGGAGAATGCTGATGCCGGGCACCAAGCCTATGTGTACACACTCCCTACAGGTGTCGATAGCCCGCAAATGCATGATGCGTATACACCGCATGTCACGGGACATACCCCTCTACTCCCCACTGCTCCCACTCGTGGGATTCCCACAGAGAGAGAACTACTACACATCCGGTGCCCTCCGGATATGGACGGAACACGGAGTGACGGAGATTGAAACGCTGTTTGAAGATGGGCAGCTGAAAACATACGCCCAAATGAGGGATAGCTACGATCTCCCTCCAGGACAATTTCTAGTGCACAGGCGATTGGTAGACAGCGCCCGCCAATGCTGGGATCTCACTGAAGGGGAACCACCGACACATCCGGTACTACATACAATCCTACGTATGGGCGGGGGCAGACACTTAGTCACTTGGCACTATAAGGCAATTAGGGAATTGACCACGGCCCCTTTGCAGGCCCTACGCCAAAAATGGGAGGATTAAATAGGAAGAGTTCTTCACGACCAGGAATGGGAAAAAGCTCTAGAATACCCAAAGAAAGTCTCAAGGAACGCCCGATTCAAAAACATCCAATTCAATGTTTTACATCGCGCGTACCTAACACCGCACCAACTACATCGCTTTTACCCCGACACACAATTCGCATGCCCCAGATGCCAAACACCCGAGGCCAACTTCAAACACATGTTCTGGGACTGTCCCACACTCCAACCATATTGGGGTAGGATACATCAGGTACTGAGGGCGACCGTACACCTCACGCACATTACCACATGGGAGGCATGCGCCCTGGGAGTCTTCCGCAGGCGGAAGGCAGAAAAAGTGCAGGGCAGGTTTGCATCCTTAGCCATACTCCTGGCGAAGCGGGGAATAGCCATGTACTGGAGGGCACCAGCAGGACCCCCTGAGGCAGCCTGGATAGGGGCGGTTAAAAAATGGGGGGCAGTGGAGGAAACGCTATTGCGGGAGGAGGAGGTGAAAGGGACTCGCAAACAGCACATCTCCATGGAATGGGCGCAACTCCTGTTTCAGTTCACACAAGAGACAACACAAGAAGAACCACCTGGGGCTACGCCATCCCAATCCCAGACTCAACCCCTGTCCCCGATGGTACGAGCAAATACGAACTCCTAATAGTCATATTAGAAGAAGGATCGCCCACATAGTTGGGCCCCGCCAAACTGACAACCCGACCTGTGACAGGAGACATAATCTACCCTAGGCATCCTTGATTCCCCGATTCCGATGCTACGGACATCCTGTAGAAAAACTGGCACCGACCACAAGACAGATACTCACTACAAGGGTTATTTTTATTTGTGGACACCCCAGACCCCTCCCCTCCTCTCCCTACCCCCCCCACAGTTTACTGTTTCATGTTTATCTTATGACAGCGTAAAGTTAGCTTCTATATATTGGGAACGAAAACATGGTCATCAACCAAGGAGGTAGACAGGGATGGAATGGGGGACTACACATCAATCCGCACCCTTGCGGGACCCACATATACAGACGCTTGACACTAATCAACCTACCCAAGTTCACATTAGACCTCTGAAGATGTAATCCATGTACAATTAAATGTTTGATCCGCACTGCCTGAGTTCACATGTTATTATGTATAATCAACGTAATACAATGATGTACCATGGAAAATACAAATAAAAAAAAATGTAAGCTAAAAAATAATTTGTCGTGTGTGTAGGAAAGTGCCTCTTTTTGCATGGTTAGCCCTACTTTTTGCCTAATATCATTTCAAACTGTAAGTGCACTGGGTCCCTGTTAACCAGGTTCCCAGTACCAGATTTCTTTCCCAAAAACACTGTACCATGATTGGCACAACTTCAGATACCCCTGTAAGTCCCTGGTAAGTGGTACCCCTGGTACCCAGGGCATGGGTACTGAAGAGGGTCCACTGAGGCTGCAGTACTGGTTGTGCCACATCAGGGCCCCCTCACCAAGGCTATGCACTCTGCTATTGCAGGCTGTGTGTCTTGGTGCAGTAAAATCCAAAGACTCAACATGGCACACCGCTCTGGGTGCCATGCCATCCATACACTGCATAACATATAGGTAAGTCACCTCTACTGCAGGCCTTTAGCCCCAAGGCAGGGTGCACTATATCCTATGTGTGGGCATATCAGCAGGAGCAGATGTGCCCCTACAATGTCCAGTGCTTTCTGCGATGTTGTAAGTGATTAGGGAAGCCAAAAAGAGTACATGGGCTGGATACTTGTCAACACGAGTTTCCCAGTTCCATGATGGCTTCACTGATTTCGAAGATGTTTGTCTTGTCTTAATAAATCCTCACTGATGCCAGTGTGTTGGATTTATTAATAAATTCACACAGGAGACCCTTTATGAGGGTCCCCTGAAACTTAACCAAACGCCAGTTGGGTCTCTGGCCAGTTTTAACCAGCCTGCCACCACCAGACATGTTTCTGACTTCAGGGGGTGAGAGCCAGTGTTATCAGAGGACAGATACAATACCTGCTCTGGGCGAGGGTGTTTCACATCTCCTCCAGGACAGGATGGCCTTCCCAAGCGGGAAGATTCAAAGGCAATGCCGCCTTTGAAATCATACTCAGGAACCTTCAGATAGTGGAGGAGGCCAAGCCACCTTTCCTGCTCCACCTTTGGCAGGAGGATAGGCGGGAAAATGAGTTAGATGAGCAGGAGGGTCTCCCCTCAGCCTGCACCACCCCTAGGGTGGGGCAGGCGAGGTGAACTACTCTCCTGAAATTCCACCATCTTGTGATGGTGGGAAAACCTCCAATAAGGGCTAGGGTTGTGCTCTGCACACAGGAAATGGTCACTAAAGGGTGTAAGCACCCTAAAGGTAGATAGCCCATTGGCTATTACCTGTCTTCCCTTGTAACACCCTAAATTCAGTATTTAGGTGACTCCCGAGACCTGAACCTTAGATTCATCAGACCAAAAGAAGGCCAGGACAGATGAAGACCTGCTAAGTGAGAAAAGAAGCCCTGCTACAGAAAGAAAATGCAAAAAAGCAACAAGGAGACCCTAGAAGTCTGAGGGGACCAAGGGTGAATGTATGCTAACAAAAACAGTGGTCCCATACAGGTAAATATTGGAACAGTATCACAATTTAAAAATAAAAATTGGAATTTACAAATGTAAAATGGAGAAATTGGGTATTTAATTCACATATAAATTCAACGCAAAATTAATATAAGAAAAAAGTGAGTGAGCAACCGTGACGGGGCAGAGGGAAATCAGCCGATTTCCTTACCACAGGCAAGAGACTTAAAAAGGTGACTTTTCAATATGTGAGAATGTAGGTAAACAGAAAGTCACAATCTTAATTACATCTCATACTCCACAATTAAATACAAATATTGGTATAGAGTTGAAGATGTATGTGTCGACGACGTTTCAATCCCAGTAAGGATATCGGGATCTCATCAGGACTAACTGATAAACAGAGTGCCTGGGAAGTTGCCCAAACGTGAAAGCGCGATGGCTGGGTCAGTGGATTCCGGCCTCTGAAATAACCAAGGAGGAGCGTCGGTGGGCTGCGGCTAATGATCAAGGAAGGAGAGTCAGCGGAGGTAGATGAATAACTAGGTTCCCAGCCGGGAACCTAGAAGCAAGGCGCCAGTGCACGCGTGCAAGGTACCTGGTGAGGTCTGGATAGTCTCAAGGTTGTGATTGGTGTCACAGCGACCATGTAGAAATTGGGGGTTCCCGTCCGGGAATCAGGGACAGCCCACCGACGCTCCTCCACTTGGATTAGGATTAAGGTAGTGGATGGTTCCCATTTATCAAGGGAATTAAAACCACGCAAGGGCTGAAACAGTGATGTGTTTTGGCCCCAATCCTATTTAACTTGTCTATTGCAGAATTTACGCCCCTACTAAACAATGTGAACTGACACTCGCCCAACCTGGGGGGCTTTCCATTATCTAATCTACAGTATGAGGACGACTTAGTCCTTGTAAGTAGAACCAAGGTCAGCGTACAGCACTTGTTTAATGCAACCCTCTCCTACTCTGGGAAAAACGGATTGACTATCAACAGGAAAAAAAAAAAAACATTATCAGTGCAAGGAAAACAGGCACAGAAGCTTACCTGGATCCTGGTGGGTGAAAAAATTGAATCAGTAAAAAGCTTTAAGTACATGGGAGTCTACTTCAATGGGATTGGAAGTTACAGTGACCACCTGGAGGAAATCAGGAAAAAGGGCAATGCATTGGCTTTCAGCTTGAGGTCTCTCTATAACAAACTTAAAGGACCCACGCTCACCCCCATCCTGCATGAAGCTCAACTTAAGATCCTTCCCACCTTGGCATACGTGAGCAAGGCTCTCAGAGCCAGGGACTGTGCCACCCTGGACAGAACGGTTCTTAAAATATACAGGTCAATTTTCCAGCTACCTTCAAATATATCGCCTGCACAAATAAGGCTGGAAATTGGCATTACCAAACAGTCTCTGGTTCAGACGGCTGCTTTTGTATCCTGTTATAGGCTCAGGTTGGCTCCCTGGGCAGCTACCTCTGGCAGGAGCTGAAAATAAGACTGCGCTCCCCGGCATATGCCTATCTAAATCAGGCCTTGAATTCACTCTGCTTAACAAACGTCTGGGATCTATCGCTTGGCCACGGGAACTCAAAAACAAGCCAAATCCAGTGTGGAGCTGCTATCAATGCTTGAGGACAGACAAACTGTCCAAATGCAGCCACGGGTGGACGAAACTTCAATAATATACCCGGCTAAAGCTACAGAGCTACCCAAGTGAAACCTACGGCAACAGGGTCAGGGTGCTCTTCCTAAAGTACAGGCTGGGTCTTTTACAATTACTAAAGCACTTCCCCACCATGGAGGAAAAGGCCTGGGCAAGATGACTGCTGAGTATGCATGCAAGAAATGGAGAACATTGTCCATGTCCTATTCCTGTGCCATTCTGTTATGGTGGACCAACGTGAGCTTCTGCGCTGGACGTGGAGAACCCGCGGCAGTAGGTCTTGTAGGGTGGCGGTGCTCGCCTGTTTTGATCCTACTGACATTAGTTTGAACTAAGCCATGATTAAATTCTTACAGAGGTTTGAAATGAAGATCAAGAGCAAGGACCTTGCTGCTGTCAGGGAGACAGGATCTGCTGGAGAAGCTACCACATGAGCACTCAGTAACAGCCCGCAATCGTGCCCAAATAAATAATCTTGTCTAACCACCGATGGAGGGATAAAATGTACCTTAGCTTCACCTTGACCGCGCTTACACCTACTCAATCGGCGAGGCCAAGGTCTTTATGCCTAATAATTAGTGCTTGTTTAAAAATTGAACTCTTACAAATCGACACCCTGCACTTTAATGCTTTTACGGTTTGTTAAATGCTCGTATTGTTTTAGATTTTACATTAATTATTTATAGTAATGCAAATATTTTATTGAGTTTTAATTGACCTCATGGAACAAGAACGAGTCGTCTTATGTGGAGGTATTCATATGGCAAAGTTTTTTACTAATCATGCAATAAAGATTTACTTACTTACTAAAGCCCCCATTGTTGTCAGCCAATGGCCGTTCCACGTACCAGGGAGAGTGTGCATGTGTCGGCCAATGGCTGACACACGCACTAAAGGGGTTAAACAGCTATGCCTCCCATTGCTTTCCCCCTCACCACCCCTCATCCACTTCTCTGTAGCTTACCAACTGCTTGTGGTCTTAAAATATGGTTTTTTAGATGTATTTTATTTTTTGGAGGTTCCGGCAGCTGACATTTGCTGCTAGGATGCTCCACTTTTTAAAAACAATTTCACACAAAAATAGAAATTTTTAATTTTACAATACAAGTGGCATCCACCATTTTAGACTGGTAAATAAAGAAATAGAAAATGACACCTTTGTCACTCCATAGCATGATTGTGAATTGGCCATCATACATGAACACACCTACAGAATGATGTGGCCACATCACTGTGTTTTGTGTTTTTTTATGCTGAAGCAGCAAAGCAAATAGGTCAGCAAGGCAAGACATTGGCTTTGCCAGTGCTTGTTTAGCTGTGTGATCTCTGCATACCATACTCAGTTTATGAGATTGTTCCTTTTTGTATTCTACACATTAAAAGAATATGGTCATTGGCTAACTGCTCAACCAGCATTAATTGTAGTAGTAATTAAAGTACTGTAAAGTAAATGCTTTGATATGGCGGAGGCATCAAAGTGATGGCCAGAGAACAACAATGCAAAAATCGCCCTTGGAAGGTAGTGAGCAAATTGCAGCTCATTGAGGCCACTAATCATTCTGAAGAGAGATGGGCAACAGAAGTGAGGCACACAGAGCACATAAATTGGCCGCCGTATACTATTAAAATTAAAGACTGTATTGAGACATCAGCAAGAAGGAAGCGGGATTCACCTTCAGAGAGCCAGCAAGCACTAAGGAGATAGTCCGCCAACCCGATAAGGGGAGTATTGCCATAATTTGACATGAGGATTGGTATTTTACAGGCTCCTCTCATGTTGCAGTCTGAGGGGGAAAGGTGGAGTGGATTGTGTGGCAGTCTTGCTGGGGTGCGGAGTGTGTGGAAAGGGGGGCTGTTGGATGTCATTTTTGGTGGCACATGGCAAGATGTAGTGCCTGTAGGTGGGCAGTGAACGTTCAGGGGATAAGAGACAGGTGTGAGGCGCATTTGTTTGTCTGAGGTGTGATGGAAAACGGGGTTTTAAGAGGATCAAAACAAGGGGAGCAGGCAGAACTGGTTTGGGGTGGCTTCCTTTTCAAGTGCCTCTCTATGCAGTTCTGTAGACACAGCCTTTGTTTGGGGTGATGCCTCCTCGTACCAGGGTAGTCTCCAGCCTGGAAAAGAAGCACAAAGAGGAGTGAACTATCTGAACCTGGCTATGAACAGCCACAAAGACAGTGATCAGGAAAAAAAGAAAAGGCTGATCTCACCTGAAGGACCCTTTTCACTCTGAACCACAGACTGCAGCCCCCTTCACACCCACCACCTACCAGGTGGCAGTGCTACAGGAAGGACCTAATCAAATTTCTATAGGAGCCTTGCCTCCTTTGTCCTCACTTCACCGTTTAGGTCTCCTGCATCCTGATACAGTTCCACTGTCTGGGAAAACAACTTCACCACCAACTTGTGCACATAAACAGGCCCGGGACGTACAGAATGGAGCCCACAGGCCTTCATCACTCTGCTTCACTTACACATATAATGCATGTACTACAATAGTCACATACACAAGCATAACAACATACACTTGGATGTGATTAGGTGACAAAACATATTTGGATTGTGCACTGGCGAGACACTCTCAGCCAGAGCCAAATAACTCATTTTTAGTGAGTGAGTGTAAAAACCTTCTATTTACAGAATAGAGAGGGAACATCTTTAATGAGACCTTTTCAATTTCTGTGCCAACTCACCTTGTGCAGTGTACAGACCCTTACGAAGGTTGGAATACTCCAAACTATGTTTAAAAGGATTTTCCTAGGCCTAGGACACAACAGGCTACGGATTTTAATGTTTAAATGACATGTACAGGGGGGGCGTGGCCAAGATGGCGGCGAGGTAGGACGCTGCTTCCAGAGCTCCTGCCCGCCGTCCGCCCAGCACTGCGTGTTACTAGACTCAGCACGCCCGCAGAGCCCCGAGCTTGCCACCACTTGCTCCGGAGACGTGGGGGACCCCGCTGGACGGATTTGAGGACCCGAGGAGCACCGGATCGCTCCACGCGAGGCCGGCTGCCTGCTGAGGCCTGCCGGCCGATGATCCGCCTTGGACCGGTGAGCTGAGTGGAGCGCGCATCCGGCATCGCGGCGGCTCTGTCGGCGCTCGGCCTGCACCTACTCGGCGCTGGTGGACCTGTGGCGCCCTGCTGGCAGTGGTGTGCCTTCCCTACTCGACCTCCTGCGGGGGAGCCCTATAGGCAATGCCGGCCTTCGGCTTCGCTTGCGCCTGGCGGCCCCGTCGGGCCTCGGGCCGACGCAGCGGGGGGTTTTGGAGTTCTTCGCCCCTGCGACAATACCATCGGCCGAACGGCACTCCGCACTCCCGGCCCGCCTCACTAAGCTCCCCGACCTCCCACCTCAGCCAGCACCCCCTGGGGGCACCATCAGAGGCAGCGGACAGTGGCTGGCGCCGGGGGACACCGTAGTGTGCTGACGGCGGCAGAGAACGATAGAGGCGGGTATTGGCGCCCTTGAGGCTCGGCCGCCTCCGCCCTCACATCGACGAATCCAGTCCACCGGGGGATGTGCGAGCGTGACCCCTGTTATTTGGGGGCCGCAGAGAGCGGGACGCGTGGGCCCACAGAAGCGGCCCAGCTAGGCCTGGGTGCGGTTTGTGGGCTCGGCGTGCTCCCCAGCTTGCCTCCCCTCCTCTTGCTGGGACGACGGATGCCTCATCTCCGCTGGACCGCCCCCGGGGACCTCAACAGTTGGCGGGCCGCGCCACTACCCTCGGCCACTTCACCGCCCCACGGGCACGCAGGTACAAGGGCCATATTGCTGACCGGTGACATTACTGCCTTCAGGGGTTGCCCTGTCTTAGGAATCGGCTCCTTCGTTTCGTCGGGGCTCCATCACGCTTCTCAACGCGCAATGCCCTGGCAGGAGATACGCCATTGTGATCACTGCGCCCGCCTCAGAGCGCTACCCGGGCCTGTCTCTGCGAGGGCAGATTGATGCCAGCAATACACCAGGCAGCAGCCTAGGAGTCGTGCCGGAGCGTGGGGAGCACTTGGCGGCCGCCCTGGTGAGCGGAAGGTCCTCGGCTGGGGGTGGCTCCGGGCTTCGAGTGGGCCGCCACTACTTCGCATAGGGATCAGCTTGCCCTGCACGCCTCTGACCGGCTACTCTCATGCCGCCAGACCCTTGGGCAGCCCTGACGCGACGGGGAAGGGACTATGCCCTCCACGAGAGGTGAAAAAGGAGAAATCCCTGAAGGATCTCTTCGCCCGTCAACAAGGCAGCACCACAATGGAGCTTCCACAACAGGGTGACACAGCCCACGCGAGGACAGACAGCCCCTCTGAGGAGCCAGTGACTCGGGCTTTCCTTGAGTCACTGTTCCCAGCACTACGCGAGGACCTCCAAACTGTTAAAAAAAGACCTCACGTCCGAGATTAAGGATATCAGGCGGGACGTGGACGGTATAGGGGAGAGGGTGGCCGCCTTGGAGGACAAGGGTGACAATAGAGACACAGAGCTATCCACCCTGCAGCAGGAGGTCCTCCGTCTCCAGGATCAGCACATAAATCTCCAGTCACACCTAGAGGACCTGGAGAACTGCTCCCGAAGGCACAACATTCGAATTAGGGGAGTGTCGGTCACAGCAGACACGGAGGACCTCTTCGCCTTTACAGGTGCGCTGTTCAATCACATCCTTGGAAATCCTCCAGACACGGAGATACGTTCAGATCGCGCGCACAGGGTGGGGCCACCCCGGTCTGGCAATGCTCCCCCGGCGCACATCTTGGTTTGTGTGCAGTACTTCCGGACCAAGGAAACGATCCTGAGCAAAGCTAGGTCCCTACACCCTATTACGTTTAAAGGACAGACACCAGTACTTTTCCAGGACCTTGCCCTCCTCACCCTTCAGAAACGGCGGCAATTTTGGCCCATCACGGCCCACCTACGCCAACAAGGGATTTCCTATTCTTGGGGGCACCCATTCCGCCTCATATTCCGGCATAACGGCAAACTTCTGCAGCTGCAATCCCTCACGGAGGCCAGCCGGCTTCTGGGGGTTGAACTCCCTCCGGAGGAGGAGGGCCGACGCAGCCCTGCACTTGAATCGGGTGTTTCCCCTTCAGGCTGGCAGCAACAGGGCCGCAGACGCCGAAATCACCGCCCGGACCCGGCAGAGGTTGCCAGGGGCCAGCGGAAGGTTCTGGAGTCCACGACGGAGGCTTTGGCGAAAACGCATTCCTGGACATTGAACTGGGGACAGTCCCCAGGTTCCTTTCAAGCTTCCGGAACGGGCGGCAGGCGGGAAGGAGGGAGCAGTTCTTGGCCATACTATGGACCCCATCGTGACTTCTTTCCGGTCATCTTCGGATGACGGACTCTTTTTTCAAACTCTGGTTCCTGTTTCATGTTATGTTTTTGTTGCTAGTTCTTGGGGCCCTTTTTGTTTTATTGTTCTCCTTTGGGGTTCTTCGTCCACCGTTCTCTTCCCCTACGGGGTTCAGGGATTCTGTCCTGTTGCTCTTGTTGCCCTCCCTAGCTCTGTATTTGATTCTTTGTCTGGGGTGATTTCTTTTTGGTTTTGAGGTCCCTCGTCCACCTTTCCTTCTAATCAGGTGGGTGCCCGCTGGGGTCTCCCCCTTGGTATGTGTGCTCAACCACTGCAGCCTCAGAGGCGATCCCCAACCCTGGCTATTGCGGTTCATGGTCCTACACTCATGTAGATGCCACCCACCACTCTTAAAATCCTCACTTTGAATGTGCGAGGACTTAATAACCCTGTCAAGCGCAGAGTGGTCCTTTCGTATCTCGACAGTGCCAAAGCTGATATATGCCTTCTACAGGAGACGCATCTTTTGTCAAAAGACTGCTACCGCTTAAAATCCCGCATGTTCCCGACCCAAATGTTCTCATCTGGCCCGCTAAATCTGCTGGCGTAGCCATCCTGGTCTCCCGCACATTCCAGGGTAAGGTCCTCTAGAAGGAGGCTGAAATCAAAGGGAGGCTCCTCACCTATCAATTTATCCTGGGAGGCCTGACATTCCCTATTGGTTCGGTATACGCCCCCAACGAGGGACAAGAGAAATTCCTACACGCCACGCTCACCGAGGCCACAGCGACAGCTGAGCGCCGGATACTGTTAGGGGGGGACTTGCACCTAGTCTTTGACAACATTACAGACAGATCATGCCAGCGCACAGGCCAGACGGGTGCGCTCTCTGCGGCAGGTCTAGCTCGATTGCAGGACTTGGGCCTAAAAGATCTTTGGCGCTGCTACCACCCCCACAGCCGTGAGTATTCCTTCTACTCAAACGCGCACAAAACGTACGCTAGGCTCGACTACCTCCTGGGTTCATCGCCTTTACACGCACTTATGACTGATGTTGAGATAGGGGTTGCCTCCCTGTCAGACCATGCCCCAGTAATCGTCACTTTCACACTCCCTCCTCTGCAACACCCCACGCGCCAATTGCGCCTCCGCGAAGCTCTCCTACACCGCGCAGATGTCGTAGAGCAGATACAGCGCGCCATTAAGGATTACCTCTCACATAATCCTAATCACGACACTTCCCTCTCGACACAGTGGGCAGCACTCAAGGCGGTCATACGTGGGGAATTTGTGGACATCTTCACGGCAGACAACGTTGAGCGTAGGCGTAAGAGGGATGATCTCACTCAAAAAACGAAGGAGCTGGAGCAGATGCATCAGAGGACAGGGGCACCCAGGGTATGGCGTCAACTATGGGCTATGCGAAAGCAGCTCGCTGCGCTGGATCAAGACAGGGCGGAGTTTGCGGCCCTTCGATTACGCCACTCTTACTACACCGGAGGGGATAGATGTGGCCACCTCCTTGCCCACAAACTTCGGGAAGCCCGGCAGAGGCAAGGGGTTCAGGAAATCCATCGGGGAGATGGTAGGCAGGTATCGGAGGATTCCGAGATCGCTGAAGCCTTGCGGGATTTTTACGCTCAACTCTATACAGGCCTGCGCTAGATAACGCCTCTGGCGCTGCTTACTCGCGGAGGCTGATTTACCCACCTTAACTAAAGCACAGGCAGACCACTTAGAGAGAGAAATCAGAATAGAAGAGGTTGTTGCAGATATCTCGTGCCTTAAACCAGCTAAATCCCTGGGCCCGACAGCTACTCAGCTGCCTTTTATAAAACGTTCTGCACACTGGTGGCCCCACTCTTGACCAGTCTTTTCAATTCCTTTGCCCAGCCAGGGGCGATCCCTGAAGACATGCTCGAAGCATCCATTGTGGTTATTCCGAAACCAGGGCGAGACAGGACTGTCTGCGGAGCGTATCGTCCCATATCCCTCCTTAATATTGACATTAAATTATATACCGGAATCCTGGCAGCTCGCCTAGCGCCCTACATGCCGGGGCTGATAGACCCAGATCAAGCAGGTTTTATCCCCCACCGCCAAACGAGCGATAATACCAAACGGGCCCTCCATCTCATTGAGAAGGCCTCCCGAACACAGGGGGAGTATATGCTGCTCACCATTGATGCCGAGAAGGCCTTTGATAGGGTCCATTGGCCATACTTGGAACAGGTGCTCACGTGAGTGGGGATGGGGGACAAACTTAGAACACACATCTTAAATTGTTGCCGATTCCCCACAGCCACTGTCCGGGTGAACGGCCATACATCGTCCCGCTTCCCTATAGGTAGGGGCACTCGGCGAGGTGTCCCCTTTCACCCCTCCTTTTGCGCTCTATATGGAGCCTCTGGCTCAGCGAGTCAGACATAACCCTCTAATAACAGGGATCAAATTTGGGAGTGATGTCCATACTATTAGTTTATACGCAGATGATGTCTTGATCTCCCTATCAAACCCGGTTCCGGCACTGAGAGCCTGCTTCCTGGAACTGGAAAGCTTTGCGCAGGCCTCAGGGTTTAAAGTTAACATGGAAAAATCCGTGGCGCTCGACCTCTCCCTGTCACCTTCCACCCGGGCATGTCTCCGGGATCAGCACCCTGTTCAATGGCCAGACGACACGGTCCCCTACTTAGGGATCCAGCTGGCCCCCTCCATCCCGGCTACAGCTGCTATCAATTATGCTCAACTGCGATCAAGAATCCGCAAGGAACTGGGCCAATGGAAGCATTACCCGCTCTCCTGGCTTGGCAGGGTGGCAGCTACCAAAATGACTATACTGCCCCAGATCCTATATGTATTCCAAACTCTGCCCATTCGCCCTCCCCTGGATGGATCCAACAGACCCAATCCGAGCTTGCGCAATTTTTATGGCACGGCCGCAAACCCCGACTGAAGCACACCATAGCGGTCCTCCCGCCAGAGGAAGGCGGCCTAGGAGTTCCCGACCTTCAGCTCTATTTCCAGGTTGACACAAATGCGTGATTTGGTTGAATGGAATCGGCTGGAATCGGAGAAACGCTGGATATTTCAAGATCGGGCTGTAGCCGCCACGTCCCTTCAGAAAGTTCTCTTCCTTCGGAAAGCACACAGACCGCCTAATCTTTATGCGTCCCATATCACTCGGGTGTCCTTGGAGGCCTGGGATCGTACTAACATTAAACATAAATGCCTAAATTCAGAAAGATAACATCAGGTGGGAGAGCTTTCAGCATTGCGGCAGCAAAGCTTTGGAATAAACTCCCCACCAATATCAGACAGTCAGAAGATCTGATGCAGTTTAGGAAAAGAGTCAAAACTTGGCTCTTTCCCAGGGAATGAACTTTCCCATAATTAGCCTGCCTCGATCAATCTGCTCATGGCCGCTTGTCCATTCATGGCTGACTTGAGCACATGTTCGACAGCGCCAGGATACCCTTTGGGCGACAGTGCGCTTTACAAGTGTTTAATACAATACAATAAATTGACTACCTTCCCCTCTCCGCTTACCCCAATATTCGATAACCCAGACTTTCAGCCGGGCGTGGGCGAGGCAGCGTGCGTACGTTGGCGCTCCACGGAATGTCGGTCTTTGGGCCACATCTTCGATGTCGACGGGATCATATCATTCCAGCAGGTTAAATCGGAGTATGGGATCCCTGAAACCGAGCGGCTACGATACCTCCAGATCCGACACTGGGCACTACACCCACAAACAAAACCGCACGCTCACCGACACCTCTTCACCTACGAAAAATGGCTTCTCACACGCACATCGGATAGAAAACTCATCTCAGACTTGTACAAAATGCTATTGGCCAGGAACACACATATGTATAGCAGCAGTAGGGCACGCTGGGAGCGAGACCTCGGTAGGTCACTCAGTCACAAAGAATGGGAGGGTGTGTATTACAGGGCACGCCACTCAGCCTACCATACGGGACTGACCGAGACAGTGACGAAAATAGCCACTTATTGGTATTACACCCATGCACGCATCCACTTAGTCGACCCACGACAGAGCGCTAACTGCTGGCGGGGCTGTGGGAAACTTGGCACCCTGGTGCACCTCCTCTGGGATTGTGAACACCTACAATCATACTGGACTCAGGTCCTCGACGAAGTGGACAAACACCTGGACACACAAATACAGAGGTTTCCTACTTACGTCTTACTGGGTCTCCCGAACCCCCTGACATATCCTCTTATATCCCGCAGGGGCCGCTTAATCGCAATTGCTCTAGGCTCAGCAGTTCAGAACATCCTGATTCATTGGCGCACCTCCCAGATCCCCACATTCACGGGTTGGCTGCAGCGACTATGGGATATCCCTGGGATGGAGAAGATGACCCTAACGCTGGCTGGGAAAGGCTCCGTTTTCGGAGAGCTCTGGCAACCATTCTTGTCCCTTCTCGCCTCAGAGTTTCGAGAACTCATCTGCCCCAGGTATTTGCGACTCCTGCGTCTCTCTGATCAGCAACCGGCAGCAACATAATCCCATACCCACTTGCTGGGCTTCCGACAGCCCCATAATTTTTACTACCCCAGTGGACGAGGGAAGGGGAGGGTGGGGGAGATGGGATAGAGTAAATTTCATTTCTATGTCTTTGTATTGTGTTGGTATGTTCCGAATCCTCTGCATTCGTATACTAGCCACTCAGGGCTCTTACCGCCCTTGCTACTTTGTATACCTTGGGATGCCGGACATGTTGTTTGTTGATAAAATCTCAATAAAAGATTTAAACCATAAATGGCATGTACACTCAGAATCACGTTTAAGCCGTCTGCCCTGGATATGGAGCACTATGTATAATGATGTTTCTTTCTACGGCTTACATTCTCAGATTGCTTCCTAACTCAGAAAGCCTTCTCTCACTATATTCCTAAACACTGCATGAAATATTGACAATGACTTACTCCCGCTTGATTCTTTTCCTTTCTTTCCTTTCGTCCTCTGGATTCCTTCTATTTTCCGATACCTCATTTCATTGATCACAACCTCTCCTCTTCTATCCTTATAATCTAACATTACATAATCTGCGCCAGCTTGTCTATCTCACCAATCATTCACCTGACACCACATAGCCCCAACTAATAATCACACCTACCTGATAATGATATATCACAAAGTAACTAGAGTAAATGCATGCAATTTGTCTTGAGAGCACATGACTAATCGCAATAACCAACAAAAACCACTAAATTAACCACTAACCTTTGGTTCCGGAGTAGCATGCTACTCACCGCAAAACACTTCAACGCCTCGTCAGGGATAGTAAGTGGTATATAAATCCAATTATAATTACAATCCAATTTCAATCACAATGTGATATCAAGGTGTGGTCTCACAATTTTGTCTCAACTTCTATCTCTAGGGGCACACCAATGGTTAGGACTGGGAGCGGTGTAGTCCCAACATGGACTTTGGTTCTCCCCGACTGGAACCGTCTTAGTTAGGTGCATTCACATGAATATGCTGAAACATTCTCTTAAGAATGACAGACAAGGGTTGTCGTTTCAAAGCTTTATATAAAGTATTAATAGGCAGATTACAATAAACATGCCATAAGAGAGTTTAGCAGCAAAGTATACAAATCAGAAGAACAAAGTACAGTTCTAAGTGAAATCTGGCAGAGATTCACCTTCTAAGGTGGGGAAATGGGGCCCTCTCGATGGCAGAAATCCAAGTACTTCTATAGGGCTTTAGACAAAGACTTTCACACATTCTGCGGGAAAACGTAATTCTCAGGATTTGCACCAATAGGGAACAAGCTAGAAGAAACATTTTACCATAGAATACATTTGAGGATTCTCTCATAATAGTAATATATTAGGATTTAGCCATTCTCATAGCTTTAGTTGAACAGTTGAATAGATACATTGTTTAGCAAGAGCCTTGGATGGTTGAAAAACATCCTTGGTTCGGAACAGTGAGAACATTTCTCTGTGAACACTTTCTGCTTAGTCATGTAGATACTAGCAATACTTTATTTAGAACTGAAAACAGTAGTAGTCCCCCATCTCGTGATTTAAATCATCACTTAAAATTCTTCATTACAACACATCATTCATCAACTTTGGATTCTTTTGGTTGGTCTCTCCCAGATCATTCAGAGTGCCGTATAGTTCACTTTGCATCTCTTCAACCTTGACATCAAGTCTCTTCCACTTTCTTCCTCTTGTTGCTGACAACGTCTTATAGCCACAATTCAGCCCCTTCTGTGATGAAATTCCTTTGCAGAACTTCAAATCAATTAGTAAACATAGAATTCCGATTAGTATCATCAAAAGAGGGGTTAAAAACAATTTCACAATTCATCCTCCTACAGTACCAAGCCATTCTCCTATCTTAGTAAATCCTTTAGCAATGGATCCAAAGATGGACCCTAATCCTTCCCATGCACCTGATTCTTCCAACTGGGTGAATTTATGCATTATGTTTGTAATGTTAGTAATATAGCTGCCAAGCTGCCGATCTATGCAGGGGATGTATGCACAACATTCCCGAGCATGAATGACTTAGCAAACTCCACCTTCCTTTGCTAGGAGTAAATCCAAGGGAAGGCGATTTTGCATAATCATAGTTCCATTGCAAGCAATTCTTATTGATTACTGTCAATGCCCCTGCGGTGTTTCTAATCTTTACATCGTTTAATGCCACTCCTATAGAGGGAATGAGTAGTCCAAAGATATCACTAAGAATCTGCTTAAAGCTGCACTTGCTCCACCTAATGTATTGCTCAAGAGGAAAACCTAGCTCATTATTAAGGTAGATCCTGAGGCAGACTAAGACAGTGTTAGATCTTTCACCCTTACGCTGGTCTTCCCCAATCGTTTTGCCATGTACATCCAGTCTTTGCTGGATTTCATTTTTGTTGGCCTTAGGACTCTGTGCACTTTACCACTGCTAAAGTACTTGTGCTCACTCCTCTGAACATGGCTTATTTGGCATATACCTAATTAGTATATTTAATTTACGTATCTGTCCCTTGTAAAGTGGTATACCATATACCCAGGGCCTGTAAATTAAATGCTACCAGTGGTCATGCAGCACTTATTGTGCCACCCACTTAAGTAGCACCCTAAAACATGTCCCAGGCCTGCCATTTAAGCTTCAATGTGGTGTTACACTGCCATGTCGACTTGGCAATTTATGTCAAGTTATTATTCCAAACTCCCAGGATCGGCGTGTTGCTCAAATGGGTCCACCTCTCAATCGCTCCACCCTCTGATGCTATAACAGCGCAGAGGGTAGGAATGATTACGCGAGGGAAGGGAAGGATGGGGACAGCGGGGAGGGAGACCTACAACACAAAAACACAAGTAAAGGATTGTTCCAATTCCAGTAGCTAATGCTCTGAGATGCTAAACATATACTAAGCTGTAACTACCTGTAAAGAAAAAGAACGTGCATTCCTGCGAATCAATCATTGATGTAGGCATCGTATCATAGGAAGGCTCTTTATATGCAACAGAAGAAAATACACCATTCCATAAGTAACCAACACACCATGGGCACTCACAACACACACACACTACTCTCACGCCACACTTTACCCACCACAATGAATGTAGGAACTTGCGTCACAGGGGGGTTGATACTCAACTCACACCATAAGCCCCTGCTAGGAAGAAAATCACAAGAACCACATAAAGTCTTCAGTAATACGTAACACCATAAACTAGATAAACTGTACTGGCATTAACCTCTCATGCCCTGCACATAGTTGGCTGTTAAGGCACAGCAAATGTCATAAGTGGAGAATCCACTAAGGAATCACTTCGTCTGTTTCATCAACATGCAACCGATATTACACACACTGGAACTTTGGAGGTAGTAAAGATCCCCCCCACCTACTTGCAATTGTCAAAAGAATGAGTTCTAGGTCCCTCGATCACTTCACTTGAAGTGGAAATACTTGTACACGAGTGGTGACAACGTCACCCTTACCGCCCTGGTAGCGAGCATCCAAATGCCAAGGATTCCTCTCCAGCGTAGCTCTCACTCTCTCCGGCGTCTGCTAATTCCGAATTCGCAGCACCGTACTGCCGCCGCCGCCGGATTAAGAGGCTTCCGGGTAGGCGCGTCATCATCGCACGCGCGCGCCTACCCGGAAGTAGGAATCATGGGAGTTGCAGTTTTGGGCATGAAAACGACACTTCAACCACATTCGTTTCACGCCTGGGAATTAAGTGGCTGTTCGGGGCCGGGGAAGTGTGACAGTACATCCCCCTCCCTGAAGGGGTCGACGAAGACATGGCTTCCCTGGAAATCGCTCATGAAACTCTCGAATCAATCTGGGTGCATGAACACTCCTCGCTGGCTCCCAGGAATTCTCCTCCATGCTATATCCCTTCCACGAAATAAGATACCACAAAGAGGACCCCCTCATCTTGGAGTCCAATATCTTGGATACCTCATATTCAGGTTCGCCATCCACCCACACTGGAGGAGGCTTTTTCTTTACCGGCGTGTAGGAGGGTTTCAGCAAGGATACATGGAACACGGGGTGTATTCTCATGGTCTTTGGCAAAGCTAAGCGTACTGAAACAGGGTTGATGCATTTTGTCACTTTGTAGGGCCCTAAGTAGCGAGGGTTAAAGACACTGTATCTGCAAAACCTGATGTTCCTTGTGGATAACCAGACCACATCGCCTGGTTGGTACGGGGATTTTCCCGACGATATACATCTGCGTGTCTTTTGTAGCGTGTCTTTGCTTTTTGAAGATTCAGCTGCGTCTTTTTAATGGTGAGTTGTATTTGTTTCACTCTGTCGTGTACTTCAGGTATTTTAAGGTCCATTCCAGGGTGGATCAAGGGCAAGAACCGAGGATGAAACCCATAGTTGCTGTAGTAAGGGGTTTGATTGGTGGACTGGTGGTTCGTACTGTTGTAAGCTGTTTCTGCTACCACAAAGGTCCACCCATTCATCAGTGTTTTCTTTTACATAGCAACGTAGATATTGCTTTAACGTTTGATTCAAACACTCAGTCTGACCATCCGTTTGTGGATGGAAACTCATGGATTTTGCTGATTTTATTTGCAAGGCCTCACACCACACCTTCCAGAAATGAGCAGTGAATTGGGATCCACGATCGGATACGATAGTGGTTGGCACACCATGTAATCGAACGATCTGACTCAGGAGTATTTGGGTCATTGGGCTCTGCAAGCCAGCACACAGAGTTGGGTTACAACACCAAAGCCATGGAGTCCGCCGAGGAAGGCACTCAAGCAGCAGAGCAAGCTATTGATAAAGGATGGAAGAGATGGCATTGCCCCGTGCTTGAAGAATCCAAAGCGGAAATGAAGGCTATTGCCACCTAGAAAGTATATTACCGCTGAACTGAGTTCCCTGTTCTGGTTGCTGCTACCGGCCCCTTGGCCCTACCACGCACTTTGCACTTTTTCGCTGGTCCCTGGAGGGGCTTTAAACTGCACACAGCGGTCCCGCAGCGCGGAGACCGCTGAACTGAGTTCCCTGTTCTGGTTGCTGCTACCGGCCCCTTGGCCCTACCACGCACTTTGCACTTTTTCGCTGGTCCCTGGAGGGGCTTTAAACTGCACACAGCGGTCCCGCAGCGCGGAGACCGCTGAACTGAGTTCCCTGTTCTGGTTGCTGCTACCGGCCCCTTGGCCCTACCACGCACTTTGCACTTTTTCGCTGGTCCCTGGAGGGGCTTTAAACTGCACACAGCGGTCCCGCAACGCCGGACGCGCGCGGGGCGTGCCCGGGCGAAGACCGGGCCAAGACGGGCCCGCTCTACGCCCGTCAAAGACCGGAAGAGACTGGACTGGGCCACGTCCCTGAAATTTGGTTGCAAAAGGGTTTGTGGTTCATTCTGTGTTTAGGTGTTAGAGGATAGGGTTTTCTATTGGGGGTTACTGATAAAGTATTCATATTGTATAATGAATAGACGTGATGGGAGGGGGAAAGGGGCTCAGGTTGCCGGGGTTACTGGAAGTGGGTCTATTGCAGGAACATTGGATACATTTTTATTAAGAGCTACTTCTGTCCTTGAACACGAGATTGTCATGGCGGAGCGGCGTCTATCCCTGGAACCTATAAGTAAAGGGCCCACTACGGGGTTTTTAGATTTTGATATAGATGGTGTAGGATCCCTCGATTGTGGCCCTCTCCCGGTAACTGGGTCGCTAACTAATAGCTTATGTAACCCAAGTAGTGCTGTACTGGAGGTAAATCCGATATGTAATCTAGAATGCTCTCTTAATAAGGTATTGAAGCCACCTATAACAGTTGGTCCTGATATAGCTCCCGTGTCTGACCCAATTCCCATCTCTGTGGTGAAAAGGAAGAGGGGGAGGGCCCACAAAGACCAAACCCTGCTAAAATTGCGAAACAGTCCAAAAAGGGAAGGGAAGGTTTAAGTAAAGGTAAAGGTGTAGTAGAACAGGCAAAAATTCGAAATGTCGATACCCCTCCTACTGTAAGCCTATCTCAGGATGAAGCCACATGGCAGAGGCTAGAAGCTTTGATACTAACTATATTAAATCCGCTTACTATGAGATTGGTTTATATTGAAGATAGGCTTAAGGGTCTTGAGTTGCAATCAAAAACTAATTTTCGGATTCTAGAAGCTCATATAACTAACAGTAAGCCTCCCTACCCCCTAATTAGTAATCTAGAGAGTATTGAAAGGATACTTGTTTCTAAACCTAATCCTAATCCTATATTGTCTGAAAAGATGAGCAACGGTGTCGAAGTGATACCTGTTGTTAATCCTATATTGTCTGAAAAGAGGTCCCAGGGGAGGGCCCTGGACCTGTTGTTATAAGTTGGGTACCAGCACATGATACCAATCGAGCTAAGGGCATGGAACCTACCTCCCTGGGGGGTACCTCAGGAGAATTTGCACAAGACCTTATGAGCCCAACTGGGCCCAATAAAAACAATAATAGGGTAGAGGCAAATAATCATGTTTCATTGGTTGCTAATGTTGGAAATGACCTGACAGGGTTAGGTATATTACCATCTAGGATAGGCTCTACGGGCGTAATCAGGAAGACGGCTGCGGTATTTAGAGATGGGAAAGGTATGGAGAAATGGAGTAGGCCATTACAATTGCCTCCGGCAGCTGCCCCTCTGGTAGTGGTGCTGGGAAATGTGCCATCACTAAGGGAGGGCCAAGTTGAATCAACTGTCCAATTGATGCATAAAGCTATGTTTTGGCTGGATCAGAGTCTGAGGGGGCTGGCGCTTGGGATAGGATAGACAAAAACCATCTTATTATGGCAAGGAGAGTTACCTGGATAGGGACAATGGGGAAAGAACTTGATGGGGATTGTGTGGTATTAAATTTTAATAATGAATTTATTGTCAAACACCTACTGGAGTCGTTGGGTAGTTTTTCTAACAACTTTGTAACTAAGATCATAGTTCTACCCTTGGCCTTTTTTATAGGCCATTATTCCCTAAAGTGTTGGGACCATTACAGTTACGTTTGAGTCCAAGGGCACAGGCTTGGGGGGATTCTAGTTGTTTACCCAGGGTCTATAACCCTGGATGTGTGAATAGATTTGCCCCCTTTCCGGCTTGGACGCGTGCGACTGACAACCACAGCCCGTTCAAACTCTTATTGACAAGGTCTACCCTTTAATAAATCCCTCAAGAGTAGAATGGCTGCACCCAGAACCCATAAATCTAGGGGAGATAATAGAGAGTATGCCACAACCAGTTTATTTATCAAAGGATGACTTAGATCTCCTGGATAGGGCATCCAATGAACAGGACACGAATATGATGGGTAAGGATCAAACATTGTGCGGTAAACCCCAGGTTGTGGATTTGAAGGGAACATTACTATCCTGGAATATTGCAGGACTAGGATCCAAACTGGGTTGCCCAGATTGGCATAGTTTTATTGAAGCTTTCGATATCTGCCTCTTTCAGGAGACTTGGGCAGAAAGCCCTCTTTTTTGTTTAGGTTATTTAAATTCCTTTATCCCAGCATCAAAAGGACCAAAGGGGAGACCGTCTGGGGGTCTGATAATATGGGTAAAGCAGAACCTAGGACTGGATGTAAAAGATATACCGACAGTTAATAAGGATATCCAGTGGGTGCAACTGTCTAGAGGGAAAAAGGTAATATTGAATTTATTTAACATTTATATACGTGGTACCAGGGGGAAAAGGTCAGGTGTTCTTACCGCCCTAGATACCATTTTAGAGGATAGTAGAATGACTTCGAATATTGTGATAGGGGAGACCTGAATGTGACGTTTGAGCCCCTTTTGTGGGAGGAAGGTAATTTCGTGGAAGAGGAAGATATTAAGTGGGATATACCGAGACTTGAGCTTGAACCAATAAAAAGATGGACTGAAGTAGTGATACAAATTAACACCATTTGTATAGAGAAGGGCCTACGGGCTGTAAATGGCCGTACGCCATCAGATAAAACAGGAACTAATACCTACGATAATGGATATAGCAGTAGCAGGATAGATTATGTGTTGGTAAGTTTGACGCTATGGGGTAGGATAAAGGATATGCGGGTTCAGGTTAGAATGGAAAGTGATCACAATCCGTTATGCTTGGACTGGGACCTATTAGAGTCAAAGACTGGGCACAAAACAAATGTGATGTATGCTACCGCAGAGGTTGTTCAGTCGAACGATATGAGGCGCCTTAAGTGGGCGAGTATATCAAAGCTACCTGATGTACTAGATAGCATTGGTAAAGAGCTGGCTTGTGCCCTCCAGAAGTTGAGGGTGTGTGCTGAGAACCAGGGGCGCCCGATGATTCTACCAATATACATGCCATTTTTTTTAACCATCTACGATCTTATTTTATTAAGGGAGGTAATGCTAGTAAGGCACCTACCCAAAAAATTCATAAATGGTATAATAAAAACTGTAAAGAGGCACGTGTAGCAGTAGGTAGGGCCATAAAAGCGGGTGCTTTGTTGTCAGTTCAAGAAGCAAGAGCTAGTTATCGTATAGCAATAGCTAAGGCAAAAAGACCTGGGATAACAGTCGTTGGGAGGAACTCCGGGTCGCTTGTGCAGGGAGAAATACTAAACAGTTCTGGGATGTCTACAAATGGGGCAGTGGGGACGTGCTGCAGCACCCTCGAATTATGTTGCCCAGCAAGAGTGGGTTAACTATTTTAAGCCCCAGTATGCTGTTGAAGTGAGAGACTCAGATTGTAGTTTTACTAAATGTTTTTTTAAGGAGATATATTTTACTATGCAAGATGTAAAGCAAGTGCTCAAAGCTATCCAAATTGGTAAGGCATCGGGCCCAGACTGCATCCCGGGGGATGTATTCCATTATGATATTGAGAGCTGGGGTATGTATTTTTACCTGCTAACAAACTCTATAGCCCGGGTGCTGCTGTTCCAACTTCCTGGGCCGAGGCTGAAATTATTCCCGTTTTTAAGAAAGGGGATAGAGCGCGTCCAGGTAATTACAGACCAATAAGTTTGATAGATGCTGCTCAAAAAATTATGGGTAGGTTGGTCCTAAACAAAATACAGTGCTGGATTGATGAATTTAGTATTTTATCCTCTTTTCAAGCTGGATTTAGATCCTCCACCAGCACAATTGATCAGGTATTTAGATTCACCTTACTTTTTTGGAAGACAGTTGTGCTGGGTAAAGGAAGTCTGTATGCGGTCTTTGTCGACCTCCGATCGGCATTTGACCTCGTACCGCGTGGAAAACTTTGGCAGGTGCTGCAGGAGATGGGCCTACCCCTAGACCTATTGACCTTAGTGGCCCGGTTACATGAGACTAATTCTGCCAAGATTAGGTGGGGTAAGCAGGGAGAGCTCACAGAACCCTTCCCAGTTGAAAGGGGGTGCGGCAGGGTTGTGTGATGGCCCCAACACTATTTAGTCTATATATTGACGGGATAGTGGATTTCATGCTGGCGACTCCAACTGATGCCCCCACTCTAGCAGGAGTAAAAGTGCCGATATTAATGTTTGCGGATGACACATTGATCATTTCCAAGACACCAAGCGGACTCAAAAGAGCACTTACCATCTTTGAGGAGTTCTGCTCAAGGCGTGGCTTGGAGGTCAATGTGTCAAAGACAAAGATGATGGTTTTTAATCCGCATAGGGTTTTTAGGGGTGGTATAAATATGAGTAATCTCCTACTAGAGCAAGTCAAGGAATTTACCTATTTGGGAGTGATCATTCAGGAAGGGTTAAAATGGGCGCACCAACTTGATATCTCAACCCTAAAACATCGGCAATTAACAGGAGCACTCCAAAGAGAATTCAATTCCTCCTTTCACAAGCCAATAAGTCCAGTGCTAGAAATATATAATATGAAGGTAATGGGCTCTGCATTGTATGGTGCTGAGCTCTGGGGATATGAGGACTTATCTAAACTCTCAATCTCCGAAAACAAGTTTTTTAGGCACATTACTCGACTGCCGCAAAGTACACCTACATATCCACTGTTGTATGATCTGGGGAGGAAGCCTATAGCACATCTAGCAAAAATTCGCCCTCTTTTGTATTGGCGCAGGCTGTGGTCCACCCCAGAACTAGCAGATTATGCAGCTGGATTTTTAGACGTAATTAAGGCAGACACGCAGCACCAGATAAAATGGCTCAGGGAGTTAAAACGATCTCTGGTGGAACTTGGCATGAGCCATTTATGGGAGGACCCGAAAAATAATGTTTTCCCACCCAAAAAGATTTTAAAGGCTAAATACTGGGAAAAGGTCCTTAACTGTACGGAAGCCAGGTTTGATTCCTCATCCCTAACGGGATTTTTTCTAGAGCATAAACCAATGCCGAAGTTTGAATATTATTGGGACTGCATTCTTAAACCCCTAGAGCGGAAACTGTATTTTCAGTTCAGGATAGGTACTTTACCTATAAGAGTTTTCACAAACAAGTGGTCTAATGCACATAGTGAGTTGTGCCCAGTTTGTATGATTAAAAAGGAAACAATGGGCCATTTTTTGTTTGAATGTGCAGGTTACCATGCCCCACGCCGGGCCTGGCTGCGCCCTATATGCAAGTTATTGGGAATAAGAGGTGCGAACCAAGCAGTCAGAATATTAAGAAGTGATACAAAGGAAGCAATAACCATAGCAATGGCTAAATTCCTGGGGTGGGCTTGGATAATCAGGGCTTGTTCGCAACGAAAATTTGATGTGTGATTTTAGAAGGCTTAGTAAAAGATACTGAATTGATAGGCAGGACGGGTGTATCGTATAGTTTTACTGTGGGGGTAAACAAGATTACTATGAATTTAAAGCCGGTTGTTACTAAAGCTTGTATTTTGGTAAATATTTTAATAATGGTAGTTTTTAAAGTCAGGGAAATGTTTTGGGTCTCGAAACTTATAGTATGTTTAGCGTGAGGTTCTTTTCGACATATATTGACGAAATGTCAAGAACTAAAATTGTAATTAACGTTTTTATGGTATTTTATGCATTATCTAATGGTGTTTTATTGTTTCTAATGTTTTGTGTATAACTGTGTGCTTTTATGACTGAAAACGTCGAATAAAGCTATTTGATGATGATGATTTTGGCCAATTGCCCAGAAGTAGGTAAAGTCTCGCATGCAATGAAATGCCCCATCTTAGTAAGACTGTCTACTACTACCAAAATTACCGTGTGGCCTTGATCTTTATGCAATCCCACTATGAAGTCTATAGATATAGTAGTCCATGGAACAGAGGGTGTGGGTAATGGTTGCAACAAACCCCGAGTCTTTCTGTGATCGGATTTCGCTTTTGCACATATCTCACATTTCTGTAGATGAAGTACTACGTCTGTTTTTACTGAAGGCCACCAAAAATATCTCAGAATTCTGTCTAGTGTTTTGTCTATACCATTGTGACCTGCACTGGGAACCGTATGACACCAATGGAACACTCTCTCTTGTAACACTTTTGAGGGGATTAACATCTGCTTTTGTCTTATAGGCACCCCTTGCCTCATTTTCCATTGGGGATGCTTCCTGAGCCATTTTCTCCATGTAGGGGTTGTACTTGCACGAGCCACAGAGTGTAGAAAATGTTCAGAATGCACTACACCTATGACTTGATCTGGGGCCAATATAGAAAGAGATTGTTTATTCACCGGGCTACACGCGGTTTCTTGCCTGGTGAGAGCATCCGCTTTCCCGTTCTCCGCACCCGGTCTGTAGGTGACGATATAATCGAATTCGGAGAAAAACAACATCCAGCGCATTTGCCTGGGGGACAACAGACGGGCAGACCTCAAATTGTAGATTACGATGGTCGGTGTATACTGTGACCACATGTTTTGCCCCCATCAAATGATGTCTCCAGGAAGTGAAAGCATCCTTGATGGCCAATAACTCTTTCTTCGCAATGGTGTACCTTGTTTCAGCATCATTTAGCTTGCGAGACATGTACGCTACAGGATGTAGTTGTCCTGTCTTCTCATTCCTTTGAGACAAAATAGCCCCCACCGCCATATCTGAAGCATCAGCTTCCACTACAAACGGCTTCTCAGGATCTGGGTGGGCCTAAATAGGGGCTGACGTAAAGGCTCCTTTCAAGTCCAAACGTGTGTAGATTTGAGCAGTTTTCACCTGGTCTAATAGTACGGGAATTAAAGGTAACGGATACCTGTTCTTAATGGTAATGTGGTTCAAAGCCCTGAAGTCTATGCACGCGCGTTTCTCCCCGTTTGCTTTCGGTATAAAAAACAGAGGGGAGGCTGCAGGAGACTTAGATGGTCTTATAAAGCCATTCGCCAGATACTGATCCAAATATGATTTTAGATGCTCATTTTCCGCGTCCGTGAGAGCATAGATTCTGCTACACGGCACTACGGCTCCTGGTACCAGGTCTATCTGACAGTCATAAGACCTATGAGGGGGTAACACATTGGCTTGCTTCTCATTGAACACATCCCTGTATTGTTCGTATTCCTCGGGTAAAGTAATGTCTTGCTCTGCTGTGGTCGCTATGTGAAGCAGGGAGGCTAAAGCTTTCACCGGTAGAACACTGGGTTCATGGCCGCACTGTTCTTTACATCCTGGAATGTTAAAAAGAACGGTCTTGGTAACCCAATCAATGGAAGGATTGTGCTTGATCAACCAGGGTAACCCAAGAATAATGCCATACTGTGGGGCTCGTATTATATTGAAGCATAAGGACTCGATGTGTTGAGGTGCACTGCGTACTGATAACACATTTGTGGAGAAACTGACTGGTCCCGTGATCAATTCCCTCCCATCTATGGCCAAAACTGTCTCGGGCACATCTTTCTTCACCAAAGACAATTGTAAGGTAGCAGCCAACTCCTCATCCATAAACAACCCAGTTGCCTCTGAGTCTATCATAGCTTCCAACTCTCTCCACCCTTCTGGTAACTGAATAAGGATGGGGATCCTAAAATGTTCAGATTTGATCACCTGTATGTCTTGAGTTGAAGGGATTACTAAGCCGCTCAAAAAGCCCCCTCCTGTTACTTTTGAGCATTCTAGTTTTCCAACTTAGGAAGCATGGGTGTACTCACGATACCCAACCCTGGTTTATTCTTGGGTTTAGCCAAGCAATCCCTTACAAAATGTCCTTTCTTGCCACAATACAAACATAGCCCATTCTTACGCCTTTGCTCTCGTTCCTCCTGTGATAAAGAAGCCCTAACTGTTCCTATCTCCATGGGTTCTGGCCCTCCGGCCGTGCTAGTTTTAGGAAACCTAGGTCTTTCGTATCTAGAAAAAAATTTATCAGGTCTTCTCCTATCGGTCCTGCGATCATTTATCCTACTGTCTAACCTCAAGGCCAAATTAATAAGATCAGTACACGTGGCTGGTTGAGGATCTACCTGGGCTATCACATCTTTGAGTTAATCTCGTAATCCCTGATGAAACAAAGCTGCTCTCTTCTCCTCCGGCCATCCAGTCTCTGATATTAAACGCTGAAACGTATTCAGATATACAACTAAATCTTTATTTCCTTGCCTTAATTCCAATAACTCCCTATCGGCTGAGAGGCTATGGGATCGTCTATCGAAGATGTTTTCAAACTCTTTTCTAAATCCATCCCAATCATACAAAAGCGGATCGTCATTACGTACCAACGGAACCGCCCACAAAGCTGCATCTCCAGCTAAATATGAAATAAGGAAGGCTACTCTAGCTTGGTTAGTAGGAAATGCCCTAGGTTTACAAGTAAAGTGCAACAACATCTATGTCATGAAGACCTGTACTTTGTTCTCGTCCCCTGTAAACCTTTACGGGGCCGCCAAGGGTATAGGTGTTGAAAATTCCACCGACAACGGTGATGCTGCTCCTGTGAAGGTACCTGAAGACCAAGAAGCACCACCACCCCCTTTTCCTGCGCTCACATCAAACGGATTTCTCTGTAATTTATCAACGCGATCTCGTAAGATCGCTGTTTCTGCCCTAGAGGCAGTTAATTCCTGTTGGACAATAACCAAGGCTGCCATTACATCCTCTAAGGTGGCCATCATCAACTAAACACCGATCAGGAGAGAATAAATTCTTGGGCTGCGAATTCTGTCAAGGTATTATTCCAAACTCCCAGGTTGCTCAAATGGGTCCACCTCTCAATCGCTCCACCCTCTGATGCTATAACAGCGCAGAGGGTAGGAATGATTAAGCGAGGGAAGGGAAGGATGGGGACAGCGGGGAGGGAGACCTACAACACAAAAACACAAGTAAAGGACTGTTCCAATTCCAGTAGCTAATGCTCTGAGATGCTAAACATATACTAAGCTGTAACTACCTGTAAAGAAAAAGAACGTGCATTCCTGCGAATCAATCATTGATGTAGGCATCGTATCATAGGAAGGCTCTTTATATGCAACAGAAGAAAAGACACCATTCCATAAGTAACCAACACACCATGGGCACTCACAACACACACACACTACTCTCACGCCACACTTTACCCACCACAATGAATGTAGGAACTTGCGTCACAGGGGGGGTTGATACTCAACTCACACCATAAGCCCCTGCTAGGAAGAAAAATCACAAGAGCCACATAAAGTCTTCAGTAATACGTAACACCATAAACGAGAAACTGTACTGGCCTTAACCTCTCATGCCCTGCACATAGTTGGCTGTTAAGGCACAGCAAATGTCATAAGTGGAGAATCCACTAAGGAATCACTTCGTCTGTTTCATCAACATGTAACCGATATTACACACACTGGAACTTTGGAGGTAGTAATGACCCCCCCACCTACTTGTAATTATCAAAAGAACGAGTTCTAGGTCCCTCGATCACTTCACTTGAAGTGGAAATACTTGTACACGAGTGGTGACAACGTCACCCTTACCGCCCTGGTAGCGAGCGTCCAAATGCCAAGGACTCCTCTCCAGCGTAGCTCTCACTCTCTCCGGCGTCTGCTAATTCCGAATTCGCAGCACCGCACTGCCGCCCGGATTAAGAGGCTTCCGGGTAGGCGCGTCATCATTGCACGCGCGCCTACCCGGAAGTAGGAATCATGGGAGTTGTAGTTTTTGGGCGTGAAAATGAGACGATTCAACCGCGTTCGTTTCACGCCTGGGAATTAAGTGGCTGTTCGGGGCCGGGGAAGTATGTTATTTTAACCCCGTTGCCAAGCCTTAAACTCCCCTTTTTTACATATATGTCATCCCTAAGGTAGGCCCTAGGAAGCCCGTAGGGCAGGGTGCTGTGTAATTAAAAGGTTGGACATGTAATTTAAGTTTGACATGTCCTGGTAGTGAAAAACTCCCATATTCTGTTTTCACTACTGTGAGGCCTCCCATCCCATATGAAAAAATTGGGGATTTCTTATTACATTTAATAAGCAGTAATTCCTAATCAGGAGCAGGTAGATATCTCATGTTTGTTACCTATGAAATTGTAATAATAAATGGTCTTTAATGGTAAAGTTGGATTTTTTATTACAATTTTGATAATGCCTCTTTTAAGAAGTTGCCATTTTTCTGCCCTTTGTGCCTGTAGTCTATCTTGTGTTACGGACTGGGTGTAGCAGACAATTAGACATTGTGAATTCCTCCCAGACAGCGACACAATAGAGAGATTAGTTGTGTCTCAATGGGCCATCAGCTAGCAGGATTGAAGGTGGAGCTAAGCACAGCTCCACTTACACCTGAATCGCCTGTGCTCTGCCTTCACACAAAGGGCCTAATCACCCTGTATTGTCACTGCAGCCAGCTTGGAGCTGGAACGGGAGTCGAGAGATTCCATGCACTTCAAAGAACCTTTCCAGATGCTTCTCCCACCTTCCAGAAGAAGGGCACTAGAGTATAAAAATAGGACCTTCAGACCCACTCTTCAGTTCATGACTGGACCTATAGAAGGACATTCAGAAGACTGCCTGATGCTGCGTTCTGCTGTGCACTCTGCCAGACTGCTGCTGTACCTGGAAGGACTGCTTTGCTGCCTGGAGCCTGCCTTGAACCCGCAGATGCCAGACCTGCTGTTGAGCACTGCACCTTCACCTGCACCCAGGGCTAACAGAAGTGACTCCAAGGGCTAGTTTGTTGGCCTCATGTTCAGAGCCACAGGGACACAAAAGGCTCCCACCATATTGAACCCGCACCTGGACCCGGCCTGAGTGAGTCCAGAACCCACAAGAGTTGTCCTACCAGTCCTGGACCCTTGGCTGTGGTGCTAAAGTTGCCCAGATGACCAATTTCTAGAACTGAGGACTAAGACAAAATTTTGCCAAAAACTCTGAGAACCTTGAGACAGGGACCAACCTATTCTTCTATCCGCCCGAGGTGCATCGCCAGTCAGATTGACTTTGCAGCTTCTCTCACTACTTTCTTCTCCGTGACAGCAAATCGGTCTCAGCGGTCCTTCGCCAAAGGGGTATAAGACCTCGTGGAACTGTTTTTGGCTACAGCCCTCTGCTTCATCTTGCTGGCGTTTTTCGACTTCCATGTCCGTGACTAAGTCCGAATGTAGAATTCCTCACCGCGGCTTCAACCCAAGGCCATCCGATGAGGACACTTCCTGTGGCCTTGCCCCTCTAAATTTTACCTGCTCAGACATTTTTGTTCAAGAATTTTTCTAAGTCCGACGGTAAGCACTGACCGGGCCCAATCCACTTCTTGTATCTGTATAATGCTCCATCGCCATCACCCTTAACTTTCACTTTCACCCGGTCTCATGCAACTAGATGTCTGCGGTGGGTGCTTTCATTTTCAGGCACTAGTTTTTACTACAAAGTTTTAAAATGCATAACTCTGGTTCTACTGATTAGATTTTTTGTGTCAAATAGTTTTTTTTTTTTTAAAACAATTGTTATGCTATGAAGCATGTAACAAGGCACATCTGAAAGAGGTTACATAGCCCTATTTTCTTGTTTACAACAAACTGTATTTGCAATTTGCCATTAAGCATGTAGAACCATCTACGTAACAGAAACATATAAGGCAAAGCAAGATTAGGCAGCAGTTAATTTAGCAGGTTTTAGTACATCACTTGGTATCATATGGAGTTGCGGCGCAGCAGTTCATCCAAGGACAATGTATCATTCTGTAGATCAGGTATATATCATACTAGGTGACTGATGGTGTGTTAGGTCTCACTTAATTGCATGGTTCTCTTATGAATGCTGATATGTTAGGGGCTCCCCCTGTGGGTGAATGGTGTATATCTCTCATCCCTCCTGAGTATTTACCCCTGGTGTCAAATAATTTATTAAAATGTACTCGGTTTCTAAATTGGTTTGGGATTTTTCTTGTGTTGTATTTTCACTTTATTACTGTTTGTGTGATGCATAAACACTTATTGCTTCTAAGTTAAGCCTGATTGCTTTTTGTTGTGTTCCAAGCTACCCAGGGTTAAGCACAGGTTAATTTAGTGACTATTTGTGGTTCACCCTGCAAGGGATTGTCGCTTTTGCTTGATCAGGGCTCACACCCCAGTCAACCAACAACCCAATTTCTCACAGGTGGCATAACAACTGCTTACCCAATTGTGCAGTAGCTGAAAACAAGCTGATTTACCACACACATAACAAATGCCCTTAATGCTAACTTCTAAATTGGAAAAGGTTTTCCCTATGAATAAATAATTATGATGTAGAACCTACCCCAAAGTTGTAGTCACTTATGTGACGTAACCGTATTCCTACAAGCACTATATAGATGGAGTGCTGGGCATCTCAAAAATTGTGAAGGACTGTCCTCACACACCACCAGGTGTCATGCTTCATTATAGGCAGTCCTGGCTCTCTAAAAACCTGGTTTGATAGAGGGCGGGCCTACACCTGAAGACAGGAAGGCACTTCTAATCATTTAAGTGGGGGCTTGTGCAAAAAGTGATTTCAAAACCAATGTATTACCCCAAATCACATTTAATCATAGGGTATTACTTGGTATTAAAAGCTGGAATGTGGGGATTAGGGGAACTATTACCCCATCACCACTATTGTCGTCAACATGTTTCTGCCATTGGCTCCAATGAGTCCGCTGCATTTTTCAGGACGAGAATCGGGTTCCTGTCTTGCCAATATGACTAGATATATAGGCACTATGTTAGGGCGACCTATGTCAACCTCTAACCTAACGCTGCTGTTCTCAAATACCTGTATAAAAAATTTATATTTTATTCAAGTGGGTATTTCATGTGTTTTTTCGTAGATAGGAATTGGCAACATCATACACACCATGCATATGCGATATTTGCATGTGAGTGTGGTAATCACATGACACTGCAAACGTGAGATACATATTAAAACAGTTGTCCTTTTGATGTTTGTCAGTTTTCAATATCACAGGTCTTTAATATAAGGGAGGCTCATCAGGTTCAGTCAAGCAGTCATTAGTTTGAACTGGATACTTGCAAGATATGTGCAGTCTGGCCCTGAATATTTCCGATTGATCTTTCTCTCTCTTTTAGGTCGTTTTGTGTTGTGTTGCTCAACTCCAAGCCTGCATCTGTAATGTCAACCAGGTCTGAATGTTCTTGTTCTTCTAACTCATTGTCTAGAGTGGGACAGTTGGAAAGCCCAGACATAGTACTGCAGGTCTGGGAGGGATAGTCCTCCCTTCTCCCTCCTACGTCTCAACTTCTTCCAGGCAATTCTGATTCCTTTATAGGCCCATATGAAGGAATTAATAGCCTGCGGGATGAGGTGAGCATCCTACCATTCAGGCACGAGGGATGGGAGAGAAAAGTGGCCCTTTACGCTGACGATGTACTGGTCTTCTCCTCTGACCTTTCTACTGCCCTACCTGCGGTAATAAAGCATGCCGAAGATTTCGGCAGGATATCAGGGTATAAGGTCAATGCTGAGAAAACAGAGGTTATGTCTTGGAACTTCAGGGAGTGCCAATACCAGACCAAAAGAGAGATGAGATACCTTGAGGTTAGAATAGTACAGGACATCGACAAAATCTCAGAGGTTAACCTGGCTAATGTAACAAAAGAGTGCCTGCGGCTTATGAAGAGCTGGGCCCACCTTCCTTTGTTAATCTTTGGGAAGGTAAACCTGGTTAAAATGATAGTGCTTCCCAAAATCACCTCCTTTAAAGCTATTCCATTACATTTTGGTAAGCCGTCTATAGACAAACTCCAGCAGGCTATTAATTTACTTTCTTGTGCTCTGCCTTTGTTGCTTTTCAACATAGTGACATAGCTTACATTAGTATTAAACATGATGGTAGCTTATACTTAACAATGCAATTTACCATTTTTGAGTATGTATATTATATGTTCAGGGTCTAGATGCCCGTTTTGGTAATTGTTTTCCATTTCTTTATAACTGCGACGCATATTTAGATATCTGTCATCATTTGGAATTCATCACAAATGGTCCATTTAAGTTATATCCCTTTAGGACGGCACAGTCATCGAGAGAATAGTCCTATTTCTACCGTTAGGTACGTCATCACGTACGTAGTTTCATCACTTGCTCCATATAAGGGACACGCTGATCTAGCTTCCGGTTTTACACTTTCTGTCGCACATCTGTTGCATCTGTACCTGGAAGGATACATTATTCGGTTAACCAGGTGAGTTTTTATATCCGTAGACCCTCGTTGGCTTCTAGTAGAGTGCTTCATTCTTCGTGTTAATTGTTTGTCTGTTCATTGACACTTCAGAGGCATTAGTCATCATACTTTGCGAAGTACTCAGGGATCAGACTGGTCTAGCTCTTTCATTCCTGGTTGATACCATCCGCATCGTTTTATCTGGAATCCTCATTTCGCAGGACACTTAAAGACCTATTAGAAGTGTTCATTTCATTTTTAGGTACATAAATATTCCTGCTACTTAGACACCTTAAGAAATTTTGATTACTCGCTTCTATTTTGGTATATCTGGGTTGTGACCTACCCACTAAATATTTTTAGGCATAGATGATAATATGCACGATTTAAACATTTCTTGCACTCAGCCTGATACTACTCTACTGTGGCATACTATATTCTGTCGCTAATCCTTGTTAGTGAGGTTATCAGTGAGCGATAGTATTAGTACTGTGACATAATAATAACTAGAGAGACTCAACAGATTGACTTACATTAAACTGTATGTCCCATCTGGAAATTCAGGGGACCGATTCATTCCTGTCGCATTTCCAATATGTTAATACTGTCATTACCGCATCACAGCCTAAAAAGAACTCTTTTTCCATTCCCTGTGGATCACAGCCTTCGGCAGTTTGCAGCTTTTATGTCGTTTTTCGTGATCAACTGTAGTCACAATAGTGCTAATCAACTCTCCATTAGGTATTTCGACTTTTACAATATGGCTCTTATTTTATTGAATTTTGTTAATATATAGTAAATTACTTTATTCTCATATTTCTTGTTTTTACCTCTAGTTTTTCTGGCCAGCATACTCGGATTGCTGCATTAATTCTCTTCCAAACTCTTGTCAACATAGAAGTTAGGGTAAGTATGCGACCCCCCCTTTTTCTCCTTCCCTTTATCACTCTTCAACTACCAACACTGGTTTGAATTAACAAGACATTTTCAAATACTTTCTCATATCTACATTACCGAGTACTGATTTCCTAGTTCAAGGGTGGAGATTAATGAATTTCAAAAGCATGTTCTCATCACGTCTATGACTTTTGCATATCTGTCTTGAATTTGGGCTCCTTAAGGCTCTATCTTTGTTTGCTCCATTCTTGACCACACCTTTTCTGATTTTTTTTGCTGAGTAAAGACTCAGTTTATATATAACAATAATTAATGTATTGTATTGGCTAATAAGAACATGATATACATTGCAGGTTCTCATTTCACTTCATTTGAGGCTCTTCCTGAAGAAGGCGTGTCAGTTCGCGTAGAAAACGAAATTATTACTATTATTGGGAAATAACTTTTTCGCCACTCAGTTTTTAAAAATGTTGTGCCCACATTTAATAATTTTGAATCAAGCTACTATTTCTGTTTTAACTTGTATATATTTCATGTCTAAATATGTGATTTTTCTTATCTTGTCATGAGGTGTATATGGAACATTGTTTTTACATCAATCATTTTCATTTTTCTGTATTACTTTTGTGTTACGAGACATGATTATAATTCTATTTTGGAGGTTTTCTATACCCCATTTAGATGAACAAGATTAAATTTAATTTTTGGTATTACTTTGGAGATTAAATAAAGTATGTATTATTCACATGTTCTTTTGGCCTACATCTTTATATTATATTTATATTTTTGAATTGGTTGCCAAGGGGTTGTTTCTTTGCAGAGCTATTTAAACACAAGTATGCCCTCACCACTTCCTGTAATTCCAAGCCACGTCAAAGCCCTGATACAGGGAGGGAGGGTGGGTAAGTGATGACGAGTAGCACTAAGAGTAATGAAGATTAATGGTAAGTAATCGGGCCATTACCTCTACTCAGTCATCACTTGATGAGATATACCCAAGATAACAAGGCATTTAACAATAAAAACACCTATTGGATGAAGACGATTGGAGAGGGAGGCTAGCATGGCACCTAGAGAGCTGACTATTTCGACGCGGATGCGTATGATACAGTTCAGCTACTTGTATGCAACATACCTCACTCCGAGGCACTTACAACATTTGCTCACCGATGTGCAAGCGGCATGCGTGCGGTGTGCGCTTCCCTTGGTGAACTTAAACCATGTAGCCTGGGATTGTCTGCTGCTGAGGCCCTTTTGGGAGGAGGTGGATCATATACTTTCTGCTGTCTTAGGCCGCTCCCTGGAGTTAACGCCTCATACTGCTTTGCTGGGTTGAAGATGGAGAAAGGGAGCCCTAGAGCTGAATGTGTTTTTCTGGGGATAGCTTGCTTGGTTGCGAAGCGGGATGTGGCCTGTGCATGGAAACAGAAGCCGCCGACTTTTAGGAGCTGGCGTGCAGGGGTGGACTGGAGCGCTCACCAGGAGAAGCCAGTCTTTGAGGCTCGTTGCTGTACTCAGAAGTATGAACATATATGGGGGAAATGGTGCGGCTACTATGGTCTATCGATTTGAGAATGCAATGATATACATTATTAATGTCTGGGCTTGCTGCTATGCCATGCATGTATATTGACCATATCTACTAGACTCATCACGGGTTCTAAGAAGTCCAACCACATTTCGCCGGACCTGAAATTGCTCAATTGGCTTCCATTTGAGGCAAGGATCCAACTAAAGATCGCTTGTATGACCCATAGAGCACTACACTTCAACACCCCACTCTACCTGACAAACAAGCTGGAACTATCTGGTGGCTCCAGGTCCACAAGGAGCACCGGCACACTGCTGCTCAAGCCAAAGAAATGTAATAAGCTTAACCTACAATCGTACATTCTCGGGCATCGCCCCGAGAATATGGAACTCCCTTCCAGTGGAAACAAGACTGATTCCCTCTACACTTGCCTTCAAAAGGGAAGTTAAAGCTCTACTAATGAACAATGCGCTGAACTAGATGCTTTTCTCCTCTTGCCTCTAGCTTACTGAATACATATCACTTCGTGCGACTCATTGTCACCTACCATATTGTTTTGTTTGCTCTTGATGTATATTGCCATACTTTTCGTTCTCATCCAGCCTGCTTCCTATGTCCACCATAATGTCCTCTTGCTCCTTTTGTATATTGTCCCACTGTTACCTTGATTTTTCTCCCCTAGCTGTTTTCCTATGCCTTCCTCAACCGTATGTAAAGCGCTCTGATACCCACTTGGGTCATGTTCGCGCTATACAAAACTTTAAATAAATAAATAAATATTGCACTATGTGATGCTGTGTCTTGCCGCAAACTTTTCAATAAAGTTGGTTATAAAGAAATTACAAAAAAACAATAAAAACACCTCTTTGGCTTGACTAAGTTCCCTCACTCCCCAAACCCCTTCTCTTTAGGGCTAAAGTTCTGCAATCTGTAGTGTCTAACAAACGTGTGTCCACATGCCCAAGTTCTACCTCTGCAAATCTCCTCCGGTGGAACCCCTTGAATATCTGCTCATGACGCCGGCATTCCCCTTGTAGAACGACACTGAATGCTACTCGGGCACTTAAGGTTTTGGCTTGAATAATACACAAAATTGTCTCTTTGATCCATCAGCTTATAGTTATCTTTGATGCTTTCTTACCTTGATCAGGCAAACCAAAAGCGTCAAATAGAGAGTCCGATGTTCTGTACTTACTGAATTGGTCAACGTAAACAGACAAAGCACTTTTAACATCCAGGAAATGTAACAGTCTTTCAACTTCACACAGGAGAAGAATGGAAGAACTACTTCCTGAGACAAGTGAAACCTTGAACGAACTTTGGAAAAAAAGAGGGATCAGGTTTCAGAATTACTGCATTATCCAAAAATCTCAAAAAAGGATGACTCAGAAGAGCTGAAAGCTCACCCAAACGATGTGCAGATGTGATGGACACAAGAAAAGACACCTTAAGAAAGAGAAATTTCAAATCCGTAGTCTAAAGGTTTAGAAGGATGGTGCTGCAGACATTTAAAAACAAGCGGAAGATCCCAAGAAGGGGCCATATTTTAAGACAAAGGCCTGGAAATAGAAAAGCTTCTGAAAAGTCTGGAAACAAGAGACTCATAACGTAACATAACACATGTATTTGTAAAGCGCACGTTCACCCAAGGGTATCTTGACACGGAATAACAGATGTTTATTGTTACCCAGCTCAATAGTACTAATTTTTAGACTTCAGAAGGATGAAAGGCTGAGTGGACCTGCTGGGATTTAAACCTGTGACCATAAGGTCGAACACAGGCCCCTAAAGTGGACACATTAGTCCAATAAGCCACCAGACCCAGCAACTCAGAACCAGAAGAAGCAAGGTCATCACCCTGAAAAGCTTTAATTGAGAACCACTGCTGTTTAAGGGTTGCTAAAGAGATGCTTTTGTGCACCCTTTCTAACCAAAAGTCCAGAACAGAAGAAAGGTCACAGGAAGTTGCAGAGACATTGTTAGATATACACCAAGAATTAAAGTTAGACCAATGCCTAGAATACAACTTCAAAGTTGAAGGTTTTCTCGAACTTTACATTGGTTTTTCCTCAAAGGTGGTTGATGCTTTCTGTAAAAGCTTCAGTCTCTCAACCTCCAGACCAAGAGGGTGATCTTCGGATGGTTGCCAGTGTTCCCTCTCCTCAATGGCGGAGGAAACAACTGAAGAATTCAAGGAGGATACAAGGCCATCCTCTTCAGGAAAGAAAACCATGTTCTGTGTGGCCAGAAAGGAACCACCAGGATCACATTCACCCTCCACTTCAGAATTTTCAACAAAAACTTTGGAATCATATGAAACGGAGGAAAAGCGTAGAGAAGCTTCTTTGTCCACCAGATTAAAAAGGCATTCACTCCACAGGCGGGAGCAGAACTTTGGAAGAAGATGGTCTTTCTTGGCGGCAAAGAGGTCCAAATATGGAACGCCACACCTCCCGCAGATCTTCAGGGCTTGAATGTAAGCTGCCTGATCCAATTCAAGGATTTGTCAGCTTCCATCCAATTCCATCTGCCTTGTACTGCATTTCCCTCCAGGGTTGCTTCCCAACCTGTTCTATGTGCATCTGTTGTCAGAACCCTTGGCCGAGAGGGGGATGCATCAGAACTCCACAAAGGAGATTCTTTGGCTCCAACCACCACTGCAGGCTCTCCTTGATTTCCGGAGTAAGAGGAACTGTTTCCAAATTCTTACCACCTTGCTGCAGGTGCTTGTTCAGGTGCCATAAAAGAGGGCAGAGATGTAATCTTCCCCAAGGGATGGTGAATACAGAGGAAGTCATTTGACCTTGAATCTGCATCCAGTTCATTATCAGAGCTGTCTTCTGACGACAAGGAGTATTCAACAAGTATCGCAACATTCTTTCCCATGGAAGAAATACCTTGTCCAAGTCTGTGCAGAACTCTGCTCATAGAAATACCAGATCCATTTCTGGAGTCATATAGCATTTTGGAAGATTCAAGAGGACCCATGGCCTTTTAGCGTAAGAATGGATTCTTGAAATGCTTGCAACACCATTGCTTGTGACTGGGCACAAACCAACCAGTCGTCCAAATACAGGAAGACTGAAATCCCTGGGATGTGCACTATGTTGAGAACTTCTGTTGCCTTACCTATCCATGCATCCAGAAAATGGTGCATCCTTCCCCAACTGGCCAATCCCACCCAACCACCTCCTGGGCCCAAGCATAGTCAGGAGTGCTTATCTTTGATCCTCCCACTCAAATCCTGCTTCTTTCGACATCTCTGGGAAGGTTTTGACTGCTTTCTATCATAATTCTGCCTTCTTGATTGTTGACTAAATGAATTTCTGCCCTTGAAGAATGATGAAGCAGAAGAAGAGCTAGATGCTTTAAGGTGTTGTTTCCTAAAAGAATAAGAATGTTTTCTTTCTTTAAAAACTTTTGTACATTTTTCCTCCAATGAAGAACGAAACAATCTTTTTACCTTATTAGGCATCTGCAATGCTGTAGCTCTATGTGCCGCGTCCGTGTTACATTCCTTCAAAAATAAGTTACGTGCCACAACTGAAGACTCACAGGCCAAAGCAGAAGCCCGAACAGTGTCAAATCCAATATCCGACAATAGTTCAAACTGCCTCTCAGCTTCTTTCAGTAAATCAGACACATCCTGGTTCTCCGGAATCGCTTTAAAAATGGTTTTAAAGCCAGTCAACAATTATTGGGAGGTACACGCACTATATACACCAGCTCTTGATGCCAAATGTGCTCCTGAATATACTTTCTTGAGGGCACCTTCAACTTTCTGTTCAGCAAGATCCTTTAAGATATTTTCTTGTGCCATCGAGGATCTCCCCACCAAACCTCCCACCATTCTACATGAGCAGAATTCGAAAGAATCTCCACCAATTTCTCAAAGGGTAAAGTCTTGCCATAAATCTTGGCAAGTTAATATTTGTCAGGATCTTTCCACTCATTCAAAATTATGTCCATCCCAAAATCATGAATAGGCATTCCTACAGATGGCGGGTTGCCTTAAAACAGTATCTTTTGGAGGAACTAGGCGTTTCTTCCACTGGAAACAGCATATTTTCTTTAAAATGGTTCAAAATTTCAGGAATTGCTTCTCCAGGAGAGTACTTGCCTTTCAAATCAGGGTCAGGAGAGTCATCTGAGTCCCCAGAGTTTGAAACATCAGAATATAAACCAGCGGCCAGTGAATCCTTCTGTTCACTCTTCTTCCCTTTCAAAGACGCCAAATTTTTCAAAATAAGTCTTTTAATTCTCTCCTCCACATCCCTCTTCTTGGACTTCTTAGAACTTGATCTGTACCTCCCAGATGAAATTGATGAGGAGGAAGGAGAGGAAACATGCCTCCTTTTCTCAGAAACCATCACCATTTTCATAACACAAAGCAGGAATCAACATCGGCAGCATCACGGCCTACTTGTCGATGCTATAAACCGCTTTAAATATGTTGTAAGTTCACTTTAGGGCCCACTGAGTTCTCCCTTATTTTAGCCTAACTGCACGTTGTATAAGACACAATTGATGGACGGAATGCATAACCAATCAAAACATTCACCCCCAGTCAAGAGATCTGGGTTAAATCTATCATTCTTTTGCTCACCATGCCACCCCAGTTTAGACCTGGCCATATGCAAATCAGTCTTGACCCTGTGCCTCATGGGAACAGTCCAGCCCGAACTGCCAAGCCAGGTCCTCCCTAGACCGGAAACAAGCATCCTAGGACCGGTTTCGGGGTTTCACCCCTCATCAGCCAGGGTAGCTGGATTCCAGTGGCACAGTGAGCCCGGGACCCACGTCTGGGCATACCCGGCGCACTTATGGCGAGGAAGCAAAAGACGCACAATTGATGGACGGAATGCAGAACCAATCAAAACATTCACCCCCAGTCAAGAGATCTGGGTTAAATCCATCATTTCTGTGGTTGCTTTGTTCGCCCTAATTTGGCAGGGAATGCCCAGACGTGGGTCCCTTGCTCACTTTGCCACTGGATTCAAGCTAGCCTGGCTGATGAGGGCTGTTAGCCCGAAATCGGTCCCAGAATGCTTGTTTCCGGTCCAGGGAAGACCTGGCTTGGCAGTTCGGGCTGGACTGTTCCCATGAGGCACAGGGTCAAGACTGATTTGCATATAGCTGTCTGAACTGGGGTGGCAAAGTGAGCTAAAGAATGATGATGGATTCAACCCAGATCTGTGACTGGGGGTGAGTGTTTGAAAAGTTTCAGCACTCCGTCCATCATCTTTGTGGTTAACTGCACGTTGTAGGCAGCTATGCTTTGCACACGTTACACACAGCACGTTTGTTTTGTGCCAAATATTTTGAAATACGTTGCAAATATTTTTATTATTCAGTTCTCCTTTATGGGACTCCGTCTGAATATTTCGTACAAGGTTGAACAACATGGTGCCCTGTTTTCTCTGATCGGTTAGCAACAAATCTTGGCATTTAGACAACACAGAAGCAGCTGCTGTTTTCAAGTGAGGCACCTCTTGTCATATACACCAAGACTTGTTTTTTTAAAACAGAGAGGAGGATTCTTGCAGAGGGGAAAGGTCCAGGGACGGGTGCGCTAGCTTTGCGCAACCTGAGATGCAGACCCCCTAACTATAAATGCCAGGTATGGGGGCCTGTTGTAGTATTAGAGATCAGTGATATATCACTCTGCTCATGTAGTGCGGGTAGGCTTAGGCAGATATATCATTGCCATGGTAGGGGTTTTCATTGTAAACAGTTTACTCATAATACTAATTACTCTGCTCAGTTGTATATGTTTTCTAATTGCAGCACAGTTGCTTCATAATAGAGCACAATAGTTTCAATAAATATTGTAAAGTTCCCTCGTGCCTTTCTTTTATTATGGACCTGCATGTGCGAAAAAAACAAAAGGTGACGATCTGTTTTCACGGTTCCCCTGGGAACTAGAGAGTTGTGTTCTGGGTTGCCAATTTACCTGTTACCCTGGGAAGGTAGGGGGCAGGTAAGGCAGTATGAGCTAGTCGGATTTGGGCCTATAGGTACTTATGTGGTATAGTTACTCAGTCCCTACATTCTGATGTCCTGTGGACCTAGGTATAGTTTTTGTTTCCAAACAGAATCCCTGCAACATGGCGCTACCAACTTTTGGTCTGGTACTTATTCACGGGGCTCCAGAGTAGTGCCTGTGAGTGTCCATAATACCACTTACACCTACCACCGGAGACAACCGTGCTGTTGGGGATTAATCCTCCACAGAATTTTAGGAAGTACCTAATTTTCACTGTTGGTTTTTCAAGTTTGAAATTTTAAAAGGATAAAACCCATTTTTGTGTTTGCACTTTGTTTCCATTGTTTTTTTTGACCATGGCGCAGCCACAGCCTATTCCAATAATAGTAATATGCAGACCTGATGTCCATGCTCATGTAACTGTACATGGCCTTATTAATGTGGGTTGTGACTCCATTTTCGTAGTTGAAGCCCACGATGGCTATCGCTTTGAAGTCTTTTATTCTTGGATCAACTGTCCAGCTATGGATGCTCAAACAAAAACATTTCATGAATACACAATTCTTGCACCACCAGCAATCTATAGAGCATGTGTGCTCTTAGAAATGCCACTTTCACATTGGGAACATATTACTTGGTTCCTAGGCAGCCTTCCACATTTACATGCACCAGTATGCACAGGTCCACTAAGTAATGACTGGGCTACCTGGCCAGCATTAGCTGGTTATACACCATACCCTGATATAGAAAATCTTACTGCTCAACAGTTACAACTATTGTACCCTAGTCTAGTTAAGACTATATAGACGCTTAACTTAATATGCTTTGCGCAACTTGTTAGCAGCACCAGCAAAAGTTGGCCTGCCAGGGCAAACCCAGTTGCCTGCAGTTCATACAATAAGTGCAGTAATTGTTCATTTAGTTATGGGCAAAATACCCACTAAGCGTAAGGACATTCCATTTTGGATCGCCCCCCCCCAAAAAAATTATGACCAAATTGAAGCTGTGTTTCCCTTTAGGGAACACAAGACAAGCACGGAATATTGACTATGTGCTTACCCCATGGAATGGTTCCCGCTATAGGTGTCTGCAACACTTGGGGGACAGTCTTTGCCGCAATATATACCATCAGTCATGGTACTCCTTCCATGTCAGTCTTGCCTGACATGTTAAAACAAATACAGAATGAACACGGGGCAGCTGCAGCCCTGGTTATGGGGGTGAAACTAATGGCAAATTTTCCTGTGGTATCCGTAATGATTCTGTCCAACATTAAAGGCGAAGTGGCATCTCTAGCTATAAGCCAGAGGCTCGCATCGGTCGCACAAGCCACCCGTGAACATGAGCTGCCTATAATTATTGCTGATGCTTATACATCCTTAGGACGCAATAATTTGGGAACCAGACCTACTAAACCACCACTTGGCAAACCTGATTCAGACAAGGAAGCCAAGCAAAACCCTGAGTTTGTTAAAAGAACCTTGGGATAAATCTAAACAAAAACAAAGGTAAACCTCGCAGAGGTTCTCCACCTCTGGAGCATTCAGAGGGGTGCTATAATTTGCGTTATCGCACACAACTCAAGGCTCCAGACAAGTATCAGATGTCTGATACTGGTTATCCTCATTCCTCACAGGACTCTTCTGACGAGCAGTACGAGAGAGAAGGGCGATTTGATCACAGACAAGAAGAGTACATGAAACCTCAGGGGGACTCAACGCTTATTTGACGTGAAGCTAATGAAGGAGGAAAACCTTCCTCAGAATAAACCCCCATTTCAGAAAAAGAAAGTTGTGGCTATAACCGCAAAGTATGCCACAGACACTGAGAACCCTCCTCCTGAACAGGATTTGGGCAGTGACTCTCCTCAACAGTGCATCAGAAGTCAGTATTGTATGCTGGAATCTCATGGAGTTTGACAGTGAGAGCAACTGATAACTTCATTACAGTTGAAACCCCAGACAGATTCGTAGCCCCTCCAGATAGATTATATGATTTAGATATTCAAATTGAGGGTAACTTACAGTGCACCATTCAAGTAATATTCTGGGAAAATTCAACTATTGGTGGTTTATTCTTGTAATGGAAGTTGCATTTATTCATATTGCGCAATTGTTCTTCACCTGTTGGCAGTGCTAGGCACTATTGGTTGTTTATTCTTGTAATGGAAGCTAGCATCATTCATGTTGTATACAGGGTGTATAACAAATCCTGACTGGCATGCAAACTCTCAAGCACAGGATGTGTGCCATGTGTCTTACACAAGTCGAACACTGCTTTCACGTGCCCTCGTGCAAACTGTCAATGTACACAATGTGCAGGAAATGTAATTAGCTAATTACACCAACGTGCAAACTGCCAGACTCATGCATGTGTAAATAATTGGCCCTCCGCGACTATTTAAGCTGCGTGGAACAGAAATCCAGTGCTTGGCTTCATTTGATTGCTGGCAACCACTTACCCGGCGCCTGCTGGCTCCCGCAACGGCATCCTTTACTCCAGCTCCCATCCCTCTGCATCAATGACTCTCCAAGGGTCTGGTCATGTTCCAGCACTCTTCTCCAGGCTTCCGCTGCGCCGTCTGCAGTTCCCTCATTTCCTGTAGAAGCACATAAGAAAGGTAAATTTCAGCAGCGCTCTTAGTGCTGAGGCAAACTCACTTCAGACGGCCGCAAACCAGGTAAAACAGATTGCATTATAAAAGCGCAGAGACTGGAAGCGCTATCATTCATTTTTGGTTTCACATATTGTCAAACAGAGCCTTTGAATGTGTCAAAACAAGAATAGAGACGAAGACCTGGAATGGGTCATCCTGGAGAAAATGAACCCAGGCGTCCCTAACATACAAAAGAAACTTCATACACAGGAACAACATTGTGTCTATCGCCTCAAAACATGGGAAATAGGCCTCAACGATGACATCCCATGGCTGCATATCGGATAAACCAATCAAAATATAAACACCATTGCACTGTTTTCTAAAAAACTGTATACTCAGATGGGATACGCATCATCCCCCTACATGGTAGATGGCAATGTTCTAACAAAGCACCACAGAAACTTACTATACTGGCAGGTGCATATACACTTACATCATCAACCTATATGATGGAGGGCACTGTTCGATCTAAACATATAGGAGGCTTATCATACCAACAGGTGAATGTGTATTTGCATATATGCCTCCAACTTTAAACATTTGACATCCATCACCCCCACAATAATAGCCCCCAGATGTTTCTCAACAACCGTCCTTTCCTTTATTTATCACCCTAACTAGACCCTGGTTGAATTTTTACTGAATTTTACCGCCTCAACTAGTGCCCACACCGGACCCTACACATCAGGGAATGAGGTACCTTATGGGGGATTTAAAAATTCAATTTCTATCCCAAAACGTCACTCATTCGGCAACTTTTCCGTGTGAAACCGGACGCGCATGCGCGCACCGACACGGATTGCAGGGCTTGCTGAATGCATGAACTTGGCAAGGGGCATTGTGCATGTGCGCACTTCACCACGCCCCAAATGACCGGGGCGCTCCTGATGCGATCAAGCGTGGCACGCGTCTACCGCGAACAAAACCTGACCGCAATCGGTTGCCTTTGACGCCACAATCAGGCAGTCCGTTCGGACAGCGGAAGCCGATCGACACATTTAAGCGCCGCGCACTATCTAGGCAGCATTAAAGACACCGGATACCAATGAATCTTAAATTAACACAGCCAGTGTCCATTCTCACCTAATTAATGAGCAATTACCAATCTGGGTACCTTTATAAACCGAACGCGAAGGCTCATTCCATTACCAGCGGGAAGAGGCGAGGACAGATTGTAGGAGCACTACGAGGGACGCACCTTGAGGCAGTAAGGGGGTGACTGTGATGGATGTTTGGAAAACGTAGTTTTTCAGCCCATGGAACTCGTTTTCAGGGTTTTGTACGAATGTGTGAGTGAGCAATAATTCAAAGCCCTCAATGTATGAAAGTTTGTTTGTTTTACTAAAGATTTTTCCTTACTCTGATTACCGAGTGTGACTACAGGGGTCCTTCATTTCCCCCCCTTTCCTTGGGACATCCCATCCCCTAACCTGGGGTAAGATTGTGAGCTGGACTCACAGTATCCATTTTCATGTGCACCACGTTTGCAGTGACACGTGTGTTCACATCCACATGCATTACAATGTTTATCTGCATGGTACAAGTCTGATTCTTTTTTCCTGGAATTAAACCCTTTTTAACACTTTGTTAACCTCTATTTTACAGGTTTCAAGTTTTCACAGTAGAGTTTGACAAAGGTCAACCTACCAGGTGGATTTATCTTAGTCCTTAGAGACTAGATAGGAGCCCTTACATCACGTCCTGATGAATGCCATGGACCCTCCTGGCCACTTTGGCAGAAACATGTTGACGACACAGATGGGGATGGGGTACTAAACCCCAGTGTCCCCAATCTAGCTTTTAATATTAAGCAAACCCCATACAAATCAAATTACATGTGGAGTTTGCATTAATTTTAAAAATTACTCACTTCTTTGCACTGGCCCCCACTTAGTTGTAGAAGTGCCTCCCCTGTCTCCAGGTGAAGGCACGCTCTCTATCAAACGTGGTTTTTAGAGAGCGAGGACTGCTGATGATGAAGCATGACACCTGGTGGTGTGTGAGGACAGTCCTTCCAATTTTTTGACATGCCCAACTCCCCACAGAAGAAGACGTAGTGTGCCTTTTTCCATCTTAGAATCAGACACTCATTCAGGGTAGCTTCTTTTTGTGTGTATCAAAACAAGAATAGTGACTGTGAAACTTGAGGGTACATATGAATCCAAGAAAGATGTATTTCCTCTTATAGCTGCAACTGTGTAACAAGGGATATTGAGACTTTAAAACTCAAAAACTTTATTCAATCCTGGGGGATTTAAGAGGCTGAGTGTTTGGATGTGTTTTGTACATTGTTTCCCTTGGGCCTTTGCAAAACTATTGTTCTTGGCATGTCACTTGATGGACACCTCTCACTGAGAAGAGGTGTTATGTTTCCTGCGCTGGGTGTCATGAGTATGACACAGAATTATGTATACAATTGTGTTACGTTGCCATCCAAGTGTGTTATGTTGCCATCACAAAATAAGTGCTAATTAAGTAATTTTCATTACAGGACAAGCATCCCTCTATAGAACTAATCCCAGATCCCGGTGACCTAGTATCCAGAGTCAAGACTCCATGTAGTCCTCAGCCCAGTAGGCCCTGGTGGAGAGAATCAGCACCATTGGAAGAGCCGTTATTTCTCTCTCTTCTCGCAACCCCTTCCCCTTGGGAACTCGCAAGGGTGCAGTGCGTCTATTCACTGGTACCACGTTAGGTCCCACTGGGATTCGGGGAATAACGTCGCCCCATCGAACAGCCTGGAGTTCAGGGGAGTGGCTTGCAACAGATGCTTCTGCACATGCCGGTGTGGCAGCCACAATTTCGCTGCTACAACAACGTTATTGGTGGCAATGCTCATATCAACAGGCAAAAAATATGTCCTTTGTTGTGACATTTGTCAACAAATTAAAGCTTCCACTGTGTCTTGTCCACCGCAACTACACCTGTTGATTTCCAACAAACCTTTTGGCTGCATTTAATTGGGCCATTGTAGTCCTCTTATTTCGGATACTACGTTTAAATTTATCCTAGTTGTAGTTCATTCTTGCTCAAGGTTTCGCTGGGTTTGGCCACAGTGTTCGGCTAAAGCTCGCACTGTTATTAAAGACATACAAGTCTTTATCAGGACACATGCATGCAGTACATTCCACTCAGACCAAGACTCTGCTTTCGCTTCAAAAGAGTATCAGGATACTATGGCTTTCCTGGGTGTACAGGTGCATTATTCTTCTCCATATCGGTCCACGAGCAATTCTGTTGTGGAGAGGATGAACCACGACTTAAAGCAGTCCTTAACAGCCAGAGTATTAGGCACAGGGCGTCGCTGGATCCACCACCTATATGAAGTGCAATGATCACTTAATCTCCCTAAAAGATCTCTGGATGGTCACAGGAGCTCCCGTCATGCTCTGTGACTGAAGGTGGGAGGGGCTGAGTGGCTGGCGGCTGTTTCGATCTGAGACTCCGGAGCGCCAGCTGGTGCAGTTCACAACGCTGAGCAGGGGTGAGCACTGCGGACGTCCAGAGTTCGGAACGCCTGCTGCGGAACACGCGAAGAGACGCGATTCAAGTGCGTCTCTCGCACCGTCTCTCCATATGGGACTTCTCGCAGCGGCTGGAAGTTGGAGCTAGGATGTAGAGGCAGGGACGCCTCTGGAGGAGACCCGCTAATGGGCTGTGTCAAGATTGAGGCTGCCGGAGGACGAAGGAGTTTTCTTTTATCCCTCCTGGGTTTTCCTTTTTATCTTTGTTGCACTGTCTCTGAACCTAAGGCTGGGCCGTGGACTGTGGAGGCTGTAGAGGCTGGTGTGCTTCTGTTGGGATGTCCGCTGAGGGATAACATGCTGCAGTTCTTGAGCTCCCTGTAAGCTGAAGCCATCTAAGGAGGTGAGACAAGGAGTGGCCTGCACTGGGAGATAAGGGCACCGAGGGAGAAAAACAAAAGCGTGAGTTTACCTGCAGAACAGTCTGTGGCTATACCTTATTTAATTTCCTAAAAGCTGGTATATTTACATTAAGGCCTCAACAAACACTCTTGTGGGGTGTACATGGATTGTGAAAGGAAGGAGCACTAAGGCATCCCATTAGAGATAGATAGGTGGGGGATAGGTTGCAGAAGCGGCCTAACTGGGTTCGATGCGGCTTGTGCCCTCATAAGCCTTTCTATACCTGTCTTTATCATAAGGAATAAGGCATAAGGATTAATTAATATAAACAGAATCTCTCGCGACCCTACCGTGAAACCTCGTCTGATGGCAAACTCTGTAAAGGGCTCGAGAACACGTTGTAAGAGCCCACTGATGAAAAGACGGAGTCTTCAATGAGGTAAGAAAACTCTTTATTCCCGGTCTCCTCTATCCACCAACAGGGCAGCAACTGCCACACCTGAACATTCCAAGGTAGCCTCCAGGGAACAGCGGAAGGTACCAGGTAAGAGGAAAAGAGGGGGCACAGCGGAGGAATGTACCAACATTAAATAGAGGATGGAGTAGGAGGTGACACCAATAAACAAATAAGTGTAATTAATTGTAACACATCTTCCCCCTGCAGAATGAAAGGAAAAGATGAATAAAACAAAGAAAGGTTATTTGGACATGACATAGTCTTGTTGCCAACTGGGTGCTTTGCGGATTCTCTGCATCATAGGTAACTTGTGTGGAGCCTGATCGTGAGATTCTATGGTGGATCTGTGATTGGATGTCTCACTATATATGGGTTGAGATTTAGTCAATCTATCCATGCTCCACATTTGGTCATTATCCGTTATGGCTGTATTTCTTCTGATCGCTGTGATTTGCATAGGTTTGGAAAATTTAGAGTCAGGATTGCTAATTCTGGGATTTTTAACACATACCCAGTCTCCAACTCTCCATTGCGGAATTTTGGTTCCATATTTGAGGTCGTAATGAGTTTTATACTTGGTTTGGTGTGTATTTATTTTGTCTTTAGAGGCCTGAATGTCGTGCATAACACTAGTTCCACCTCCCAACCAGTTTGGAAAGAATTTGGTGCAGGGTTTCCTTCCCTTTAATGCAGTAAAAGGGGAGATGCCTGTAACTTGATTGGGAGTGGTGTGGTAAGCCCATAACATCTCTTGTATTGCCTGTTCTATTGGAATTCTGTTAACACTAGCTAACTGTATGCAACTTTTGATCATGCGGTTCATTCTTTCTACCAGGCCGTTGGCCCTGGGACAGTAGAGGGGCGTTTTCAAGTGAGTAATATTCAATTTAGTAAGGAACTCCGTCATGGTGTGAGAAGTAAATTGAACCCCATTGTCAGTGATTATGGAAGATGGGATGCCTTCCAGGACAAATGCATCTTTGAGAAATTGAATGACGTAGTCAGTGGTAATTTGGTTGACCATCCTCACTACAGTCCAGTGAGAATGGTAATCTATTAAGACTAGTGCGAATCGTTTTAGTGTACTTTTGTAATTGAGCGGACCAATTATGTCAAGAGCAATCTTCTCCCATGGTTTGTCTGGTACTGATACTGGGGAGATGGGTGCTTTCCTAGTTATTTTTGACTTGTCACTATTGGCACAAGTTAAACAGTTCTTTACCTTGTTTTCTACAATCTAATCCATGTTAGGAAACCAGTATCGTTCACGTAACCTAGCTTTAGTCAAACTTCTGCCAAGGTGCCCCTCATGTACAAGATCAACAATTTTGTATCTCAGAGGATCAGGTGGTACAATTTTGTCATTTCTAAATAGGACTCCCTGCTCAATGTTGAGTTCATGACGAACCTCCCAGAATTTCCTGACATCTTCACTTACCGAATCAGAGGAAGTGGGCCAACCCTGTACCGTGTAAATTAAGAGTTGAGTCATTAGAGTGTCTTTGCTCATACAATTTAACCATTCCTGTGAAGTGATGGTGGTGAGATTAAGTTGAAGAATGGGGTACTCAGGGGTGTCAAACTGCTCCTCCTTATCTAAAGGACTTCTTGAAAGAAAATCTGCTGCAGAATTGTGGATACCCGGAACATATTCCACCCTAAAGCAGAAACCCTCTAACCCAAGGATCCATTTGGCTATGCGGGGAGAGTTGCAAGAGTTATTTTTTGGATTGAACATGAAAATTAGGGGTTTGTGGTCCGTGCGTATGCAGAATTGAATGCCCCATAAGAAGAATTTAAAATGTTTTACACCCCAGAAGCAGGCTAGGGCTTCCCTTTCTACTACAGAGTAGTTCATTTCCGCTTTGGTGAGTGTACGTGAAGCGAATGCAACAATTCTTTCTCTGCCATCGATTATTTGTGAGAGGGTAGCCCCTAAGCCCTTGTTGCTTGCATCGGTTGTAAGTATAGTTTTACGATTGTGTTCAAAATTGCATAAGTATGGAGCTGAAAGGATTGCGTCTTTTACTTTCAAGAATGAGGCTTGCTGTTCGATTGACCACTGGAAGTGAGTGTGGTTCTTTTGAGTTCTCTCAGGCTGGAGGTTAGGTCAGCAAAATGATCTACATATTTTGCCATGAACTCTGCTAGCCCTAAGAATGACTTAAGTTCATCTTTGTTTGTAGGTGCTGGAGCATCCTTTACTGCTTCTAGCAGACAGTATTTAGGTTTAAAGCCTTCCTTCGAAATGCAGTGCCCCAAATATTCCACAGCTTCCACACCTAATTGACATTTTTCTTTCTTCAATGTGAGCTCTGCCTTCTTGAATCTGGAAAAGACTTGCTTAAGAATATTATTGTGTTCATCAATGCTAGCCCCATAAATCAATACATCGTCTTGAAAGCATAATGTCTTGGGTACACCTTCTAAAACATGTTGCATAATTTTCTGAAATACTGCCGCCGCAGAGGCCAATCCAAAAGGCATGCGACGGAACATGTATGTACCCATAGGAGTAGTGAACGCAGTGAGTCTCCTAGAGTCTGGATGTAGCTCTACCTGATGGTACGCCATGGAGAGATCCAGAACACTGAAACAAATGGCCTCCCCCATTGTGCTTAGCATCTCGTGGATGCGAGGTAGTGGGTGCCTCTCTACCCAGATGTTGTTGTTTAGGTCACGCAAATCAATACACATTCTGATGTCTTGGCTGTGGTTTTTTTTTGCGATAACAATGGGGGCAACCCATTCCGAACAATCAATGGGTTGTATAATATCTAACCCTTCAAGTCTAGATAACTCTTTTCAGGGGTTCCCACATGAGGTGGGGTATAGGTCTAGTTTTATGAATCACTGGTTTAGCATTATGTTTTAATTGAATTTTGTGTTGAAAGTCTTTTAGTAAACCTAAATCTTCTGAAAAAACCTCTGGAAATTCATTGGCAATGTGTTCACTGTTGCTTGAAGGAATTACAACTAAAACTTGTTCTGGATCATTAGGGTCCAGTTTAATGTCCAGTTCTCTTTGATGTTGCCATCCTAATAAATTGGATCCATTCTCTACTACGTATACTTTTCCCACCGTAGAACGATCTTTAAAGGAGATGAGAGATTTGATCATACCTTTCATCGGTATGAGATCTCTATTGTATCCACTAGGTGAAATGTCTGCTTTACATAACTTATCTTGTTCTTTACCTAAGATGGATTTAAAGTCAGCAAAGTTTACCAGGGTGAAAGGAGAACATGAGTCTGCAAACATCTTAACATCTTTGCCATCAATGGATACAATGCATTCAGGATACCTTTGGTGCTTTTCATCGTCAATTTCATTAATTTGTAGTATGATTTTCTTGACTTGGGTTTTGTCATCAGAGGCACCATTTCTCCAAGTTTTCTTTGGGAAACATCCACAGACTCTTGCAAGATGACCCCTTTTGTTACATTTCCTGCATATTGCTGATTTGGCTTGACAGCTGGGGTTATTTGCTAAAGGATTGCTGCTCCCACATCGATAGCATTTAAATTTGACATTTTCTGAGTCTCCTGTTTGGTTGCGCCAATTATCATTCTTAGTTTTGCAAGGATCATTCTTAGTTTTACAAACTTCTACAACTTCTGCTTCTTTAATTTCTGCCACTTTTCCGTTGGGATCTAGTGAATTTATTTCTTTTATGCAAATGGCCGTGTGTTCTACTGGATTTGGCTATTTCAATGGCTTCTTGAAGATTAGGTTGTTTTTGTAACAACTTCCTCTGGATTTCTTTATTATTTGTACAACGTACCAGTTGGTCTCTGATTAACGAATCATTCAGGTCATGGAATTCACATAGTTTGCTGAGACCTCTAAGTGCTGCTACGTAAGTGGAAACACTTTCCTGCTTGCCTTGAGAACGACTGAAGAACTTATGTCTTTCCAGCACTATGTTTACTTTGTCACCAAAGTGGGTACGTAACTTTAACAAGGTGGTTGTGCAAGTATCATCATCATCTTCCTCATCAGTATCATCCTCAGGTTCTGGTAATGTTTCAAATATTCTCCTGCCATCCGGACCCAAACTGTGTAAGAGGATGTGCTGTTTCCTTAAAGCACTAAACTTTTCTCCCCCAATTGCTATAAGGTATGATTCAAAAATGTCTTCCCATTCCTTCCATGGAATGTTGGGTTCCCCAAATTCATTTAAGAACGGTGCAGGTTGGGACATACTTGCGGCAGCCATCATAACAGTAATTTAACAATGAAAAGCAGTTATACAGGAGGATGAGTCAGAAATGAAGAAACAAGTATATGCAGTGGAGACCACAATGAACAAAATGACTTATTGAATTATAAGAGAATGCACTATGTATAATAAAGCTCCAGGAAAAGGAAAGAATAACGTTATGCTGCCAGTAGAAACTTCTAAAGAATATTGATGTGCGTGAAACACTTTGCAAGGTGAACAGTAATACGCTGGTGAGGAGTGCACCACTGCCCCAAGGTGTGCTTGTCACCGCGAAATGATGTTGTAAGAACACTTAGTAATTGTATTTGCAAATGCATCAAGATAATAACACGGTATGCGTGTAACCATGGATATGCACACAATGCGTTGAAATGAGGTGTGTGTGTCACCGTGGTTGACACACAAAGAGAAATGTAAGGATGTTCCGAGGTGTGCGTGTCACCGTGGAATAATACGCTTGCATGTATACAAAATGCTCTTTCAAGATGAACTATGACACGCTGAAAGAATGTACCAAAGCCTCAAGGTGTGCGTGTCACCGTGAAAAGACCGCATGCATGCTGAGGAACTCACAATGGCACGCTGGGGATAGTGCCCCAAAGCTTAAAGGTGTGCGTGCCACCGCAGAATGACGCACAAGAAACTGAGAAACTTGAATTGAGGTGTGCGCATCACCGTGGAATGACACACGTATGCTGATGAACACGTAATGGCAGGGCGGTAAAAGTGCATCAAAGCTTTAAGGTGTGCGTGTCACCGTGGATTGACACGCAAAGTGCTGAGAAAATTCTATATAGAGGTGTGCGTGTCACCGATAAGTGCACACACAGATTGGCACGGTATATTTGCCAAAACTCTTCGGCAGCGCTGAGTAGAAAGCCGCCGCCCCCAGCGATGACAAGGGGAAGAGCTCCGCCCAGGGCCGCCCACAGACGGCTACAAGCCGCCGCTCCAGGCAATGACAAGGAGGAAGAGCTTCGCCGAGGGCCGCCCACCGGACGATCACCACGCCTTTGCAGGAAGCAAAAGGCGGAAGGAGGTGGAGGCAGAATCTGAGAAGAGACAAGGTGCGCCTCGGCTTTTCGCGATGGCAGGACACCGCTGAAGACAAGGCAGGGCACCTCTGCGATGACTAGGAAAAAGCTAAAATCGGAAGCAGCACCCCTGGACGGATAAAGCGTGAGAGGAAGAGAAGTCACCTCATCGTCCTCCGGAGTGCGCAAGTCAGAGAAGTCACGATGGTTAATGCTGAGATGGCAAGACGTGAAGAGAAAAACCGCTTCAGCGTCCCAAGTAAACTGCAGCAGAAAGCCGATTACTGTGCTTCCAAGACAACGCTTCCAAGTTCACAGAGGAGTGAAGAATCTGGGCAGCACTATCACTAATTACCAAGGACAACAGTACCTTATAAGAGAGCTGGTGGAATGGTCATCAGAAGGGAAGGAGCCGGTGTCTTCTGTTCCCTTCCACAGATAGTCGCCAGTGATGAAAAGACGGAGTCTTCAATGAGGTAAGAAAACTCTTTATTACCGGTCTCCTCTATCCACCAACAGCACAGCAACTGCCACACCTGAACATTCCAAGGTAGCCTCCAGGGAACAGCGGAAGGTACCAGGTAAGAGGAAAAGAGGGGGCACAGCGGAGGAATGTACCAACATTAAATAGAGGATGGAGTAGGAGGTGACACCAATAAACAAATAAGTGTAATTACACATTATAGTACATCTTTATAATTACACATTGTAACACCCACCCTCAAAGACATTGAGTTCAGACTGTTTAGTGGAAGTTCACGGAAAGATTCTCCCAATAAGCTTGTAGATCTACCAGGCCTGGGGGGCCCGATATTCAACAGAATCTTGATCTACAGCAGGGAATTAATGTTGGGGAGAGGAGGTGGCGTAACGGCTAGGGCGGTCGACCTCGAATCTGGGGAACCGGATTCGCGTCTCGGCAATGACGCGCAACATCCTGTGATTCTGGGCAAATCACCTAATCTCCCCGTGCCTAACAAAAATGAAATGTGTCCTCATGTAATGCAACTGGTGCTCGTGTAAAGCGCTCTGATATCCAATACCTTCGGGTAAAGTTCGTGCTATATAAAACTCCGTTAAAAAAAAACAAAAAAAAAATCTCCAGGGATTCAAAGATCAATCAGCGATGTGGGCTCCATTAACAACGAAGCATTCGGGAGATCTTAATAATACCAGAGTCCCTCCTTAGTCCAGCTAACCCTGCTTCTCTTTTGTATCAAAGATAAATCCCCATTGGCAACACCTGATACCGACAACTGGGGGACCCCCAGCGGACAAACAGCACACAGCCTGCCCGCTTTTTTCAGGATCAAATGCGAAGACACAGTCAAAGTTAAAAAGCTTAATCATATCTAAGCCCATTGTAAGCCCCGCGACGCAGGATGTGGGAAGCGCCCGCACCTTGGACGCCTCCTTGTTTACCACGGCGATTGAAGTCGCGACTGAAACACCATCCAAGACCCCGCCCCTAGATTCGCTCGCATTGCAGTCTGTATCAACTTCACTAAACTCAAAGAATCCGGTTGACTCAGATGATTCTACACAAAGTCTTCTCTATCAAATTTTAACAGAGTTGAAACGAAACTCTCCCAAGAAGAAGCTCAGAAAAGGACTGAATCACAGCTGAACTCAATCCAATCCCATGTCCAACAGCTTACATCTCGGGTCGCTGAGCCTGAACAGCGCTTATCGGATCTTGGAGATACTGTCCCCCGGCACTCGGATCAAGTAATTAAATTACAAACTGAATTAGCTAGTCTACAATTTAAGGTAGATGACGCAGAAAATCGCGCCTGAAGATGTAATTTATGCATAACAGGGATTCCGGAAGGCTATGAGAAGGGGCAATCAGTGTACAAAGTAATTTCGGACCTTGTTACCAAGTATGTCTGCCCAGCAGTTACAGCTCAGAAGACGGACCTCACGATTTTACGTGTGCACGGTGTACCAGACGTTAAATACCCAAATGCTAAATATTCGAGAACGATTATTGTGAACTTTGGGGATTTCAGCAAAAAAGGAAAAGATTCTAGCGTGCGCAATTCGTGATAAAGGGTATCAGACATGTGATAACTTGTCTTTTAACATTTTTGCAGATATGTCTGCCATGTCTGCCAAGCGCAGAAAGGAATTTAGAGGCATGCTGAATTGTTTTCAACAAGTAGGGGCCCCAGCGGGGATAGTTCAACAATCTAAATTGAAGGTCCTTCATAAGGGGAGAGTACATATTTTTCAGACCGCTGAAGCCACGCAAGAGTTCCTTCGTTCCCTATAACATCCGGGGGGGGGGGGGAGGGCGGGATAAATGAAATATAGATTGAAAATGTACAGCTGATTGTGCCGACACTAGTTTTTTCTCTTTATTATTCTTTTTCTCTCTTTCTTTTGTCCCTCTTTCAGATCGCCAGCCACTGGCTCACCACCTTGGTGGCCATGTCACAGCACCCCAATGTAGGAAGGGGTCACATGGGGTAGGAGGGAGGGTCACTCGGGGTAGAGGGAGGATCACTCAGGGAGCCCCAGACGGGGGAGGCTCCGACATTAAGGGGATCCATGGAGTGGGGGGGGAAGGGTTCACGGAGGGTAGGTGGGAGTAAGGGGGATGGGTTCACGGGGATTGGGGTGCGAAAAAATAAAATGTAGCGGAACTTTGACGGTAATGCAAGAGATCCAAATAATTTATTTTCTATTTTTGTACCTAAATGTCAGCTAGATCACTAAAGGTTATTTCCTGTAATGTAAATGGCTTCAATATTATACTGAAGCGGCGTTCAATGCTGGCTTGGTTTAAGTCTTTAAAGCAGACATAATTTTTCTCCAGGAGACTCATTATAAGGAAGGGTCGCTAAGAGATAAAACCCCCTCGTTTGTTCAACATGAATTTTATGCTTCCTCGAATGCAGCTATTAGAGGTGTAGCCATACTAGTGAGTAAAAAGGTGCAGGGTGATATTATAATGGTCCAAAGGGACAATAGCACTAGGTGGCTTTGGATACAAATGAGATCCGTAATCAATTATTCAATTTTGTAAGTTTGTATGGCCCTATTGAAGACTCATCTGAGTCGCTCCAGACCCTATATGATTTTGCTACGGCTCAAACAGGGTTTATGGTGATCAGGGATTTTAATTTGTTAATTGATCCAGCTATCGATTCCTCACGACCTCAGAAAATGCAGACAGAACCTAAATCGATCAGGGTCTGGCAGGATTTAATATGGGACTTTAGGTTAGTCGATTGCTGGAGAGATGAATTTCCTCGTGAGAAGAAGTTCACAGGTCATTCTAAGAGATATCACACGTCATCGCGAATAGATTTCTTTCTCATTTCCCATGCTCTTTTAAGTATCAAATCTGAGATCATCAAAAAATCCCATATCTGACCATGCACTAATCTCGGTTCAACTTCAAATTCAAACTCAAATCGAGCCTAGATGGTCATTTGATAAGTCTCTCTTAGTTAATGAGCAATGGGTGGCCTATATGCACTTGGCATTAGAAGAATTTTTTAAATGTAATGTGGATACAGCTCCCGTTTTTGCAGTATGGGCGCTCTCAAGGCATTTTTTCGAGTGGAAGTAATAACTTATACATCGCATAAAAGGAAAAAAGAGAATGAAGAAAGGTCTCAGTTAGAAAAACAACTCTCGATAACCACGGCTAAATACTTAGCAGTACCTTCTTGGGAAAATAAAAACAAGCTTCATCAAGCAAAATACAATCTACAAGACTTCTATTCTTCTAAGGAGATTCTAGCACATGATGCTGTATTGCAAAAAAGATATGAAGAGAATGAACATATAGGTAGATACCTGGCTTGGTCAGCAAAACGCAGGGCTAATAGGAGTACTATTAAAAAAATAAAAGACCCAGCTACTGGGAGATCTACTTCACATCCCCAGGAAATTTCAGCTATTTTTCTTGAACATTATAGGGAGCTTTATTCTGACCCCCATAATACCTCAACAGAAGAAGCGGCTAGCTGGCTTAATGGGATTAACTGCCCTTCACTCTCTCTGGAACAAAGAGATTTTTTGCTTACGGATATCACAGTAGAGAAAATTAATCACGCAGTGATGTTATCACCTTCTGCAAGAGCAAGCGGGCTTGAGGGGATCTCAATTGAGGTTTATGTTTTTTCTACCTCAGCTTAGCTCTTCTTTGAAATTATTATTTAATGATATTCTTAAAGGTGAAATGGTCCTCGCCACTTTTACGTAAGCTGCAGTAGTCAGCTTTGTCAAAAAGGAAAATCAGAGGAGGAGGTCAACTCTTATCGTCCGATAAGTTTACTTAATAACAACTACAAGATCTTTTCGAAGATTCTTGCTAGTCGATTATCTGAGGTGACTTTATCTCTTATACATAGGGACCAGAATGGGTTTGTCCCAGGCAGACGTTTAGCCACTAATACTCACCACTTATTTCAAGCAATCGACTACTTTAATACTAATAAAACAAAAGCAGTATTGTTAATGTTAGACGCTGAGAAAGCGTTCAACAGAGTTCAGTGGAATGTATTATTTGCTATTTTAAATTTGCGGTTTCAGCTGAATTCTGTCGAGCAGTGAGAAATTTATACTCGGGTGCTCAGGCGTCCATCATTATAAATGGGAACAAGGCCGGTAACATCTCTATTAGTCGGGGGATGCGTCAGGGCTGCCCTCTTTCCCCAACACTCTTTTCTTTATTTCTGGAACCGCTAGCCTATATAATAAGGCAGGATTATACTATCCTACCCCCGGTTCCTGGCTCCGCTAAACTTAAGCGGTTTGCTGATGATATGGCTTTGTACTTAGCTGCGAGGAAGATAACATCTTGCGTATCCTCACCAAAATAAGCGAATTCACAGCTATTGGGGGGATATAAAATAAACCATGCAAAGTCAGAGGCCCTGCTTTTTAACTGCTACCCTGCTATATTACCTCTTTCAATGCGAGGAAATCAAGATCTAATGACCCGACCTATAAGGTATTTAGGGATATTTGTTACCTCCAACCTGGAAGATTTGTTCTTGCTTCATTTTATTCCTACATTTAATAAGATGCGTAATCTGCTGGTACAATGGAAGGACCTCCCCTTAACAATTATGGGACGAGTGGCGATTATTAAAATGAATATACTAACTTTCTAAATTTGATGGTTAAAGTTCCTGAGTCCTTTTTGAACAAATTAACTCTGAAATAAGATGCTTTATATAGCTAGGTAAAAAACCTAGAATGAAATTAGAAACATTACAACTAGATATCGAAGATGGAGGCCTTGTGCTACCTAATTTTTGACTATATTACCAGATGTCTCCTGCTAATTTTTTCTTGACTCTAATGCTGAGGGAAACTGAGATTGCCCTCACCTTTTGCGAATTCCCAAGCTTCCAAAAAAATCACGGTATAAAAATTCCCAGGATCATAGCTTCTCAGTTCCAAAAAGTCAGGGAGACATTCAGTATCCCTTGGTTACACCCGCAGCTGAGATTAGTCGAATGCCTCTCCTTGGGACTTCGCACGTCCATTCGGACCTGTGAAGTTTGGGCAAAATTCGGGTTTCTTAAGCTTCAAGACTTTTTTAAAAGCGAAAGATTGATAGCCTGGCAGGAAATTAGGGAGCACAATAGTAGTATAAAGAAGTCTCTTTTTTTTAAGCTATTTTCAGAGTAGGAAATTCTGTTCAGGGTTAATAAATTCAGACGGCTGTAAAGACTTTTGAGTAAAGCTTATTTTATACTTGGAGTCAGAGGAATTGGTATAAATTGTTCAAGTCTACTCAGAACGAACGAATGGTGTTAAATCACCTAGAAAGAATTTTTGAGTCTATTGGCTGTCACCTTAATTTCCAACAATGGCAAAGCTTTAACAAAATAAGCTGTAAAGCGGTAAGAGCAGCTAATTTAAGGAGGATGGCATTTTTCAGCAAATGGATGATTTATTTTACTCCCGCCAAACTCTATAAAACTATCCAGCGGTTGACCCTCAATGTTTTAGATCTCAACAGGTAATAGGAGATTGGCTACATGTGGTATTTACATGCACCCATGTTATGAATTTTTAGAAAAATGTTTTTTCAGAAATTGGAAGAAGACTGGCAGTCGATCTTTCTCCTGAGGCCTCTACAGCTCTTTAGGCCGAGTAGAAGCTCAAGATGCACTCACTTTGCCTCAACGCCAATTTATTTTTATTTCCACTTTGGTCGCAAGATCATTAATTCTGGCTAAATGGAAATCAGTAACAATACCAACAACCTCCCAATGGTTAATCAAAATGCAAAGAATTTTTAAGCGGGAAACTACATACACAAGAAGGGTGGGCTCTGTAATCAGAATTAATAGAAAATGGAAATAATCCATTTTAGAGGGAGGCCAGGACATTTGATAAGGTATATTTAGATGAAATGTATGTTAATAATTTAATATTTATGAGCAATTTTGTAAGGATTTATCATATCTACGTATTAGTTAATGAAATGTATTTCGATCTCTGCATGCACTTTATAAAAACAGTTGAAGAGGTAATATGAAATGTTTTATATGCTACATTGAAAATAAAAATATTTCTAAAAAATTATAAAAAAAAAAAAAAAAAGATCTCTGGATGGCCGGATCCCATACGAGGTCCTCTTTGGCAGCTGGATGTACGTTCCAGGCCTTGACGGTCCAGACATTGTGGCAGTATCCAGGCTCTTTGACGTAATCATTGTGCTGTATTACAGGATCTACAAAAATTCTGTACCACCCAATCCAACAAACAGTTGAAGACTTATCTCTCTACCAGAATCAAGGAGAAACTAGAACCTTCCACCTAGATTCCACAAGTTGGGGATCTCTTGCGAGGGAAGGTGGCAGTAAAGAAGGCGTTTGAGCCACAATATTGAGCACCTGCACCTGTTCTGGGCATACAAGATACAAGAACTGTAATCTTGTTTCCTGATTCCAAAGACAATAGTTTTGTCTTTATTGATCACATCAAGTTACATCATGTGGCTGATTCTAAACATAAGGCCAAAAGGAGACCTTGGCCTCTCGCTACCATACAGGAAATTCCTCCACAGCAAGTGAGCCCCATCGAAGCCGTTTCTTCTCAGCTGAAGGGGGGGCAGAGAATGCACTACAGTTAATTCCTGCACCTGCAACCAGCAACACGACTGAAGTGAGTCCTGCTCTTACTACTGAGTCTTCTGAAGCTGTCATTTATACTGATCCACCTCTTTTTGATTTTTTTGGTCCTGTTCCGATACCGGAGGCACCAGTTTTTCGACAAATTGCTTCTAGGTATTATGTTGGTCGAGATGATTTTTCTTTTCGACAGTTCTTCTGTTGTTGGCCTTCCTCCTAGCACGGATCTGTGTTTTATTCTCATGGCTGCAACGTACTTATGTGGTCCCAACATTGGATATATGTTTGGATAATACTTTCCTTGGTTTCTCTATTTCTATGGATTGGATTTCTGATGGTTTTCTTCTTGCTGATTAATGGCCACAACTTCGCATAAGCTAAAAAGAGACTTGTCCCTCATGAACATTTTAGCCGTTCCAGAAACAGATGGAATTTTTGGGGAGAAAGTTACTTACGATATATTCGGTACTGCGGAAATTCTGTAGATTACTTATGAATTAAGTGTTTCTATGGGTGATGTAATTGTACCTGGGTTACCTTCTGATGATTGGGATGTTGAAACTGTAAACTCCCTGCTCTAGGAGCTGGAATACTAGAGTGTTTTCGAATCAGAGGATCTGTACTTAAATTCTGCTAATTATGGTAAAATGTTGTTACCATCATTATGGACATCACTATTTGCATCATGCTAGTGTTCAAATCACACGTTTTAATTACACACAATGGGAACATTGTCCTTTGATTTTTCCACCACCATTGATTTTTCCACCACAAAATCAAGAGCATCTACGACAACTTCGACGAAGACAACCAACACACTGAACCCTCACCAACCACCCCCGACACCCGGAAACCAGCGATTGACGACTGGACAGCCCTCACCACCGAAGACACACTGAAGACAATGAAGTCAATCCACTCAGGGGCCCCCACGGACCCCTGCCCCCACCACATCTTCAACAGAGCCGCCGACACCATCGCACCCATGCTCCGCCACACCATCAACCGCTCCCTGGCGACCGCCTCGTTCCCCGACGACTGGAAACACGCTGAGGTCAACCCCTCCTAAAGAAACCCTCAGCGGACCCCACCGACCTCAAAAACTACAGACCCATCTCCCTGCTCCCGTTCCCAGCGAAAGTCATCGAGAAAGCCATCAACAGCCAACTCGCCACATTCATTGAAGAACACAACATCCTCGACTCCTCCCAATCCGGCTTCAGAAAAACCACAGTACGGAAACCGCCCTCCTCGCCGCAACAGACGACATCCGCACCCTACTGGACAAAGGAGAAACAGTAGCCCTCATCCTCCGCGACCTATCAGCGGCGTTCGACACAGTCTCCCACCGCACCCTAATACGCAGACTCTACGACGCAGGAATCCAGGACAAGGCCCTCGACTGGATCCGCTCCTTCCTCTCCGGCAGGACGCAGCGGGTCAGACTCCCCCTTTCCTCTCGGACCCCACACCTACCACCTGCGGAGTCCCCCAGGGCTCCTCCCTCAGCCCGACGCTCTTCAACGTCTACATGGCTCCACTCGCCCCCATCGTCAGAACCTACGGACTCAACATCGTGTCATACGCAGACGACACCCAGCTCATCCTCTCCCTATCCAACGAGCCCAACACCGCCAGACGCAACTTTCGAGAAGGCATGGAAGCCGTCGCCAAATGGATGAAAAACAGCTGCCTACAACTAAACACCAACAAAACAGAAGTACTCATCATGGGCCCAAACCCCGATGCCTGGAGTGACACCTGGTGGCCCCCGCCCTCGGAAACCCGCCAACCCCCACGGACCACGCACGCAACCTGGGAATCATCCTGGACTCCGAGCTCAAAATGGACCGCCAGATCAACTCTGTCTCGTCTTCCTGCTTCCACACCCTCCGCCTCCTTCGTAAGACCTTCAAATGGATCCCCCTCGAACACCGAAAGACCGTCACTCACGCCCTGGTCACCAGCAGACTCGACTACAGCAACGCACTCTACGCCGTAATAAACAAAAACCTCACCCGCAAGCTACAGAACATCCAGAACGCCGCCGCAAGACTGGTCCTCAACCTGCCAAAACACTGCCACATCTCCCAGCACCTGCGTACACTCCACTGGCTCCCTGTCGAGGCGAGAATCACCTTCAAGATGCTCACCCACGCACACAAGGCCCTCCACAGCACCGGACCAGCATACCTGAACAGCCGACTCAAATTCCACGCACCCCAAAGGACCCTACGATCAGCCCTGCTCCCCTACGCCGTGGTCCCCCGCACCAGAAAGACCAGATCGGGAGGCCGCTCCTTCTCCTTCCTCGCGGCCAAAGCATGGAACGCCCTTCCGCTCCACCTCAGACAGACAACATCGCTCCCCATCTTCGCAAGAAACCTCAAAACCTGGCTCTTCGACAGACCCCCTCCTTGATGGATGGAACCTGCACCCCCCTCTCCCCCCCACCCCCAGCGCCTTGAGACCCTTACGGGTGAGTAGTCGCGCTTTAACAAACCCCTGATTGATTGATTGATACTCCCCCACAAGGGAGCTCAAAAACATATAGGGAGAATTCACATATTTTTCTGGATAAGACACTTATTATTTTAAACTTGTCTCTACACCACCACAAAAATATATGCTTACACAAACTAAGCTAATATATATAAGACTTGTTTGTTACCAAATTAGCTGTAAAAGGCTGTGATTTATGGAAGGATGACATTGACATGAAATCAATTTGGGGTAACAAATCTTAGCAAGTTCAGGGGCAGAAACCTTGTTCAGAGCCTGCTTAATTTCAACACAAATGATTTTTCTGAATGACACAGTTCAGCAGACCAAGAGTCTAGAATTAGCTAAAATTAAAGAATAAATGAATGCAGGGATTTCAAAAGCGCACGGTTACTCTGAGGAGTGTCCCGGCGCTAAGTGGAAAGCAAGAAGGCACCGAAAGTCATAATTAGAGGGTAAAAAGCCAAGTCTTGAGTTGTTTTCTGAAAGGCTGCTCGCTTTGGATTTGGCGCAATTCGACAGGCAAGCTGTTCCATGCTATGGGGTCCAGGAGGGAGAACGATCTACATGAATGCACCAAACACTCCCTCCATTGCCCAATTTAACAACTGGCAGCAATTAACAAATTACACTGAGGAACAACTCAACAGTATGTTGCAGAATGGTACATTTAATTCCACACGTTCAGGTCCTCATGGGTGGTTATTGTGGCCAGCATACACAAATGGTTGTCATGCTCGTTTTTTTAATTCCACACAAGGGATTAAGGTAAGCAGACCAGACCCCCGTTACCCCCAATCCCAGCATTCAGGTATTGTCATCACCTATTCGGTGGGGAAATTGTGTCAACAATGATTGAAACATTCCACACTGTCTGCAGTAAAACAACATCTTTCTCTCCTATCAGAGGGTATGGACATATCTGATTTCTTGTTGTGTCCTAAGTCTCCACGTGCTAAAAGAGTTATTTATGCGACATATAATGAAATTGGGAAATTGTCACAAACTGAAGCTGCCACGCATTTAAGACAAATTGATCAAGATAATTTGGAGAAAGTGCTTGCTGTTAACAGTATTAATATGTTGTCTTCTCACGTTTATAATTGGAATAACAGTGTCATCTGTAACTGATATCATGCAAAGTGACATGTCTACATTTTACCATGGGCATAGTCCGCTTCGATCCATCACGCAGTTTAGCTGGACACTTCAAACCCTTTAGAATGGTCATGTACCTTGGAGTTACCTTAATTCAACCCAGTTATTCTTGCCTTTCAACCCGACACGTAAACATTGACTCATGGCTAAGAAAGATGCCACATACACCATGTTACATCTAGAGAAGTTAGAACAGCTCCTATTCACAATAGTAGAAACACCGCTGCTGTTTGGTTAATACATGGCGCAATATCTTTGCCAATCTCAACATTCCAGTTCACAGCTTGCATGAAACATTTCTCTGTTGGTAGATATGAAGCCCTAGGAGGCAGCTCCATTCATGAGTTATGGTCACTCCCATTTTCTTAGCGTTGTGAACGTGTCAAAGAAGTTTACCTTACTGGAAAGGAATGTGGCTCTTCTGTCAAGCACTCACTCGTTTCCAAACATGTTACCATTCACATCACATGTAATGCATCGGTAGCAAATTTGGCCTGTTATCTAAAAGGAGTACCAGCCTCAGTAATACTCCCCCTCGTTACAGTCCTTCCAAATGGAAACTATTTAATATAAAGCAATCAGGATTCATGCATCATGAAAGCCGGGATCGGTCTCCCAGATAGTGACCTGTTGTAATAACTTGCTCTTTAATTCTACTCAAGGGGGTATGGGTTGCTCGTTGTGGCCTTCAATTCCAACTTTGAAGGCAGACTTTAACAAGCTAAGCATATTCGAAGCACTATTGTGTTCGAAAATAATATAACGCAAACATAACATTGTAGGCATACTTGTTGAATTAAAATTAAAGGTCACCAAAACACAGTAAATTTTTTTATAAATTACAGTCTGGAAAACTAATTAGCATGGCACGGTAAACAGAAAACCGTGTTCGTTCAAAATGGAAGGAAAAAAGTACACTGCAGTCGGAGATTTAAAATAAATAAATATTGTAAACGAAAGCAGAGTTAAATAATATTACCTCCTCTGCAGTGTCACTAGTTGCAGAAGCGGTAGAACATATCGTGCTTCCTACAGAAAGTACAATCGAGGAAGGGTTGCAGACGCGGACAGCATGGCGTGCCTGCTTCAGAAACTCCAAACACATTATTTAACTCATTATCTTTTAATGAAAGCAACAGAGTAAGTACACATGTACAAGGGGCGGTATTCATGGGAGGTAACAATTGAACATAGGGAGGTACTAAATAAGGAACAAGGAGGACTACTACTAAAAAAAAACAATTAAATAGAAAGAATTCCTAAAGACACTAAAAGGAGCCAATAAAAAACATGGGCGGAACAAAGGCGGTGTCTCAAAAAGCCAGCGCAAGCGCTGCCTGGACAAGACCTAAAAACTGGGGGCACCAGATCTTGCATGTTGGCGGAGATTGCCAAAGAATGTTGGCATTTTTGCCTGCAGTGTAAGATCTCGGTGATTGCGGAACATCTGCTGGGTCGCTCCAACACAAGTACAGACTAGAATTCCAGATTTCTGAAAGATTTCAGCGATTGGAGGCTATTTCCGCCCATCTTTCAATGGCTTCACCATCTATGGCGTCCTTGCCAGCTACATTAATTTGCGTCTTGTCTGAACGCCCTGCTTGCCCAATTCTTCAGTTGGAGGCCGTATCCCCTGGCCTTAGCTGCTTTTCTTCAAGACTGGAGTTGCGGGTTTGTGTACGCCTGTCCCCAGTTCCTAATTATTCCTTGAGTGGTAGCTCGGGTGAGATGTCAGAGAGCGAACCTGGTCCATATGACTGCACTCAGGAGATCTCAATCCTGGTTCCCAACTCTGATGGATCTTTCATGCGATCTTCAAGGGCAAATTCCTCTAATGCGCAGCTTCTAACCGACCCCAAAGGGAACCCCCACCCCCTAGTTCTGCAAGGAATTCTTAGTCTCATGGTGTGGAGTCTTTCAGGAGATGCTGGAGCTTGCCGGGGCTTTCACAGCAAGCTGAAATGTTTGTCACCCAGTCTTGGTCTTCTAGCACCTACAACGATATGCTTCGGCATGACGTTGATGGATCAGTTGGTTTGATCTACAAGGGCTGGATCCGCAGGGGGCAGACTTATCCCAGATAACAAACGTCCTGTCTTCTCTTGCAGCGGACGGTACGGCTTATAAATCTGTGAACAATTTTCGTTCAGCCATTTCCGACAGCCACAATGCCCTGGATGGTAAGCCCATCAGAGAGCATCCTTTGGTTTGCAGGGTCATGCTTGGAATCCGAGTCTTAAAACCCCGAGGCCTCGTTCTCTGCTTTGGGATGTAAATGTGGTGCTTAGGTTCATACAAGACTGGTCTAACATATAAGCAGGTGTCGGACAAACAGACTACCCTTCTTTGCCTCAATCTCCTGCTGCAAAGACTCGAACGTCAAAGCTCTAGAAGTTACAAGTAGACTGTTTACTCTGAAAGGAGTCTTTCCAACTTTCCATGTGCACAAAAACATTTTCTAAATGTATTGCCTATCCCAGCTTTCCTGACAATCCAGAGTCGTGTGTCGTTCAATGTCGTAAAGCTTATGAGCTGGCAACCCGATCGATCAAATGTGATCCTTTGGGTCAATTGTTGATTTCTCTGCAGAAATCGTTTGGTCCGGTGGCCTATGCCACGTTGGGTCAAATGACTGCTGGTGGAAGCAGGAGTGGATGTGTGTATTTGGTGCGCATTCAATAAAGGGGACTATGGCATCCAAGTCTTTTTCATTACGTTCTCATTTAGAGGACATCATGAGAGCTGCTGATTGGTCATCAGACTCTACTTTTAAACACTTTTGCTATAAACCTATTGTAAATGTTGCATCTGTGGTGCTGGCTCAGCTTTAAACAAGCATAATCAGAGCATCCAGTTCTGAAATAGAATGAATAATTTTCAAGCATTTGTGCAAAGAATTTTCAATTCTATTAAGGACATAGACGCGAGGATTATCCCTCCCATGCAATTAATTTATCATTGTTGGAGATTGCGTTGTTAATGATCTTGTTCTTGCCCTATGTAGTCAATATGTGGTATATGGCAGAGGTTACTCCTCTCTTTTTTCCTTGACAGGTTCAGACCAAACTCAGAGATGAGAGTATACGGGCTGAAGGTCTGAAGTTTTCAAGTTCTGATGATGGCAACATTCTTCCTAATATTTACAGTTTTTCAGTTGCCTTCAAATTTTCCAGCAATGGATCATGTTCCAAAGACTCGAGGTTCAACGGCCACAAAGGACAAGTTGAAATGTTCAGGTTCATGGTTAGCTGTAGGAACTTTTGACTCACAAAGAGGAGTCCTTGTGGGTTGTCTGTAATATAAGAGGGTAAATAAGTTTATTGTTGATGAGTTAAAATCCTACAATATAAAAACCATAAAAGTCACCATCTTATTAGACAATCAAAAACAGTTCAGCAAAAATTCTAAAATCACCACACAAAAATTTAAAAAAGGATTTTAATATATAAATATATATATATATATATATATATATATATATATATATATAATTATCGAGACACCGAGCAAAGTAATTGTCTTATATATACATTTATCTAAACAATCGCCAGATGTTCAACTGTTCGGAAGCACCACTAATAGTTAATGACACAAACCAGCAAAAAAAAAAAAAAAAAAAAGAGTTCAGACTGTGATAACATTGCATGGGTCCAGTTTTTTTCCCCACAGGCCTCAGAAATTTTATAAATATGCAGTTCAACGATGTGTCTGATGTTTTAAAGCATGCTATCACAGCATGGCTGTATGAACGAATTCCCAGCTGGTTAAACGGTATCCTTAATAGCCTCTGTCTTTCTTCCGATAAGGCGGGGCAAAGGCAGGTTAAATTATTAATGTTCTCCTCTTCAGCTATATACAGTCTACAACATATGTTTTTTGTTTGTCGCAACCAGGCCATCGCATGCGCAATCACTGGGAGTATGCCAAATTTTGCTCTCATAAAACCTCTTTATAGTTGCGGTGATCATGCAGTCTCTATAGTTTAGTATTCGTTTAAAATCATCCAGGCGTGTGATCCAAGTGCAAGTTACTCTTTGTCTTTTAACATTGAAGTTTTTTTCATTAATCCGTTAATGGCTTTTTAAAATGTTACTGGAGGTAAAGGCATTTCCCACAAAGATCGAACAAAGTTCATCTGTTGCCGCATTTAAGTACTTCCAAGTTGGAGATTTTGAGTTTGTTTGAATTTCGTGACGGAGAACTTGGCTTAGATGATTTGAGGTGTTTGTTTTTATTCTTTTCCAAATTTTAACATATGCTCCTTTTCTTGCTATCGTTTAACAGTCCAAATTCTAACCTCGTCTGGGCTGGTGAGACGTTGTATGGGAAATGAAAAAGATCTAAATATTTTTGCTACAGTTATATTTAATGTTGCTGCATCTCTTCCATGCATTGCCTCGCTTCCACATGAGATGGTTGGTAGAAGTTTTGCAGATTTTATTTTAATAGTAGATGGCTTGTTATGTACCCCAATATAGGCCTAGGTAGTTGCACCTACATTTGTCCAACCATTGTTCTACATAACGGTTCTGGCGCTGACCTTTTACCTCGGGGCGGAAGTTCTAGTCCTGAAGGTCTTATGCCTGCTCGGTCTGTTCGCTTCCTGCATACTGTTGGTCAACCATGCATGCTGCCATATGAGGGCACTCCAGTGGTGCCTCCCCAGGCAGTGGTTTCAGCAAAACAGAGATCTCAGGGAGGTGGTCAGAATCTCCAGAGACACTGCGGCGGATCTGCTAGGTGGGGTGTTTCAGGCAACCCGTCTCAGGAAAAGCCGTTTCAACCTCCTTCTCTGGTGACCACACTGATAACGGATGCCTCCACTCTGGGGTGGGGTGCTCATCTGGGGGATCTGGAGATCAAGGTTCTTTGGTCTCCAGAGGAAAGATTGCTTCCCATCAATCTTCTGGAATTGCGGGCGATTAGTTTGGCTCTCAGGGCCTTTCTTCCCTCCCTTCGCGGTCAGTTGGTTCTGGTCCTGATGGACAACACTACCGCGATGTGGTACATAAACAAACAGGGAGGAGTAGGGTCGTATCGCCTCTGCAGAGAGGCCCTGTGGCTCTGGTCCTGGTCTCAGGACCATCGGATTTGCGTGATTGCGAATCATCTGGCCGGAGTGCTGAATGTGTGTGCGGACAGTCTCAGTCTGCAATTTTCGTCCGATAACGAGTGGCGCCTCCATCCGGAGGTGGTCCGCCACATTTTCAGGATGTGGGGGTTTCCTCGGTTGGACCCGTTTGCCACTCACGAGAACACGCACTGTACGTTGTTCTGCAGTCTCCCGTATCCGATGCGGGGAACATTGGGGGGCGCGTTTTAATTAGATTGGAGTCGTCTGCTTCTTGACGTGTTTCCTCCTATACACTTGATTCCTAGAGTACTGACGAAGATTAGCCAGGACTGGGCCCAAGTGATATTGATCGCCCCGGATTGGCCAAGAAGGGTGTGGTACACAGACCTTCTTCATCTCTCATCGCACCCTCCACTCCGTCTCCCTCTCAGGGCAGACCTCCTCTCACAGCCGCAGGGGCAGGTTCTACACCCCCCCCCTCCAGAGCATGCCCTTCATGCATGGAGATTGAATGGGGCAACCCGAGTTCTTTCTCTCTCCCACTGGATGTGGTGGATGTTATTTTATCGGCCAGAAGACACTCCACCAAATCGGTTTATTCCTGTAGATGGACCAGATTTGTGAAGTGGTGTGGAGAGAGTTCGATTGATCCCTTGAAGGCCCATTTATCTGATGTTCTTAGATTTTCACTTTCCTTGGCCCAGCAAGGTTGTGCTGTGGCTACTGCTAAGGGTTATTTGTCGGCTTTATCAGCTTTCCTTTGTTTGCCAGACCAGCCTTCGTTGTTCAAGTCTCCCATAGTTATGAGGTTTATTAAGGGCCTCACTAATAAATCTCCTCCCACTCCCTTCATTATGCCTCAGTGGGACTTCAATTTGGTTCTGACTTTCCTGATGGGTTCCTTTTGAGCCTCTTCATAGTTGCCCATTGAGGCTTCTCTCATTCAAAACTGTTTTTCTGGTTGCTATTACCTCTGCCAGGAGGGTAAGTGAGCTTCAAGCTCTTAGTTTTAAGCCTCCTTTTACAACTATCCATGCAGACAAGATGGTTCTTAGGACTGGAGCTGCTTTCCTGCCTAAGGTGGTTACACATTTTCATCTAGGGCAGTCTATCACCTTACCTACCTTCTATCCTCCCCTCACCCTTCCAAGGAGGAGGAGAGACTTCATCACCTGGACCCTAGAAGGGCAGTCAGCTTCTACTTGGACAGAACCAAGGACTTGAGGCTGGACGATCAGCTCTTCGTTGGTTACGTGGGAAGAATGAAGGGCAAAGCTGTCCACAAGAGAATGCTTTCCAGGTGGATCATCTTGTGCATCAAGATATGCTACACCTTGGCCAAAAAGGAGCCACCAGAAGGTATTGGAGCTAATTCTGCTAGAGCCAAGTTTTCATCTTCAGCTTTGGCTAGAGGTGTCCCTGTGGTAGACATCTGCAAGGCGGCAACATGGGCCTCCCTCCACACTTTCTCGTATTTCTATGTCATTCGCACGGTCATGATGCTTGCCACTAGGAAATGTCTTGGCTTTAGGTTTTCCTGATTTCTTTCTTTCTTCTTTCAATCATATATATGCTGTGTATATTTCTGTATATATTGTATACTTGCGATATGTTGTCGGTCCACCCCTTCGCCTCGAAGGCACAGAAAAAATGGGTGGAGCTGGCGTTGGCACGCCTATGGGGTCTTCTTGTGGCTCCGGTGGCATTGTGCAGGGTCGCAAGCGGAGCCGTGCTCTTGTGGTGTCCTCGTCGACGTGGGAGAGCTGTGTGTGTGGGGGGGGGTTCCATGGGGTGCTGGCGCAGGGGTGGTTCAGGGTGTGAGGAATTCACAGGCAGACACTGTATCCTCCAGAAAAAACATTACCGAAGGCAAGTAACTTGTTCGTTTATGCTATTTCGAAGAGCAAGTATTTCATGTTTTAATGTTCTTGTTCTTCATAAAACATACCCTTACAATATCCTTGCATGTGCAGCATTTATTTTAGTCACTAATTTTTTAGTTGACCTTTTCATATCTCGTGGTGTTCTGCCTAAAGTAAATAACGTATGATTGCGCAGCAGTAGGCAGAGGAATGCAGACTTTACCCCGTGGGCTTTACCACGCAGGATGTTTTTACACAGGTAAGTACCACGCAAGCCTTTTTTTGGGAACTTTCCCACGCAGTAGTTTACAACACAGATAAATATTTTTTTAAATGTCACAAATATGTTGTTAAAAAAGGGGGATTTGATGGGTAATGGAATGGGTAAGTGTTCAGGGTGATAAGAGTCTTAAAGGAGCTTTTAGGGTCTCAGGGTGGGTTAAGGTACAGGATAGTAAGTATAGTAAAGGGGTTTTTAGGGTTCAGGGTTGGGTAAGGAAATAGGGTAATAGGAGTTTTAAAGGGTTTTTGGGTTCAAGGGCGGGTAGAGGAAAAGGGAGGTAAAGGTTTTATAGAGTTCAGGGATAGGTAGAGGTAAAGGGAGGTAAGGGTTTTTAGGGTTCAGGGGCAAGCACAAATAAATTAAGGTAAGGGTTTTTATTAGGGTTCATGGGCGGGAAGAAGTAAAGGGAGGTAATGGGCTTAAAAAAAGAAGGGTTTTCATTTCCCTCGCCCAATATGTCCTTGGCGCTCAATCCGGATTTCCCGCCGGCCTTGCTTCCATCCTCTTTCTCGGCGTGGTCGGCCGGTGAGTGCCGGGTGTTGTAACGGAATAATAGTCCGATCCACGTGGTATCTTCAAGTAGTTTATTAGGCAAGGTACAGGAAGATAAGAGGTAATGAAGTAAGGTACAATGAACGAACCCCAACAGGAGCAGCCTCCTTGCTGCTCAGCCCTACACTCAACTGACATTCACCCACGTACAACACTCTATGACATCATCCACTCATACTAACATTCTACACACATCCACTGGCTGAGCAGCAAGCTGGAAGCAGATACCACACTTCTTCCCCCTTTAATAACAACTGAAAGAAGAAGTAAGAATGAGCATAATAACACTACAATGAAAGACAAGCAAATACCACACTTCTTCCCCCTTTAATAACAGAAAAGAAGAAGCAAGAATTGAGCATAATAACAACACTACAATGAAAGACACAAGAAGAAAACATGTAAATGACACTAGGTATCTAACTAAGAACATACCGTAATAATGTAGACATGCAATGAGAACATAAAGAAAATGAAGACCATGTACACATTGACAAAGAGTAAAACACACCCATCTTCCCCCTTAAAGAGAAAACACAGATTAATTAAAAAATAAAAATAATCAAGTGTAGGGAGTGCAGAGAAGAAGAAAGCAGGAAATAGTAACAAGATAAGGTGATACTAACAAAGTACGGAGATACTAACAAAGTAAGGAAAGACAACAATAGCGCATCAATAGTGACGCAACACACAGAAAAAAGAATTGACGCTCCAATATCACCACCAAAACATACCAGTTGGCCAGACCAGTAAGGAGATGGCAAGCAGAAACAGCAATAGGAAAACAGACAGTGCAGATAAAAGACTAGAAAAACACTCTCAAAATGTATAAGAGATGTGAAAGGAAAACTCATTAGGCTTTAGAAAATACACATGAGAATACTAAATTTGACACAAAGTAAGATCAACGTACAGGTACCATGTAAAATTGAAAATACAGGGTGTCATAGATCCCAAGAACAGGAATTTGAAATTAGATATAATAATTATGAAACATAGGCTATTACAACACAATTACAAATATAACATATGCCCTGAAGGAAGGCACTGTAAGGTAGTGTAACGTAAAGTAATTTAAACCTCTAATGTATGTAAGACACATAGTACGGAAGGATAAGGCACATGTAAAGTAAGGTAACATAATAGATAGCAGTGTAAGTGACCTGACAAGTCACGAAACATGGCAAAGTAACATACCAAGATACATAACAGTGTAGGTGACCTGACAAGTCACGTAAAATGGCACAGTAACGTACCGTAAAGATAACAGTATAAGTGATCTGAAAAATCATGTAACAGAAGCAAAATTGCTCGTAGATCTCAATAAGGAATTCATATGGAATTTTTAAACCAAGTAACGTTGCAACAAAACTATAATAGGAACAAGAAGATTCTCCTACAATAAGTTGAGAAGGAATCCCTGTAAAGTAAAATATACAGCTAGAAAGCTATTGTAACAGATGTTTTAAGCAATGTAAATTCAGACACTCTAATTTCTGACACTCTAAAGTACTGTAACGTAATGTAAAATAACACTAACAATATGTGACAAATAAATGTCAGCGTAAAATGCAAGAACACAAGGAAGTGCAAGTTGTCAAAGTGGTTCATAATGAGAAATGGTATACATTTTAAACTATAAGCAAGGTTGCAAGAAAATAAAAAGATAAAACAAATAAAGTTGTCACCGCAGTCATGGTAGAATGCAGCTGAAGAAATAAAGCGGAATGGAAAGTACCTTTGCAGAAAAGTTGATGCAAGTTAAAACACTGGAGGAAATGTATTTAAAGTGCCAAGAACGAGTAGACTTTTTTTTTTCCATGTAGAGATGCAGTGATGAAAGATAACCGCTAGGTGGCACTGTTGGAAAAGTGAAAATACAGAACTTCGAGGGTGCCCAAAAGTAATAAGGTGAACAATTATCGAATTAGAAATAAGGAAGGTTTCGCTAACTGGATATGCACCCAAGGCGATACATGACTGTAAAAGGGAACAGCAGATCGACGTGATGTTGAAAGTTCCCAAAGGAGACAGCTGGTCTCAAAATCCATGAGAGGGGGCAGCCACCCTACCAGGTTTAAAAATACAAGGTGAAACAGTACCTGTGAAGATTGGATGGCAACACACGTGGTTGGCAAAACGAGAAGGTGCATATGCTGGAAGGTGCACATGAAGTGAAGAAAAACGCCAAACTCAAAATGGCGGCACGCAAGAAGACGTCGGGCAGGGTGGCTCTCGGCAAGAGCAGGCTCTGACAATTGCTGAAGAGCCATGATGACGCAGGGGAGGATCGTCACAGAGACAAGAAGGCAGAAGGCGTCACAGGAGCACTGGACACAGGTAACGCTGCACGCGCTGCTTTGATCTTTGTAGTAAGCTGCTCGTGCCATTTAAAAAATGTATGGCAGCAGTTTAACCGTCGTTACGGGAGCACACAGAGGGAAATATGTACAACTCCCCAAAGTACTCACAATTAGTGTCACGAAGTCAGCCACAGCCTATGTCACCGCAAATATGAAGGTGTAGGCGCAGACTTCAGTTGTTGGCACCGCCACATAGACGGCATTAGTGACAGGTTTCATGCACTTGGCGAACAGGCGGAACACAAACAGGCAGGTTACAGAAGGCAGCTAACAAGAATTGAAGCAGAGGTTGGCACGTAGGTGTCAGGGTGTGTGCTCACGCTGTCGTCGGTGCGAGTCAGTCAGAACTGCTTGTAAAGTTCGCAGGGCAATTAAATGAAATGCCTGAAAAGTGTAGCCGGTTACTCACAAGCCTGTAGTATGAAGAAGACGTCCGGGTGGCAGGCGAGGGGTATCTTCAAAGGCAGCTGAGGCAGGCAATGGACAAGGAAACGAAGCAGGGACTGGCACGCTGGTGTTGAGGGCGACGGGTGGAAGGTCACTGTTGGGGTTCGTAGGGTGCCAGAAAGCTTTAAAGTACGTAGGTTGCCAGGATGCCTTAAAGTTCATAAGTAGTTACAAGATCATACCTTGTAGTTGCTTCCTTTTTCAAAATTCAGAAGTCCTTGAGGAAACACATGTAGGTTCTTCAGATCGTCGCCAGTGTTGTAACGGAATAATAGTCAGATCCACGTGGTATCTTCAAGTAGTTTATTAGGCAAGGTACAGGAAGATAAGAGGTAATGAAGTAAGGTACAATGAACGAACCCCAACAGGAGCAGCCTCCTTGCTGCTCAGCCCTACACTCAACTGACATTCACCCACGCATACAACACTCTATGACATCATCCACTCATACTAACATTCTACACACATCCACTGGCTGAGCTGCAAGCTGGAAGCAGATACCACAATGGGTCATAGAACAATTGTTTGATGGCGGTCTTTTTAAATCATTTGACCAGTGTCGCAAGACTTTAATCTTCCCAAAACCACTCGCTTGGAATACTTCCAGATTCGCCACTGGCTCCACGCCCCCTCCTACGCAGAAGGCGCCACGAGGCAGCTTACAGCATTCGAATCCCTAGTACGCGCTTTCGACGGGTCCCGTGGGCTGATTTCTCGGACGTACAAGGTGCTCCAACACTCCCAGGTAGTGCCCCCGCATACCTATCAACGCCAGTGGCAGTTAGACATTGAGAGCAATATCCTCCCAGACCAATGGGAGCAGCTCTGGCGGGACATCCCACGAATATTCAAAAGTGTCACCCAACAGGAGTCAGCGTACAAACTCATGACTCGCTGGTATTATACTCTCCTTCGACTTCAGCAGATATTCCCTGGCTTCGCCCCTCAATGTTGGCGTTGTCAGGCGGCCCAGGGCTCCTTCCTGCATATATGGTGGACGTGCCCGCTTTTTCTTGTGTTCTGGGAGGAGGTGCTGAGCCACGTCAAAGAGGTCTTGGGCTTCCCTCTGCCACGGGACCCGGGGGTGGTCATTTTAGGGCTCCGTCCAACATCTCTTAAAGCAATGACACATACGCATTGGCGCTTAGCGGCTCATATGCTTACTGCCTCAAAACAGGTCGTTGCACTCCACTGGAAGAAAGCATGTACCCCTTCGTCCTTGGTCTGGCTCACCCGTCTTTGGCATGTTATGGCAATGGAACTCTTATCGCATAGATTGGCATGTACTGACGCCAAATTTGAGCGTATCTGGCAACCCTTGGTCTCGCATCTTTCCCGGTTGGAGCATGCTCGAGCTGTGCCACCTCGGTTGCGAACTCTGCAGCTTTTTGCTGACCCCATACTCCCGAGGGGGGAAACTTAGGACACAGCAGCCTGATCGGAAGGGCTGAGCACTGCTCTCCTCGGTCAGCTTTTTACGTCACTGCGGACCTGGAGTACCTGGATACTCACTGCCCCAAGGGATTGGCACGCTGCGCTCTCTCCTCTCCTCTTCGTTCCTGTTCACTCTTTCTCTTGCCTTCTGTCCTCCTCTGTTCTTCTATTCCTTTCTATCTTTCTATTGACTCCTGCAGTCTTATGGCAACTTTGGCTAGTGATCATAGAAGTTGCGGTTATCTTCGTAGTTCGACAGATTTGGGCAGACCTAGTATCATTGGCATGTAGTGTCCCCTGGGTACCTTGATTGCCATCTTGACACCTTTGCCATGCTCGCCTTGTCGAGCTTCCCAGGGATTCCTTCCTTGTGCTTACCTTACGCGCCAGATGATACGGGGGGGGGGGTTTTATAGCTGTGGTAGGGTGCATGCTCACAGACTCCAATTGCAACCACGTAAGCTATATAATCTGCCAGTTACCTACTATTAGTGTAGCACTGCTTGCAAGATGTTGGCCCATATCTTTCTTATGATGTTTGTAATAGTGCTCGTGCATTATGCCCTGTTACCCGGCCATGTATGAGGCCCTCTGGAGTAAGTTGTCTATGATGCATCGAACTATATACTAAGTCAAGTCTCCTCTGTGACACCTAATGCTGCCATATGTTTCGTGACTGCAATGTTGTACTTTTCGGTTTGTGCATAAATTCAATAAAAGAGACTTTATATATATATATAAAAAAAAAAAAAAAAAGAAGGGTTGAGGGATTACCCCAAAAAATAAAACATTTTAAAAAAAGAAACAAAAAAGAGTGTTGGGGAGTAACTCCCCAATATAAAAAATATGTACATATTTTCCCCAATTAAATATATACACACACGTATATATGTGTGTGTGCCCCAGATTGCAGTGAACCAAAGACCAGGAGGTGGTAAGATGGCAGACTAGTGCTGTCTCCTTCCTAAAATTAATTTAAAAAAATGCAATTTTCCCTACCCGTGATGGCATAATTTTTAACTGTTTTGCTTGTGGTTGTTACAGTTTAAAAATTGAAGTTTTTAACTTGCCTGTGATTGCATTATTTCTCTCCTGTTTTGTGTAGAAACTTGTGGCTTTTACTTGCCCGTGACTGTTTGATTTAAACTGGTGAATTGTGGTATTTGCAGTCCAAAATCTGTTGTTTTTTCTTCACATTCACCGAGACTACCTGTTTTTCCCTCCTGATTTCTCCCTTGCTCTGTGCTAAGACCTGTATGTTAAGCAATCCACCTCCAGCTCCCATTTTGTGTTAGCAAGTGTGTGAAACCAGACCCCCCCCCCTTTTCCCCCTTAGCAACAGGGATATTCTACATAAGAGAGTGAACAGAGGGTGCTCTGAGACAGCAGTAATCTGCTGTGAGCGGTTTTTAAGGTGTGCTTTGTAGGGATTATGCACTCGTTTTTGGGCTAGGAGAGTGAGTAAAGTTTTATACAAACAGTATTGTTAGAGGACAAAGTTTGTTAGGCCCTTACCTGCAGAAGTCCAAAGTGTGGACTCATTCTTCAATACGCCTTTCCCTATATATATTAAACATATTTAAACTTTACAGAAACAGTCACTGGATGATGTCATTTGAGATGTCATCAGTGATGTCATCAGTGATGTCACTGACCATGTCATGAGTGATGTAATATGTGACGTCATCAGCAGTGCATTGCGGGGGCGCGAGTTATAGTTACCTGAACTAACTATAACGGTTTTGTACGAGTGCAATGTCCAACTAACTATAACTGTCCCTAAAACCTATGGTTTTTTCAGTGAATTTGTAAGGTTTTTTAAATGCTAATTTCTAACTATAACGTGCCTGAAACCTATGGTTTTTTAAGTGAATTTCAAAGGTTTTTAAATGCTAATTTCTAACTATAACATGTCTGAAACCTACGGTTTTTTTCAGTGAATTTCAAAGGTTTTGTAAATGACAATTTTTAAATGTATTAATTGTTATATTTTTTGATACTGATTTACTACATTTTTTTAAACTATTTATTTTTAGATATTTTATTTTTTAAATTACATTGTAATTACATTACATTACAAAATATACTTTCTCAGAATGAATTACTTTAGTTTAAATACTTTGCAAATAGGCAATAGACTTTTAAGTACAGTAGTTACAGTTGTTGCAATGGGCAACACAATTTCAAACACAATGCAACATTGAGCTCAATGTGAATTTCAAGTTAAATGCAATTAGTTACTTTATGGATTACTTTTCTAACCACAGGACTGGATCCTAGATTCAGTCCTGGGACATCTCCTGTAAACAGTTGAGTAAAAGCGTTTTGGTTACAGTAGTGATTTTTAAGGAATATTATTGTATTTTAAAAGTTGACACTTAGAAACTTTTTCACATAGAATCACCAATGTTATCCTATGGGAGGAAATTCACTTAGCAGGTAAGTAGTGTTATCGTTACTTTTTCTTACTCAGTGGTGGATCTTGGATCCAGCACTGGTGCATCTCCTGTAAACATTTGAAAGAATGCGTTTAAGTCATACAGGCGATTTTTAAGGAATATTTGTAGTTTGTGAAAATCGACACTTTGAAACTTTTCTGCTGAAAACCAGACAATGGATTCCTATGGAAGGAAATACAAGTTACTGGTAAATATGGTAAGAATTACTTTTCAGGGTCAGTGCTGGGCTCAAAGATGCAGCACTGAGGTCTCTCATGAAAACAGGTGAGTAAATCGGAATTCGTAGTTCTGCTGATTTTAGAGGAATATTTGTATGTTTCAAAAATCGACACTTCGAAACCTTTTCAGCAAAAGCAGGCAATGATATCCTATGGAAGGAAATTCAAGTTACTGGTAAGTACGGTTAAAATTACTTTTCAGGATCAATACTGGGCTCAAAGATGCAGCACTGAGGTCTCTCCTGATAACAGGTGAGTAAATCGGAATTCGTAGTTCGGCTGATTTTAGAGGAATATTTGCACAATGGTGAAGGAAGGGGGTGGGGCCTGAGGTGATATGTCTGCAAACACGCCCTGTGGCGCGTTTTAAGTTGGAGAATTAATTCCTCCTCAATCCCGAGGGTCCCTAGGGGCCAACTAGCCCACCAGATACCTCCAGTATGCGCCAGAGAGCTGCATTGCAGAGAGGTGTTCAGAGGCCACGCCCCTTTTACAACACTCTGCAACGCAGCTCCGTGGCGCTTACTGGAGGTACCTGGTGGGCTAGTTGGCCCTCAGGGACCCTCAGGATTGAAGGGATTTAATTCCCCATCTTAAAACGTGCCACGAGGCCTGTTTGCACACATGTCACCTCAGGCCCCGCCCCTCCCTTCACCACTGTGCAAACGCGCCCCGTGGCGCGTTTTAAGTCAGGGATTAACTCCCTTGAATCCTGAGGGTCCCTGGGGTGCAACTAGCCCACCAGCTACCTCCATTAAGCGCCACAGAGCTGCGTTGCAGAGAGGTGTAAAAGGGGCGTGGCCTCAGAACACCTCTCTGCAACGCAGCTCCCTGGCGCATACTGGAGGTTCCTGGTGGGCTAGTTGGCCCCCAGGGACCCCCAGTATTCAAGGGAATTCGTTCCCCTCTGCAAACGCGCCAGGGGCGCGTTTGCAGAGTGCTGAGAAGGAGGGGCGTGGCCTCCGGCGCGAAGCCGGATTTTTTTTTTTTTTTTTAAAGGGGCCTGTGTGGCCCCCCTTCTTTGTAATTATTTTGGGCCCTGGGGACCCCATCCCCCAGGGCCTGACCCCTTTTATTTATTTTTTTAAAAAGGTACGGGAAGGGGACCGCGGGGCCCCCTCCCGTGGCCAATTTCGACCCGGGGACCCCATCCCCCGGGTCATTGCCACCTTATTTTTTTAAATTTTCATGGAGGGGGCTGCGTGGCCCCCTCCTCAGGCCTCCTTTTGCCCCGGGGACCCCATCCCCCAGGGCAGGCCTTTATTTATTTATTTATTTTTGGCGGAGGGGGGCCGCGTGGCCCCCCTCCCGGGCCACTACTTGCCCCGGGGACCCCATCCCCCGGGGCTGGCCCTCTCCGTTGGGGACTGTGGGGGTCCCCAATCCCCCACGGTCCCGCCGGCTCCCCGCGTCCCTCGGGAGCCGGCATTGCTTTCCACATGGGGAGCTGCTAAGATGCAGCTCCCCATGTGAAAGCAATCATCTTTGGTTTTTGGAAGAGAGAGCAGGTTTCCTGCTCTCTCTTCCAAAAACCAAAGCAGTTTGCTATGGCAGGACGGGAGCCGCGAGGCTCCCGTCCTGCCATAGCAAACTACAGTGTCCCGGGGTAGGCACCCCGGGACACTGCAGGAGCCGGCCCTGGGGGGTGGCGGTCCCCAGGGCCATCACAGGCTCCAGGAGGGGGGCCGCGCGGCCCCCCTCCCTTGAATTGCACAGCCCCGGGGAGGTGGTGGTCCCCGGGGCTCCAAAACGGACCCCCATTTTAAATTTGTTAGTGCCCCGGGGAGGTGGCGGTCCCCGGGGTGTGTGGGGGGACTGGAGCCCCCCCCACACAGGTCATAAAAATTAAAAAAAGAAGCCCCGGGGGTGGCTGTCCCCGGGGCTGCGGGAGGGCTCAGAGCCCTCCCGCACCATATTTTATTTAAAGCCCCGGGGGGTGGCGGTCCCCGGGGCTTGGGGGGCCTTAGAGGCCCCCCCATAAAATCTAAACCCACCCCCGCATGCCCCCGGGACTTGGGCCATCCGGGGGCAAATTAGCATCGAAGCGCGGGAGACCGCGCTTCATTTTTTTTTTTTTTTTTAATCGGCGGGATCTGCGCACCCCAAGCGCATCCCGCCGATTTAAAAAAAAAAAAAAAATGCTTTTTTCTGCCCAGGGGGTCCTTGTGGGACCCACTGAGCAGACCTTTGCGCACTTGTTTCTGTCCCTCGGTTCTACCAAGGGACAAAATGGCTGCCAACACTTCCTGATTTGGAGTGTTGACAGCCACTTCACAGCCAATTAGCATGCAGCTCGTGATCGGGAGGGTACGCGGACCCTACTCGGCCATAGATATATATGTGACTTTACTTTTGATTTTCTCAGGAACTACTGAACGGATTTACACCATTTAAGCAAAAGGCACGACACTGAACCAAGGGCTACCTCTTTGCCAAATTTGGTGTAATTCCGTTCAGCAGTTCGGGCTGTAGCTGCGACTAAAGGTTCCTATGGAAAAATGAATGGGGAAAACGCGTTTTGGGACCCCCCTTTTCTCGGCCCCGCTTGACGAATCACCCCGAGACTTTCAGGATAGGAGCGGACCGGAGCGCCCCAACAAGTTGGAAACTTTCGCGAAGATTCGTCAACCGGCGCCAACGTTATTTCAAATAGAATGTTGCGGATTTCCTATGGAAAATAGGTCCTAACTATAACTATCTACTGGCGACCGCCAGTAGATTATATATATATATATCTATATATATATATATATATATTCACTGAAAAACCATAAGGTTTTAGGGACAGTTATAGTTAGTTGGACATTGCACTCGTACAAAACCCGTGAAATTCCCCCGTTATAGTTAGTTCAGGTAACTATAACTCGCGCCCCCGCAATGCACTGCTGATGACGTCACATATTACATCACTCATGACATGGTCAGTGACATCACTGATGACATCACTGATGACATCTCAAATGACATCACTGATGACATCATCCAGTGACTGTGTGTTTCTGTCAAGTTTAAATATTTTTAATATATAAAGGGAAAGGCGTATTGAAGAATGAGTGGGTGTATATGTGTCTGTATGGATGATTTAGTAGGTGCGTGACTAACTCGATAAGTGAGTGATTAAACGTATCTTACTGAATGCATGGGTTAGTGACTAAACTGGGTGAATGTCTGTATCCGTCTGTCTGTTGCTGTGTAAGTGGTGCATGGGTTTGTGAATAGCTACATGAGTGTCTATATGAGTTATTGATTGGTTGTCTGAGTATCTGTATGGGTGCCTGAGTGTTTGTGTGGGTGGGGTGTGTGCGACTCTGTGCATAGATGTGTGAGTGGGTGATTCACTGGGTGGATGGTTTCAAGAGTGCATCTGTGATAGACTGTATGGGTGGGTAAGTGTGGGTAAGAGTGTGTTAGTGAGTGAATGTATGTCCCAGTGGTACATGTGTGAGTAACTACATATGTGAAAGGCAGTATATATGTGTGTTGGAGTATATAAATAGCTATAAGCGAGAGTGTGTGATTGTGAGAGTGACTGTATGGATGAGTGTGTGCTTGTATCAGTGATTGTATAAGAGCGTAAGAATGTGCTAGTATTTGTATGAGTAAGTGAGCTGGTGTGTGTATAACTGTATAGGTGAGTAAATGGCAGTGTGTTTAATTATTTGCATGACTGACTAGGTGTGTGAGTACCTCTATGGATGAGTGGCGGTGTTTGAGTGTCTATATAGGAGTATGAGTGCATATGATAGTCCTGTACTGAGTGACCATAAGTATGAGTGACTGTACGGGTGAGTGAGTGGATGTGTGTGTGTAGACCTAAGAATCAGTGAGTGGGTATGTAGTTATTGGTGTTGGAGTGTCTATGGTTTTGAGAATGGCAGTCTGTAATTTAGAGTGGGTGTATCAAAGGTTATATTAGGGTGTGAGGAGGTGCATTAAATTCTCACATGGATGATGTCATCAGTGATGTCATTTGAGATGTCATCAGTGATGTCACTGACCATGTCATGAGTGATGTAATATGTGACGTCATCAGCAGTGCATTGTGGGGCGCGAGTTATAGTTACCTGAACTAACTATAACGGGGAATTTCACGGGTTTTGTACGAGTGCAATGTCCAACTAACTATAACTGTCCCTAAAACCTTATGGTTTTTTCAGTGAATTTCTAAGGTTTTTTAAATGCTAATTTCTAACTATAACGTGCCTGAAACCTATGGTTTTTTCAGTGAATTTCAAAGGTTTTTTAAATGCTAATTCCTAACTATAACGTGTCTGAAACCTATGGTTTTTTCAGTGAATTTCAAAGGTTTTTTAAATGCTAATTCCTAACTATAACGTGTCTGAAACCTATGGTTTTTTCAGTGAATTTCAAAGGTTTTGTAAATGACAATTTTTAAATGTATTAATTGTTATATTTATTTTTTTGACACTGATTTACAACATTTTTTTAAACTATTTATTTTTAGATATTTTATTTTTAAATTACATTGTAATTACATTATACATTACATTACAAAATATACTTTCTCAGAATGAATTACTTTAGTTTAAATACTTTGCAAATAGGCAATAGACTTTTAAGTACAGTAGTTACAGTTGTTGCAATGGGCAACACAATTTCAAAAACAAAGCAACATTGAGCTCAATGTGAATTTCTAGTTAAATGCAATTAGTTACTTTATGGATTACTTTTCTAACCACAGGACTGGATCCTAGATTCAGTCCTGGGACATCTCCTGTAAACAGTTGAGTAAAAGCGTTTTGGTTACAGTAGTGATTTTTAAGGAATATTATTGTATTTTAAAAGTTGACACTTAGAAACTTTTTCACATAGAATCACCAATGTTATCCTATGGGAGGAAATTCACTTAGCAGGTAAGTAGTGTTATCGTTACTTTTTCTTACTCAGTGGTGGATCTTGGATCCAGCACTGGTGCATCTCCTGTAAACAGTTGAAAGAATGCGTTTAAGTCATACAGGCGATTTTTAAGGAATATTTGTAGTTTGTGAAAATCGACACTTTGAAACTTTTCTGCTGAAAACCAGACAATGGATTCCTATGGAAGGAAATACAAGTTACTGGTAAATACGGTAAGAATTACTTTTCAGGGTCAGTGCTGGGCTCAAAGATGCAGCACTGAGGTCTCTCATGAAAACAGGTGAGTAAATCGGAATTCGTAGTTCTGCTGATTTTAGAGGAATATTTGTATGTTTCAAAAATCGACACTTCGAAACCTTTTCAGCAAAAAGCAGGCAATGATATCCTATGGAAGGAAATTCAAGTTACTGGTAAGTACGGTTAAAATTACTTTTCAGGATCAGTACTGGGCTGAAAGATGCAGCACTGAGGTCTCTCCTGATAACAGGTGAGTAAATCGGAATTCGTATTTCGGCTGATTTAAGAGGAATATTATAAAGTTCCAAAACTCCACACTTAGAAGAATTTCCAAGTGAAACCAGTCAATGTTAGCCTATGGAAGGAAATTCAAGTTACTGTTAAGTACGGTTAGAATTACTTTTCAGGGTCAGTGCTGGGCTAAAAGATGCAGCACTGGGTTCTCTCCCGATAACAGGTGAGTAAATCGGAATTCATATTTCGTCTGATTTTAGAGGAATATTTGTATGTTTCAAAAATCGACACTTAGAAACTTTTTCAGCAAAAAGCAGGCAATGATATCCTATGGAAGGAAATTCAAGTTACTGGTAAGTACGGTTAAATTTACTTTTCAGGATCAGTACTGGGCTGAAAGATGCAGCACTGAGGTCTCTCCTGATAACAGGTGAGTAAATCGGAATTCGTAGTTTGGCTGATTTTAGAGGAATATTTGCACAATGGTGAAGGAAGGGGGTGGGGCCTAAGGTGACATGTCTGCAAACACGCCCTGTGGCGCGTTTTAAGTTGGACAATTAATTCCTCCTCAATCCCGAGGGTCCCTAGGGGCCAACTAGCCCACCAGGTACCTCCAGTATGCGCCAGGGGCTGCGTTGCAGAGAGGTGTTCAGAGGCCACGCCCCTTTTACAACACTCTGCAACGCAGCTCCGTGGCGCTTACTGGAGGTACCTGGTGGGCTAGTTGGCCCCTAGGGACCCTCAGGATTGAAAAGGAATTTATTCCCCATCTTAAAACGCGCCACGGGGCCTGTTTGCACACATGTTACCTGAAGCCACGCCCCCTCCCTTCACCACTGTGCAAACGCGCCCGTGGCGCGTTTTAAATTGGGGGATTAAGTCCCCTTGAATCCTGAGGGTCCCTGGAGTCCAACTAGCCCACCATATACCTCCAAAAGCGCCACAGAGCTGCGTTGCAGAGAGGTGTAAAAGGGGCGTGGCCTCTGTACACGTCTCTGCAACGCAGCCCCTGGCGCATACTGGAGGTTCCTGGTGGGCTAGTTGGCCCCCAAGGACCCCCAGTATTCAAGGGGAATTCGTTCCCCTTCTGCAAACGCGCCAGGGGGCGCGTTTGCAGAGTACTGCAGGGAGGGGCGGGGCCTCCGGCACGATGCCGGTCGTTTTTTTCTTTCTATTTTTTTTTTAATGGGAGGGGGGCTGCGTGGCCCCCTTCCCTTGCCCACTTTTGGCCCCGGGGACCCCATCCCCCGGGGCCTGAGCATTTTATATTATTTTTAAATTTAAAAAAAAAACGGGAAGGGGGCCGCGTGGCCCCCTTCCCTGGGCCTGTATTGGCCCCGGGGACCCCATCCCCGGGGCATGGCCTCGATTTTTTTATTTGGAGGGGGTTGCGTGGCCCCCTCCTCAGGCCATTTAAGGCCCCGGGGACCCCATCCCCGGGGCCAACCTTGCACTTTTTTTCTTTTTTTCTTTTTTTTAAATTTGGGGAGGGGGCTGCGTGGCCCCCTCCCTGGCCACTTATGGCCCCGGGGACCCCATCCCCCGGGGCCTGGCCTCTGGTTGGGGACTGTAGGGGGTCCCCAATCCCCCCACAGTCCCAGCCGGCTCCCCGCCTCCTGCGCGAGCCGGCATTGCTTTCCACATGGGGAGCAGCTATCATGCTGCTCCCCATGTGGAAAGCAATCAGCTTTGGATATTGGAAGCGAGAGCAGGTTTCCTGCTCTCTCTTCCAATATCCAAAGCAAGTTTGCAATGACAGGACGGGAGCCCGAGGCTCCCGTCCTGTCATTGCAAACAGCAGTGTCCCGGGGGTAGGCACCCCGGGACACTGCAGGAGCCGGCCCTGGGGGTGGCGGTCCCCAGGGCCATCACTGGCTCCAGGAGGGGGCTTTTCGGCCCCCTCCCCACATTTTCAAAGCCCCGGGGAGGTGGTGGTCCCCGGGCTTCGGGAGTCCAAAACGGACCCCCATTTTTAATTTTTTAGTGCCCCGGGAGGTGGCGGTCCCGGGCGTGTGGGGGTGGAGCCCCCCACACAGGTAAAAAATAAATAAAACAGAAGCCCCGGGGAGGTGGCGGTCCTCGGGGCAGCGGGAGGGCAAAGAGCCCTCCCGCACCATTTTTTGTTAAAGCCCCGGGGGTGGCGGTCCCCGGGGCTTGGGGGCCCTTAGAGGCCCCCCATACATAAATTTACCCCCCCCCACCATGCCCCCGGGACTTGGCCCACCCGGGGGCAAATTAACATCGAAGCGCGGGAGACCGCGCTTTGATTTTTTTTTTTTCCGGCAGGATCAGCGCACCCTGAGCGCATCCTGCCGATTTTTATTTTTTTATTTTTTTAAAATGCTTTTTTTTGCACAGGGGGTCCTTGTGGGACCCCCTGAGCAGGCCTAGGGGGTTAGGGTGTTTCTACCCTGCCCCCTTTGTGCGCTTTGCGCACTTGTTTCTGTCCCTCGGTTCTACCGAGGGACAAAATGGCTGCCAACACTTCCTGAATCGGAATGTTGACAGCCAGCTGACAGCCAATTAGCATGCAGCTCGTGATCGGGAGGGTACGCGGACCCTACTCGGCCATAGATATATATGTGACTTTACTTGTGAATTTCTCAGGAACTACTGAACGGATTTACACCATTTAAGCAAAAGGCACCAGTCTGAACCAAGGGCTACCTCTTTGCCAAATTTGGAGTAATTCCGTTCAGCAGTTCGGGCTGTAGCTGCGACTAAAGGTTCCTATGGAAAAATGAATGGGGAAAACGCGTTTTGGGACCCCCTTTTTTCTCGGCCCCCGCTTGACGAATCAACCCGAGACTTTCAGGGTAGGAGCGGAGCGCCCCAACAAGTTGGAAACTTTCGCGAAGATTCGTCAACCGGCGCCAACGTTATTTCAAATAGAATGTCGCGGATTTCCTATGGATAATAGGTCCTAACTATAACTATCTACTGGCGACCGCCAGTAGATAATATATATATATATATATAGATATATATATATATATATATATTCATTAGTTCTGCTTAACAAATGTGCATACCACTGATAGTTACATTATTCTATGTTCTTAACATGTATAAGTGACTGCATAAGTAAGTAAATATTTTTATCATAACTATTTATCTACAATTGCTACCACTGCTTCACTTTTGATCTAAAATATATATATATATATATATATCTGTCACCAATTCCTTCGTTTGTGAGCACTTCCCTTCCCACGGGAAAAAAAACGAAGAGCGGACCGCCAGTAAGGTGCTTAATTAAATTTTTATTCTGCCTTCTCTGCCACCATGACGCGTTTCGGTCTCTCAAGACCTTGATCACATGATATATATATAACTAATTTAAAGTAGAACAACACATTTAATGCATCTTTAATCCACATATATAACCTTCCTTTATGCATCTATATACCTTCCATATACTTATGGATCTATATCTTTATTACTTTTGATTCTATATATTTATTACTTTTACCCATTTATTACTTTTCTTCTAATTCAGCATATCCAATGCCCTACCCTAATTTGCAGCCTATGCAGCTCTCAATATATCCTCTAGTTCAACTCTGACTCATCTCAAACCTCTTTCTACTACTCTTTCCAATGCACTAGCCTATTTCTCACCCTATACCTCTATCAATATATCCATTACCCCCACTCTCATTCATCCCAAACCCCATACCACTACTATGATCCCCAAAATAACCCTTGCAAAAGTCTTCCCTACTCCACCCTCCTTGCATCATCTCATACCTCTTTTACTATTCCGATCCCCCAAAACAAGCGTTTCTAAACCCTCCTTCCGACTCCTCCCCCTCTCTTTTACTCATTCCCCCTCATTCCCCCTCCCTTTTACTCATCCCAGGCCGCCTCCTACTGCTATGAGCTCCAAAAAAAAATAAAAATCTAAATCTATCCCTTCACTATCCTTTTCAATCCAAATAACAGACTAACATGTCCTCCCCCGCTCAAATTAATTTCATATTTCACTATACTAATTCACCACTAATCCTTTATGGGTTCTGGAATAACGTGCTACTCGCCAAAAAAGCACTTCAACACCTCATCAGGGGTAGCAAGTGCTATATAAATGCAAACCTTTTTTCCTCTTCTACCCCTTCGCAATCCTTCTCAATCCAAATAACTGACTAACATATCCACCACTCAAATTACTTTCATATTTCACTATACTAATTCACCACTAACACTGTATGGGTTCCAGAGTAGCGTGCTACTCGCCGAAAAAGTGCTTAGACGCCTCGTCAGGGGTAGTATGCGCTATATAAATGCAATTACAATACAAGAGACAAACATCGCACTTCAGACTCCATTATCAAAAAGGAGGAGAAACCCAAGAGTAAACCTCAAATTAAAAAGAAGAAAGTAGCTGGCCTTAAAATAAGAAATTCCCAGGCTACTGAGGACTCAACTTCTGAACGGGGAATGGGCTCTGACAATGCTAGACAGCGCAGCAGAAGTAACAATAGCTCGTCAGAACATGATGGAATTTCTGGTGACAGCAGCGCTGAATGAACATATCACGGTGGAAACACCTGATACAAAGGTAAGCATCCCGCATCAGTTACATGAAATAACACTTCATATGGAGGGGGCCATACGAAGGAAAGTGAAAGGTCGCTTTTGGGAGAACATAACATATGGATATGATATCCTTTTGGCTGAAAGCTAAGTTCGTTATGGACTTCTCAAAAGGAGAAACAGTAATTTTACCGGCTTTCTACGACCTCGTTCCAGAATCACTCAAACATTCATACGCGCAGGAGTGGACGGTAGCACCAGCTCCTGCATTATACAGCAATCATGTAGGGTGGGATGCTGAGTCCCATCTCCATGTCCCCCATCCCCATGCTGAGTCCCCCTCCCTACCAGCTCCCCAAGTACACCATGTCACCGATACGCCCCCAAGGAACTACGATACAGGTCGCGCTTACTTTTCCCGCACCGTTGAGTCCCCAACCAGCCCATCCAGCATGGCCAGCCACTCACAAACCCCCCTTAGTTCTCCCATCTCTGACCACCCGAACCACTCCAGTACGTCTCCCGGCCTCGCTAACAGAATCACCCCTAGACATTTGGTCCCCGCTCCACTAGCTCCCCAAGTAGACTATGTCACCAGTATGCCCCCAAAGACTTACGATACAAGTCCCATCTGCCCTTCCTGCCCTCAATCCAACACGCAAAGGGGTTCCAACATAGATCCTATGGCTTACAACACAGGCCATACAAATCCCTCCCCCCTATCACCTATTCTCACTGTCAGAACTGCTCCCGAACCACTGCCCCCTTGCCCTCTAACACCGCCTTCTCATAGGGACATCGATTCTCTGCACGCCAGAGCTGCCAAACTAACCCAGAGCATTCATATCTCCATCCTGGAGCTAATGAACCTCCTCCACCTCGCTGAACTCTCCTCGCCAACCTGATGCCCTTACCAAACGCCATCCCCCCACATTTGACTGAGCTCTCTAAACAACCTCTTCCGCTATCCTTGAGACATCTTCGCCCCCGCAAACATCCATGCCACCTCTCAGAGGAAGAAACCCATGCTCTTGTCCTATCCTACAACTCTACCTCTGCCATCCCAAGTCCACTAGATCTCACTGAAATGGAAATCCTCGCCATCCTCCGAGACTACAACTCTACCCCAGCTATCCCTATTCCTTTAGATGCTAAGGCAGAACACGCCATCTGCACGGTCACTATCAACCTCAACAGACCAGCTACCCTCCGCAACAGATTTATGGTCAAGAGCAATCTAGCGCCTGTTCACCTATCCGCCCAGACCCCCGAACCTCCTTCCAAATCCTCTCTATCTGCCCTTTTAATTAACTGCCGATCGGCAGCTAAACACGCCGCGGATATTGCTGATCTCATCCTTTTCAAAAATTTCGACTTGGCGATCCTTACAGAATCATGGCTCAACGAATCCTCATCTCCACACCTGGACATCCTAGTCCCTCCTAACTACAACATCGCAAGGCTAGACAGACAATCTAACAAGAAAGGAGGAGGCATCGCCTGCATCTACCGCTCTAACCTTCTGATCACGGAACTTCTGGCGGACACCACTGAATCCTGTGAATACCTTTCCCTCGCTATTCACAGCAACTCCACCCTACTGTGCAACCTGCACATCTTTTACCACCCCCCAGGCATGAACGACTCTTTCACCGACCACCTTATGGAAATCATCACAGCTAAGAGTTCCAACAATATCAAAGATATTTTCCTTGGCGACTTTAACTTGCACTGGAACGATCCAAAGGATTCACATGTCAACGCCATCAAGGACCTTCTGGCCGATCAAGCCCTGATCCAAGCCTGCTCACTTCCAACTCACTCAAAAGGGGCCACTCTTGACTGGATTATTTCCAAAGAATCAACAGTCAAGCTTATCTCTATAGACCCATGCGACTGGTCTGACCACCACGCCATCACCTTCCTCCTACCGGGCACCCTCAAAACAAGGGCACCGCAACCAGTGATTCCTAAACGCTGGATCAGAGACACTAAGAACCTAGACCGCAGGGAACTCGAGGCTCGCTGCAAATCCGACCTCCCCCCCCCTTCGCATATCACAACAGTCAGCGGTCTTAACGATCACTACTCGGCGACTATCTCGAACATCCTGGATGATCTAGCCCCACTAAAGCTGAAAAGAACCCAAATCAAAGACAGAAACCCCTGGTTCACGGGATCCCTTAACAACGAGAGGAGAGTCCTCCGACAAGCTGAACGATCCTGGAGGCAGCACCCTCTGCCGCACACCTAAAACTCCTCCGCCAGGCCAGAAACGCCTACAACAGGAACATACTCAAGTCTAAAAAATAATTCTTCCGAACTGCACTAGAGAAGGCCAAGAACAGGCCCCAAAAGCTCTTCGAACTGGTCAAACACCAATCTAATATACTGGCCAAAACTTCAAAAGAAAACCCCAAGTCTCTTATATCCTCAGAGGAATTCTCCTCCTTCTTCGCAGACAAAATCTCAGCCCTTGGAAGCGAACTCAACTCCACCACTTATCCTCAAACACCTCTTGACCCGCCTCCTCCAGCCACATCGCCCCCACTGGTTCCACCCAAAAACAATGCTCACTGGACTGACTTCAAACTCTATGATGACGACTCAGTGTCCAAAATCCTATCCTCCCTAAAGCCTAACAACCATTTTAATGACCCGCTCCCTTCCAACTGCCTAGCTACCGTCGCTCAATCCATTATTCCTAGCTGGACTACAATAATTAACGCCTCTCTCCGGCAGGGAATGGTGCCCGACTCTCTAAAAGCCGGCCAAGTCCTCCCCATTCTGAAAAAGCTGTCGCTGGATCCAGCCTCCCCTGACAATTTCAGACCTATCTCCAACATCCCCCTCTTAGCCAAAGTGATGGAGAAATGTGTGCAGCAGCAACTAAGTCAACACATCAACAACTTCCACCTGCTCGATGACTTCCAATCCGGATTTAGACCAGGACACAGCACCGAAACCACTATGCTCCACATCGTTGATGATGCTCTCCAGGCCCTTGACCTGGGCAAGGCCTGTCTCATAATCCTCCTAGACATATCCTCGGCCTTCGACACGGTCAACCATGAAAAACTGCTCGAACGCCTCAAATTTAGGATGGGTTTGGTGGCACCGTTCTAGAATGGTTCAGGTTCTTCCTCAAAAACAGATCACAGAGATTCCTTGTCAACAGCAACCTATCTGCACCATCCCCGGTCACGGTTGGAGTCCCTCAAGGATCAATACTGTCCCCCACCCTCTTCAATCTTTACCTGGAACCGCTTACCGAAGTACTACGCACTGCCAATTTCTCCTATCACATGTACGCTGATGACACTCAGATCTACATCAAAACCTCATCTCTCGCAGAGATCCTCTCCCTAAACGAAGCCCTGAAACTCACCGTCCATTGGCTCGCATCCAATCAACTCAAACTCAACGCAAAGAAGACTGAATTTCTCCTGATCGCCCCGCCCAATACCAACCTTGAGATTCATTCATGGATTAAGGTTATTACAGCCTTGAATTGCTCACCAACCATCGTAGACTCGGCCAAATCTCTGGGAATCACCCTCGATAGCAACCTGAACATGCGGGACTTCATAAATTCAATGGCCAAATCAGCCAGATTCCACCTGAGCTACCTTAGGAAACTGAAACCCTTCCTCGATGCTCCCGACCTAAAAATGACAGTCCAAGCACTTGTCATCTCTAGACTGGAATATGGCTGCTCTACCCTCTCGGGCCTACCCAAGATCTCCCTGGCACCTCTAAAAGCCTGCCTCAACGCGGCCGCCAGACTACTCACCGACTCGAGGAAATACGACCATATTTCCCCACACTTGAAAGCTCTCAACTGGCTTCCCTGGAGGCAAGAATACAGCTCAAAATAGCATGCATCACGCACAAAGCCTTATATTCTAACTCTCCTGCATATTTGAGGCAGAAACTTGTGATCTCCGGTGGAATCAGAAACTCACGATCTGCCAGAGACCTCTTGCTCCAACCTGCACGCTTTCGGAAAAAAAAAACTTACAACCGGGCTTTCTCCGGGGCTGCTCCAAGAATATGGAACTCTCTCCCACCGGACATCAGAAGAATCCCTCTCTGACTCGCTTCAAAAAGGATGCCAAAACATTCCTTATGGGTAAATTTCTCGTTTAAACTTTGCCTCTACAACTACTACAGCCCTGATCTATGGCCATCTATTGCCTCCCTTCGGATTATCGAGCTCACCCCATCAGAAACTGGGGGCCTTGTTGCGAACATTGGTTAACGTAATCTGTAAAAATGTTACCTCGCTCCTGAGTATTTGGATATTTAATCTGTAAAAATGTTACCTCGTTCCTGAGTATTTGGATATTCAATCTGTAAATACATGCCCTATCTCCCTGTGTACCCTGCACCTTACCCTCTCTCATTCAATCCGCAACTGGATAATGCTATGCCTAATTTGTACACGGCTATGTTTTCCTGTAAAGCGCTCTGATACCCTAACGGGTCAAGTTCGCGCTCTATAAAACTCATAAATAAATAAATAAATGTAATCCCAGTAAAAAATACTCCAACTCCACAGAGACAGTACCCAATAAAACAGGACACGAAAACACAGGTCAGGTAGATCTTAGATCAACTTGAATACCAAGGTCTAATAGAGAATTACACCTCTTCCATGAATAATCCTTTGTTTCCCGTAATGAAACCTGACAATTCATATCGTCTAGTTTTAGACTACAGGCATTTGAACGCTTGCACGAAAACATTTGCAGTACAGAATGCACACAGTGCAGCATTAATGAATAACATTGTGCGGAAAAAATACAAAACACTAGATAGCTCAAATGAATTATTTTGCCAAAATATAGCGCTGAGAGCAGATATTTGACAGCATTTTCGGCCCTCGGCGTCAATTCTGTAGATTGCCCCAAGGGTATAAGACTAGCCCCAGGTTATTCTCAGCAAGAATATCAGCGTTACTTCAAAATTTTGATGAGGAGGCAATATCCTATTTAGACAATATTTATCTGATGGATGATGAACTATTGGATCCTTCGAACAGGTGAAGAACATAATTTAGAAGTTAGCCTCTGAGGGCTACAAATTTAACTTTTAAAAAATCAAAAATTGCCCACCTCAATGTCCTATTTTTAGGATATGAGCTCTCAAGTGAAGGGAAAAGCCTAGCAGCCAATTTTGTAGAATAATGGCGCTGCTCCAACCTTCAAAAGACTCTGAAAAATCTACAGTCCATTTTAGGATTCCTACATTTTGTTAGAAAATACATTTAAGATTACGCAGAAAAAGTAAAACCTTTCCAAAACTTAATTAGACCTGATTTCTCAGTTCGACATTGGACACCGGAACATACGGAAATTCTTCGTTCCCTACAAGCTGACATGATAGCTTCCAAATACTTACACACACAAGTGAACACTATGATTTTGGTGATCCGTGTAGTCACAGGTCAATCCGGGTACATGTACCTCACCTTCAATGAAGGTTAAACGGTAGCTATTGCATACAAATCTCATTTGTACACAAATGCTGAGATGCATTTTGCATCAACAGAAAAACATTTGACAGCAGTACAGACTGCTGTAGTGAGAGAAAGAGCACTGGCTCAGGTGAAACGAATAATTGTCATGACTCCAGTATCAACCTTAGAGGCTGTTACAAAAGCAAGCGTTCCCAACACAAAGGCACTGCATCCACGATGGTTACATTGGGCTAATTCTCTCACTGCAATAGATGTAGACTACAAATTTGATTCTACAATAAAAACACAAGCAATGCAATACAAACAAGAATATCTTCTTCCAAATGAAATAATGCCTCTGGATCAGTATGAATGTATTATTTACGACGGTTCTGCTCAACTTGCCGTAGGAAGTAAAGAGCAAATACACCGCCGCATGTGCGTTTGTAAAGGGACGTATGCGGGACGGTATGTTCCATCCTAGCAATATGCAGACGCAGTCTCTAGGAGATTGCACGGCACAGCTGGCAGAACTAAAAGCCCCGATACTGGCACTAAAAAAACACGGATCGAGAATTCCCCACACTTATTGTGTGCGATTCACTTTATTGTGTCCAGTCTTACAATGAATATCCTCACTACTGGGGCCAGAATGGGTTTAAAGATTCAAAAGGTTGCACAATAAAGCACAAATTACTTTGGGAACAAGTGATAGCTGAAAAAGGGTTTGCCACGGGCTCACGTGATTCATATGCTGAGTCATCAGCGTGTTGGCGTACACGTTGAAGGGAATTCATTGGCTGATGAAGCCGCCAAGGCAACAGTGCGAACTGCTGCCATTGCTGCAATCACTCGATCTAGCACGAGGATAGACGGACAGATAATGGTAGCTGTCATCGCTTCGCGCAAAAACAGCTCAGCCTTGCCAAAAGGTTTCCCACTCAAGCACTCCTACAAGTTAGATGCGCAAAATATACTGTATGCTCAAATTCCAGGAGTGGGGGATAGAGTAATACCAAATATGGATCGCAGATTAGGTTTAATACTAGCTGCACACGCAGGTCTGGGCTCAGCACACGCAGGTATCACTACAACAGTTTCACTACTGAAACAACGTTATTGGTGGCCTGGTCTAACCAAGCAGACCAAGGGCTTTGTCCTTAAGTGTGATATGTCAGCAGGTGAAGGGTTCCACCATAGCACGTCCGCCACAAACACCACTATTGATATCCGACAGAACTCTCACATGTGTCTATTTGGACCACTGCAGCTTCTTACAATCTGATGGGGCTTACAAGTACATCTTGGTGGCAGTGAATTCATGCTCTAGATTCCTGTGGGTTTGACCCTAGAGCTGGGCTGACGCTCTAACTGTAATAAAGGATTTGCGAGTTTATATAGGGACATCCAGAAGTGGCAAATTACATTCTGACCGTGGCCCGCGTTCTGCTCTTGGGCTTACAAGGAAGTCGTGGGACGCTTAGGTGTTGCATTATGGTACTCCTCTCCGTATCATCCCGAGGGAAATTCGATTGTGGAGAGGAAAAACTGGGACTTAAAGCAATCCTTAACAGCAAGGGTATTAGGCTTGGGTGGTAGTTGGGTCAATCACCTATACGGGGTCCAGAGGGCACTAAATAACATGCCAAGACGTTCCCTAGGAGGCCGTACTCCATTTGAGGTCCTGTTTGGGATGAGAATGTGGGTACCCGACCTAGATTGTGGCAGCACAGTGGCGGATGAAAAAGTATTTGACATCAATGATCGTTTGGCTATTTTACAGGAACTCAATGAATTCCGGGCACTACAAAGCAAAGTCCAAGTAAAACGCACCGCCACTGGGGAAGTGAAAGCAGTTTTGGCAAGACCTGCCTGGGTCCCAAAGATCAGGGACCTGGTCATGGAAAAGATTGTGGACAAGAAAGAATTTGGGCCATCTTACAGAGCACCAGTACCTGTCCTGGCTGTCGAGGGAACAAGAACAGTACTTCTTCCGCCCCTTGCCGGCAAAAAAGAAAAGAGATTCGTCTCCATTGATCTGATCAAACCACACTATGTGGCTGATACTGAATAGCAGGCCACGTGGGCTCCTGGGTAGTCGCCAATCTCCTCTTGCTACCATACAGGAAGTTCAGACAGAAATTACATTTGAAGATTTTACTTTACGAAGTAGCAGGGTTGCCAACAATGGAATGGGACTCGTACCAGTCAAAATTGAACAACCACAAAATACAAATGAAACGCAGATCTCAATTCGACCTAATACCGACATCTATGTGAATATATCTCACAATGAGTCATCTGCCAGTTCAACAAAGCCTGCTGAGCTACCAAAGATAGATCGAACAGCGTCTGGCTACTTCATTGATTTTTACATTTTTTCTCTGGATCCTAGTGAACCTGAGTCACCACCAGCTTCTGTTCCCCTTAAAGAAAAAATATTTAAACTTTACCTTTGGCTGAAAAATACTTACTTTGTTTCTTCCTGGCTGCAGCTTTGGATGGCAATTGGTCTACTCTTTCCTAGTCCTTTGGATAGGTGTAGTGACTGTCTTTTTCCTGCTCCTGAATGGACGTTATCTCCCAGAACATTCTGCAGTACAACACAGGAACTTGGTCCTGAAACCACATACATCATATCATTGTGAATGGGGAGACCTGTCCTTTGTGAACATAGCAGTTCTGAATGGACGTTATCTCCCAGAACATTCTGCAGTACAACACGTGAACTTGGTCCTGAAACCATATACATCATATCATTGTGAATGGGGTTGTGAACATTACAGCAGTTCCGATTCCTGAAGGAATAGTTTGAGATAGGGTTTCATATGATGTATTTGGTCCCACTGAACTTCTGAAAATACCACATATATTTGAAATGTATTTGAATGATATCATCATCTCCAGTACATTTTCCGATGATTGGGACTTTGAAACTGTGAATAGTATGCTGTCTGATTTAGAACAATCTGCTGCATTCTCTAAAAATGAATTGTATGATACATCTGAATTTGATACCGTGTATTGCTACCAACATTATGGTCATCATTTCTTGAACAAAGCAAGTATCCCACGTATTGTTTTTACTTCCCATCAATGGGAACATTGCCCAACATCACTGAAAGGTAGTTCACAAATGTTTGCACAAACGTTTGCTTATTTTTATGGGTTTAACACTTCAGACCTGACCTCATATTATTAAAAATATGCTCACTAATACAAAACAGATATACTCTGCTTCCTTTATTTCCCAGCTGTCTTTACAAGGTTTTGACTTTTGGAGGGACACCAAAGACACAAAATCTGTCTGGGGGACTAAAGATTGGCAAGTTCAGGGAACTGAGGCATTATTTATAGCCTGTCTCATACCACAGCAGATTATCTTCCTGAACAACAGTTGCCAGACTTCCTGTCTTGGACTAGCCAAGATCAAGGACTTGAACACACCTCGGATTCCCTAGCTTTCACACTTTGAGAGATGGCAAAACTATACACAACATAGTGAGGATACGCTAGATGACATTATACACGAGGGTTCATACAATTTTTCTGACCCCAATTGGAAGCGATGGTTGGTTTGGCCTACTGACACAAATGGGTGTCAGTCAAGATTCAAGGGTACCACCTATGGGTTTCATATCCATAGGCCTGACCAAAGCTATGTACAACGAGAACATCCGGGGTGGTGACATCCTATAGTGTTGGAAAGTTATGCCCAGAGTGGCTGAGAACCTCAACACTGTCCCATGTGAAACAACATTTGTCCTTACTTTCAGATGACATGGATCTAAGGGATTTTTTACTAGGTCCCCAGAAACCACATTGTAAACGCTTCTTATACGCTATTTACAACGAAGTGTGGAAAATCTCTCAACAAGAAGCTGCAGAGAGATTGCGTGAAATTGATAGGTTTAACCTAGAGAAGGCTTTGGCAGTGGCCGACAATGGCATGACCACACGATCGCCCGTGATTTATTCCCTGGGCAACATTGCATCTTCTGAATAGATATAATGGAACAGGATCTGTCCCTTCTTCAACATGGGCAATCACAGTTAAGATCCATTCTATTATTAAGCTGGATGCTACAATCATTGTGCTCTGGTCACATATCAACAGTACGTCTTTGTTTTCTGCTTATAATCGAACAGAGAGGCAGACAGCAATGACACAAAGAGATGCAAAGTATACAATGTTGCACATTGAAAAATTAGACCAATTATCTTTCACTGTAACTGAGTCACCTTCCACAGAATGGTTAATCCATGGCTATATAACATTGCCAGTAACAACATTCCAATTTCAATATTGTCTACAATAACACCAAGTAGGCAGATATGAAGCGTTTGGCAAGGAATACATCCATGAATCTTGGGAATTACCATACAGATTTAGATGCTAGAATGGGGACACTGAAGTATTTCTCAGCGGTACAGACTGTGAGAATTTGTTAAGTGGGTCTCTAATTTATCAGGATATTATGCTTCATGGAGCTTGTAATGCTTTGATTGCAAACCTATCGTGCCACTTAAAAGGATCCCCAGCTGAGGTGATTCATACAGTGTTCAAACTGATCTCGAATGGGAGTTATTTGATGTTGAATGATCAAGGTTGTTGTGAGATGCTACCAGGCATTGCCTATCTGGACACAGTAAATTCCAGGGTTACTTGTTAAATGCAAGTATTGTTTCCACCGACCCACACAGTCAGGGAGGCGCCGCCATGGCCTTCATTGAATGTTTCCCTTATACGGTTTGATTCTCTGAGCAGACTGAAAGCCATACTTTTACAGAAGGATATGGCCTTAAGCCTCAGCTCAAGACTTTTGATCTCCAGGTTGCAAGGTCTTTAGCTGAGATACAGGCACTAGTCCAAACTAACTTCCCGCTTCATTTGGGGAAATAGTACATCGTATCTTTAAGATGTCTGATACGAGTTAGATAGTACACCTATTTAAGAACATAGGTTCTGGGCTATTAAGCACCTTTCAGACGATCTATGGAGTTATTTCATCATTAATACACTCCATATTGGGAAGCATTTTTGAGGGCTTCCGCTCGTCCTACTACTTGTAGTGGGTATCCTGGTTTTAATTTGCCTGCTACGCAATGGACGTTCCAAATTCCAAAGAGATGGAAAAAGCGCTCTTGGAACGACGTTGCTGTGAACGCATGGTACTCTATATGAGCACACCTCGGCTTCGGGAGCTAAGCAAGCATTGGTTTCTGTCATTCAGATTGGGCTGGGTCAACTGCGTCTTGCCTGTACTCCGCTGCTTATTCTGCGGACACAAATGCGTGTTGGACATCTAACACTTCCATCGGTTGCGCCTCCGGACGTGGATGTATTGCTGGACCCATTAAAGGCTCATGTAGTGCAGTGTCCTCAGCGTATCCCAATTTTGATATCGGCATTCTTAGAGCCACCATGGGAAGCTTCAGCTCTTGTCGGAATGGACACCGGCTCTGTACGAGGCTTACAGGCATCAAGTGCTTCCCCAGCAACGGCTTTGGGAACCGGAGAAGATCACCTTTGCTCCATTGACCTGATCCAACAGGTGCTACAGGGACTGTCGTCTGCGAAGGCAATCAGCAGTGAAGTTGCGTCTCCCACACAGGACACAAACATTTGGAACTCCGTGTCCTGGGAACAATTCGGCCTTTTTTCAAAAACAACCTAAATTGGAATTCAAAAACATTTTTGTTTTATTTTTTCTCTATTGCGCTCACTGAGCACTATGGCTTTTGGCGTGCTCAGTTGATCTAACAGTATATTGACTATTTAGAGGACTTGTATAGCTTTTTTTTTTTAACCTTTTCATCGTTTTTTAACACATACCATGTTTTTAGATGTTTTTATACTCATATTTTAGCACTGTCTTTTTATGCTTTATAAACAGGCATATTTTAGCATTTGTTCCTTTGTCGTCCAGTTGGATGAGGAGTGGTTAAGAACCCGTGTACCACAATATAGGCCTAGGTAGTTGCACAACTTTTTACCTACATTTGTCCTACCATTGTTCTACATAATGGTTCTGGCGCTGATCTTTTACCTAGTTAGGTGCTGCATAAATGTTGTGTGGTTTTCTCCGATAACTAGCCTCATTTATTATGCATGAGGATTCTCTATCACAGCAGGATTACCATTTTCTGCATACTAACTCTATATAAGGGTCACCACTATCGTCATCCTTGGCCATGTCGCCCATGGTACCATGACACTTCTAGGTAGAACCTCTGGGGGTACCTTTTTGGTATATAAGCACCACATCGACACTGGGAAAACCAGAAGAGAAGAAACTTCAATGCTGACACGAGACGCTGAAGTCCCTGCATGCAGACACTCCAGCCTGCAGTGGTCTGACACCCCTCGCGAGGTGTCCAACTCGAGACCAAGCCGAGGTCCTTTGCTATCTCACATCAGGTAATGGGGTTGGCTATTTCCTAGGGAGATTCTTGGCTATACACCTGCATACATGCTAGGTACATCTAGTTAGGGTTTGCATCGTAGGAGTACATATTATTACTGTCATGTATTTATATGCCTGCATACATTCACTGTTTTAGCACTATGGTAGAATTCTACCTTTTATTTACTCTCTTGGTGCATGTAATCGTCTATATCTGTTTCTGTCTCATGGTTGTTGCAGCACACGTATTTTCGAATAGAATGACGCTGGTTCGAAAAATGCTTACTGAAAACGTCCCCACCGTTTATTCTGTGCCTCTCTCTGAGATAAGGTGAGCACTAGTGACTGAGCGAAAAGTACTGTACTCTGTCCACAATCCCCGAGGGGTCAGGGTTGTCATGTTCGATAGTTACCAGAAACTATTCGCTCCTTGGTAATGTTGTGGGGTTTATAGTGATACTGTGAGCTAGCTAGTCTACAGACTAACATATCCTTCGGGGGGTGTCTGGAATCAGTCTGGACACCAATCCCGTAGTTTATGTTGTCTAAAACGCGCAGATGCTAAATAGATTTATAGGAACTACACGACAGGCTTGGACAACCCAATGACCTCTGTAATGTACAAAATGCCAAGAGTAGAGTGGTACCTTTCCTCTGCAGGTCGTGCTTATGCTGCTGAAAAGAGCCATTATCCTCAAATAACACTCCAAAGTATCAATATGTTTTGACATACTCCAGCTGTCATACTTGTAGGTACCGCTTATATTTTTTATGGATCTTTTTGCTTACTCACATAACTTTTGGTTTTTTACCGTTTATTACCATGCCGTTAAGTAACAAATAGTTTGATAATGTATTGATTAGTCGCTGTAATCCAACCTTTGACTCAGCAAAATCACGTCATCAGCATATAAGAGGTTCAATATGTACTTTTCTCCCAACTTTGGCGGATGTGCATTTACTTCATCCAGCGCTTGAGTAAAATTGGCCAAAAACAGATTAAATAAATATGGCGCAAGAACACAACCTTACTGGGACCACCCTGGGAGGTTTAATTTTCCTTGACAAAAGGGAACCATCACCTATTTTCACCCTTACCCACATACCAGAGTATAACATATGTATTGCTTTTGAGAGACCAGAAGGAATGCTTAGTTTAGCCAGCTTTTGCCAAAAAAGATGCCGCTGAACGCAGATTTGAAGTCTATGAAACAAAGGTAGATTGGTTGCTTGCTCAATTTATATTTATCAACAATTACTGAAAGTACTAAGATGTTAGTCGAGGTGCCTGACCCTTGGACAAACCCGGATTGGATTGTCTAATATAGGAGTTGGTGGCCCCTAGTTGGTTGATAGAATTCTGGGAAATGTAGTTTGTGTTTTACTGTGCTACAATATTTACAGCATCCAATAAGAACAAAGATAGAGAAGCATACTCTTCGCCTCCGTGTCCTAAACAGGACTGAATAGGCTTGACACGAAAACTTGAAAATTCTTCATTGTGCTGGCACATAAAGCAAAACAACCAATGGCAAAACCAATAGATCTTGCCTATGAGAGCTATTGGCTTTGGCAATGTTTTTAGCCCTGCTGTAGAGCAGTGTAGATGTTTTGCAGTGTGGCTTAAACTAATTTGAAAAAGCACTATGACGCAGCCAGGGCTAATGCACTTTTTCTTAATTGCATTAGCACTGGATGCAACATAGTCCTTTCTTTTTTATTAATACACAGTGCACAATCATTGCTAAAGTCGGCAATACCATGCTGCACAGCAGGAACAAAAGGCAATTGCAGAGCCAATAGTCTCAAAAGCAAGACCTACTGGCTTTGCCAATGCTGGTTTTGCTTACAAGAGATTTCACAAGCGCATGCGAAACCTAAAAAAAAAAACAGAAAGTGCTGAGGGCATGCAAGTCTTTAAATAGCTCCCAGCTGGGGTGGGTGTGGTAAATGACGAGCATTTACTGTTTTTTCTATCCTGAGAAGGGGGACAAACTTCAACAAGTGATGACTGGGATGAGGAACGTAAAGATAATGTACACTATTTACCAGCAAAGACATACTCTTGAAGTCAGCAACATTGAATGACATCAAGTGCTTGGGTGACAAGCAGAATAGAACCTGTGCAGGGGTGCCATTCAGTGGATGGCCAAGTTGTCCTTCGGGGGACACTAAGGCAGACCCTTAGTGTTTCCCCACTGCTGCATGCAGTATGTCTTTAGTGGCCACCTGGCTTACTCAGGTAATCACGGCCAGTGAGACTTTGCCCCCCACCCCGGGAAGATGGTGTCATGTCTGGGCGGGAGGGTGGTATTTAGGTGGGCTTACCACCTTGGACTTCCTCTTTTCCATTGCGTAAAGGGCTGGTACTGAGTACTGGCACTTTTTTTATTTTAAGAGGGAGAGTACCTGCACTTCTCATGAGTGACATAATACTTTAATTTGGAGAGTACCGGCAGGGCCGGTCCTAGGATATGTGGGGCCCCGGGCAGAATGCGAGGCCCCTATAATTTGCATATGATTTAACCGCACAGGAAGTGACATCATAGGAAGTAATATCAATTGGCTATTATTTATATGGCATTGATGACGCTCTTTGCAAGAAGCTATTTACCCAGTTTGGATATCAGTAAAATGGTTAAAATTGCATTAATAATCCGTCCATAGCTCGTGGCCATACGTGAAGAAATTAAGCACATCTCCCTGGAATCAGCCAAAATGCTATGGCGCTCCTCGGTGGCCCGAGTGTACGGATGGGGTGACAAGAACGGGAGGCGGCTGCACAACCTTGTCTCCTACCCCTTGGCCAATCGAATAATCCCCGAGGTCCGGGATCTTACAGGGGTCACTAGGCACTCGTCGCCTGCAATCGCACAGGCCTTTGCAGATTACTACGCCCTTCTATACTCCGCTCACAAGCCAGAAGCTCGCCTCCCGGATGTACTACATCAGGTGGGCATTCAACTCCCCTGCCTCATTGAGGCCGAGGCGGCAGACCTCGATCGCCCCTTCACCTCGGAAGAAATACACAATGCAATCTCCTCATTAAAAGCCGGGAAAACGCCATGGCCGGATGGCCTCCCGCAGGAGTACTACGCCGCTTATCGGGACCTCCTGGTCCCCCACCTTGTCGAATTGTACCGGCATGTTGGAGAGACCGGGTCCTTTCCCCAGAGAGTGATGTGGCAACCATAGTGGTGATCCCCAAAACCCAGCCGCCATCCGTTTCTTGTGCGGAGTATCGCCCTATTTCCTTGATCAACACCGAGGTGAAGATCTACGCCACGACACTGGCCCAGCGCTTGCGCCCGCCCCTGAACAAACTAATTCACCAGGATCAGTGTGGCTTCATGCCAGCACGCAGCACTAGACACTGCCTGCGACGCCTCCACCTGGCTCTGGAACATCGTCGACACCTCACACCCTATCTGACCCTCCTCCTAGTCGACTTTGATAAAGCCTTCGATACCGTGGACTGGCTCTACCTGGAGGACGTTCTACAGACGATGGGCTTGGGGCAACAATTTAGATGCTTCATACAAGTCCTTTATTCCAACCCCACAGCCAGGGTGCTAACTAGCGGAGCCCTGTCAGAAACATTTCCCATCCAAAGAGGCACGAGACAAGGGTGTCCCCTCTCTTATTTGCGCTGGCAATGGAACCCTTGGCGTGCCTCATTCGGTCGGACGACCTGATTAAGGGATGGGCCTGGGAGAGCCATCACATCGACAAAATTGCCCTATACGCGGACGATGTCCTGCTTTTCTTGGCCGACCCGGCCAACTCTGGCTCCCGATGTCTCCAGACCCTCCAAACCTTTGAGAGCATCTCGGGACTCCGGCTTAACCTGGCGAAATCGACCCTAGTACCACTCCATCCCTCCAGAGAATGCTTCAACTGGCAAGCTTCCATCCCCATCCAGAGACAACCCTTCAAATATCTAGGATTATGGATTGTTGTGCTCCCCGAATTGGAATGGGCGCTCAATATTACCCCGCTGGTTAAAAAAACCAAAAGAGGACCTCAAGCGCTGGCAGACCTTGCCGCTCAAACCCTTGGGGAGAGTGGCCCTGTTTAAAATGATGATCCTCCAACGCTTTGTTTATATTATCCAGAATACCTCTTTTCACTTCTTGCGCAGCTGGTTCAGGGAGATGGACGGTGTGGCCACGAAGTTCCGGGGGGGGGCGAGGCCACGCATCGCCATCGCCCGGTGTCGGATCCCACCCTTCGATGGCAGCATGGGCATGACGGACCTACACCTATACTACATAGCCACCCGGCTTCTGGTCCTGCACGACTGGTTTACTGGGGGCTGGTCTGACCCAGCCTATAAAACAGAACTCAGAGACCTGGAGTTTCCCCAGATTCAAGCATTCCTTTACGGAAGCCCCATACCCACAGCAATGCCGCCAATCACTAGAGCGGTCCTCATGGCCTGGCGTACGGCGCTGAAGCACACACGCTGGGACCAGAAATTGAGCCAACAGACGCCTCTCTGGCACAGCAAATGGCTGGGAGAGGTGGCGACACTCACAGGATTCACAAGATGGGATCACATCGGCATATCACTGCTGGGAGACGTTTGGGTGGGGGATCACATCAGATCTTTCCAAGACTTGCAGGGGCGCTACGAACTTCATACCTCACAATTCTATAAGTACCTGCAACTACGTCATGCCCTGGGGCCCACACCTCTCCACGGGAACGACACTCCCCGAATTCAGCCCCCTAGAAGCTCAGGTCATGTTGGGTAACGTGGGGAAAGGCGGGGTGTCCCAGATATACCGTACCCTGATTAATAATAGCCCAACATCACTCACCCCACTCCGGACCCGATGGGAGGGATGGCTAGGCCCCCTAGAGGACGAGGATTGGCGCGACGCCCTCATGGCCCCTAAAACCATTACAACCTCAGCCAGACTCCGCCTAATTCAACTATACTACTTACACGCTGCCTACCTTAGCCCAGAAAGCCTTTACAAAGCGGGCCTGCGCCCCTCTCCAGGTTGCACGCGCTGCAGTCATGAACTGGGAGACTTCTACCACATGACCTGGACCTGTCCTCGCCTGGCCCCCTACTGGGCTGCGATAGAGTCCGAGCTCACACATATCCTGGGCTGGCCAATTCCCCACGATCCCGTAAGACTTCTTCTGGGGGTTATGGACGGCCTAGACGGGTCCCGATCGGGCAGGGTGTTCCTAGGGGCAGCCATCGTGGTAGCTAAATGTGACATTGCCGCCGCATGGGCACAACCCAAACCCCTAAGTGTAGCCAGGTGGCGCCGGGGAGTGGAATGGTGCGCCGAACAAGAGAAACCCCTATTTGAAGCCCGAGGATATCCGGCTAAGTATCACAGGGTGTGGGGTAAATGGACGAACCAACTGGACTGATTATAAGTGTTCCTATCTATGTGCAGAAATGTACAACCTGTCTGTCAGGAATGTGGACCGGAGTGCATATGGAGATCTACTCATTACGAACATGGCTTGTGCTGTCGTCAATATAGTGGTCCGATACGGATAGTGGTCAAATGTGTCATGCTGCTTTGTATGTTTTTAAAAACCAATAAAATTGTCTATCAAAAAAATAATCTGTCCATAGATATTAAATCTCTTTTAAGTAGATTGACTGAAGTTTAAATGAATTAAACTTGGTTATTGTTCTATTGAATGGGATGAATGAAAATGATATGCTAACCGGTCATTCTGATTCTGACACTAAGATGTCCAAAGGAGAGGTGCAGAGTTTACTAATGAGGAGAAAGAACAGTTTTAAGAGTTTTTCCAAAAGACTGGAGTTACACCAAAGCTCAAGAGGGAGATAGTTCCAGTCCTGCACAACTAAAAAGGAGAAGGATCTGCCTCCAATCAGGGCCATCAAAATGTTATGATGGCACAGAGTATGGGGTTCTGGACTGAACGTAAGGAGTACTGTAGAAAGAGAGAGAACCTTTTTAATGCAGTGCACAACGACAAATGGATAGTGCCTTGCAGACAGAGGGTTTTGGACCAAAAACCCAGCAGACTGCATAAAGGTGAAATGAAATGGCATAGCGATGCCTAGCACGGCTCTGAGTGATTTCAAGGGTACTGAATGCAAAAAGGCAGGAAGCCCAAGAAAGAGGGCATTTGCATAATCTAGCGAGAAGATAATTGACTGTACAACAGCCTCACAGTAGTGAGAGGGCAGAAAAGGAATGATTTTCTGTTGCTTATGGATGTAGTAAAGGCAAGTGGATGAAACGTGGTTTATTATATTCTGAAAAAAAGAGAAGATGCTGGAAAATGAATCCAAGATTTTTTTTGCTGACTCTGCCAATGTGGGCGATTGACGTACTTCCACCAGCCACCAAAGAGAACACCATATGGTACGAGAGCCTTTAAAAATGAGAACCCTTGATTTGTCACTATTAGGTTTTAATGCATTGGTCTTCATTCAGAAATCAACAGCTAGCATGCACGCACATATTCTTCGGCAGAGACCCGATTGCCACTGAGGGAAATCATGTTTGGGTATCAATATGCACAAGATATCAGCAAGAAACCAAAGGACTGTATGAGTAAGGCTAACTGGGGATGATAAAGATTAAATAGCAGAGACCCATTAAAATCCACAAGCCAGAGGTTTAATACGTCACAGAAATAGGTGGCTAGTGGATTGTTTCAGATTTCCCAGATATGATAGAGGTAAGCCACACCAGGAGAATACCTTACATTCCAGGTTGTACTAGTTGATTTGTAAGCACTGGCTGGCAACCAGTGTCAAATGTGGCACTAACGTTTAGTATTATTAAGGTTGCTCTAACTCCATGATCAAGAATCAGCCACAAATCAGACTCCGTACCAAATACTACTTCAATCTCCTAGAGTTGTCAGAAGCCAACCAGCATGATGTCAATTAGTAAATTACTTTTTATGAAAGAAATTTGGAAGTTGACTTTTTTTTCTAGGATTTTCAAGAAAGGTGCAACAACGTATGCCCGAAGATAATAAGTTTTGAGCCAGCTGAAGATTTTTAGAGAAGTTTTACCTCCCCTTCAGACTTTCTTTTTTGCTTCAACGTTCTCTTGCTGGTTCTGCCAAACTTCCACCTCTCCCCTCCTGTATCCCTCCGCCCAACCTCTTACCATCTTTGGGTGGTTCTGCTTTCTTCCATCCTCCCCTTACCATTAATTATCGCTCCACTTTGTCATGTTCCCTTGCTGGTTCTGTCTCTTATATCCACACATCTTATCTAAACGCTCTCCTTCAACTCATCTCTCCCCCAGCCTCATAACTTCTTTCCTTGCTCTGCTTCATTTACATCTATCTCTCCCCTCCCATACTCCCGGAGCATCTTATCTTTCCTTATTGATTCTGGCCCTAAAAATCCACCTTCCCCTCATTGCTCCACACATTTTCTCATTTTTCCCTCAGACCCTTACCTTACCTTGTGTATTCTGTCCCTTTTACAGCCATCTCTCCTATGCCCCCAGGATTTTCCTATTTCCTACTGGTTCTGTCTCTTATAGCCACAGAAGAGCTACTGAAAGAGTATAAGCTCCCCTCGATAGCAAAACTGGCATCCATGCCTAGATCAACAGACAAATTAGTGGTAAAAAAGGGAGAGAAAAGCCTAACCTTAAGTAGGGACATTGATGCAGCCTTCAGATATAAGCATAGCAGATATATTGTAGACACCTTTTCTAGCTTAAGGCAACCTTACCTTGATTTTAATTTGTGGCCCCAGAACAAGACCATGTTTCTGAGATTCAGGTTTTTTTTATCTCCTTTTAAGGCTTTTGATGGTTCATGGAAACTAAAAGGCTGCACAGACAGGTCATGAAGGAAATGCAAGTTAGCCGAAGAGTCCGATGAACATATAATGTGCCTATGCCCAGCCCTACTAGACAGAAAAAAAAAATTAAAAGCCAATGTTTAATACTGAGGGCACAAGAACAATACCAGAGGGTGTATTATTGTAGTTTAAAGGTGGTCTGTAAAAGTGGTGGGTAACCTTGTGAAGTTCGTGAGGCTGGCGTTTAAGCTCTGTGAGAAAAATACTTAACTTTGTGTTTATTTTTTTAATGAGTCGATTTTTAATGGTGCTTTTTTATCAGTATTTAGTGATGTCTTTTGTGTAACGTAATTACTGTATATATTTTTATATAAACTTTAAACAATAAAGTATTCTCTCTCCTCAATGCTTTACACTTCACCTCTCTGCCCGACTCTTAGAGTGCCCATTGATTCTGCCCCCGTTACATGCACCTCTCACTAGTCCCTCTCTCTTTACCCTTCACTTGCGTTCTCTGCTGGTTCTGCCTCTGACCAGCTCACATCCATGTGCTACCCTCCACCTCTCACTCGAGCCTTGTACCTTATTTTGCTCATATGTCCCCTTTAAATCCACCTCTCCCCTTTAAATCCCCTTTCACCTCCAGCCTCTTACCTTGTCTCGCTGTTTCTGAATCTCATACATCCATCTCCATCTTCAATGCGCTACACTTCATCTCATCCTTCCTGACTGATTTTTCTCACTGATTCTGCTCCTATTTCACCCCCTTCTCTCCTCCCTGTTGCACACTTAATCTCTCATCTCTCCCCAACCTCTAATCTTTTCTCACTGGTTCTGCCCCTGTAACAGCTACTTATCCCCTGCATCCCTACCCAGCTTCTTACCTGCTCTTGGTGATCCTGCCCTCTTACATTCACCTCTCACCCTTCCCTCTACCCACCACTTAAGTTCTCCTCATGATTCTGCTTCTTTTATATCTGCTGCACCCCCTCGTGCACTATCTCGCACCTTTCCCTCCAGCTTAAACTTTTTTTCGCCGGTTCTGCACTCCTAAGATCCACCTCTTTCCTCCATGTTCTACTGATCATGTTTCATCTCTCTCCTGCCTCTACCCTACTCTTGCTGGTTCTGACTCTATAACATTTGCCTCCCCTCTCCTTGTGCTGATCTTCGCCACTTTTTCCCCCAGTCTCTTATCTTGTTTTGCCTGCTCTCCTACTTTACATCCACCTCTACCCTTCCACTGTCCCACTCTCTCCAATCCTTTTTACCAGTTGCGGCTGGTGCCTGAGGGTGCTAGAGCATCGCTGCAAAGTATGGAAAAGCACAAAAAGAAGCTACTTTGAAAGGCAAAAAGTATAAACACCCAAACTAACAGCCAGTTTGCATGTTTATTTTCACCAGTGCTACGCTCTTTCTGCACCCTTCGCACATTCACAAGCCAACGAGAAACAGTGCATGCTCCCTGAAACGCATGCCTGTGAAATATAGGAGCATACTTGGGTGGTGATGTGTAGGAGAGTAGGATCTGTCTCTTATGTTGCCCCCACTTTTTTTCTGATGTTTACACTGGTTTCTGGCTATAGTCTGGCTGGGTCCCTGCTAATCAGGGCCCCAGCCTCTCTGTTCTCTCTAAACGATTTGGAGTGCACTCTAGGTGCACTAGTGATTGGATACTGTGGTACCTTATGAGTCCCTAGTATATGGTACCTTAGGTACCAAGGGCATAGGTACTTCACAGGCCTACCAGGGGCTGAAGCATGTATTATGCCACCCCTGGGAAGCAGACTAAATCTGACACCGCAGGCCTGCTACTGCAGCCTGGGTGAGAAGTGCTAGCACCCTCACTGAGATATAGGTCCCCTATATCTCTCCTGCACACACATTGAGACTTATCAGTCACCGCTAAAGCAGGCCCTATCAATCCTGAGGGCAGGGTGCTTAGTTTCCATGTGAGGGGGTGCCTCTGCCTGAGCAGGGCCCCTCTGCAGCTCTCAGAGTCCATCCTCTGGGGCTGTTTGTGGATGCGGTTAAACCATATACTTTTAAGTGCATTATATCCTCGCGGTAGAATGCTAACTTTGGAATGGCTGCATCAAAACATGTCGTGTTTGGTGTCAAACATCTTGGAATACTACCCCCCCCACCAGTCCTGGCGGCGGGGGTAGCATTCCACCCTTCTAGAGGGATAGACATGTACCTGCTGTGGAAACGTGGTAGAATCCTGCAGAGCCCTGGCATCACAAAATGGATGCCACCAGTCACAGACACTGGGCTGCCCTCCTGCTGATGACCAACACTCGCAGTGGAGGAAGCCCAACAATAGATATCCTGTCCCAAGGGGTGTGACCACCTCCCAGACAGGGTTTAGTGTATTGGGGCTGGGTGGGTGCACTCTTAGAGTGCTTTGAAGTCCTGCACTGGGGAGCAGAAGGCTCCTCTGTGCATATGCCAGTTCAAACCGGCTCAGGGGCTACCTGCCCCTGCTCTGGCGCGAGAACTGGACAAAGGGAAGTGGGTGTAGCCACCCACTCCCCTGACCCTCCCATAGGTAGGGTCATAGAGCTAGTCCCTCCCTTTCTTTTAGTATAAGAGGGGGAACCTGTGCATTGCAACCTAGATTTTCCCTGGACGACGCTCTGAAGAAGAATCCCGGACCTTCGACGTTCCACTACCTTTGGAAGACTGAAGAATCTCCTTGGAGTCAAGGAGTGACTCCCCTGCTTGGCAGGCACCAAAAACTACAAACGACGGTCGCAAACTACGCCGCTCCCGCCGGAGTCCGAAGTCCCTGCAGCCCAAGAAGTGGATTTCCTGACTTCTCAAAGGCCATCGTGAGTCCCCAGCGAAGCTGAGGCCAGTGGACCCCAAGAGTGACGAGGAACCGCGACCCCTGGGTACCGTGCACTATTGTCGAGTGCAACCCCTTCACAACGTTCCACGAACTTGTGCTTTGGACCACGTGTGGTCCTAGCCTCCAGCAGGAATCCCTCCGAAGATCAGAGGCCTACCACGTCCCTAGTGACCGTGGGCCCCTGTGAGCGAATCCTCCCGAGGCGTCTTCGCGATCCCTTGCCAGTCGGCTTGTGGGACCCCAGAAGACTTTCTAAAGAAACCAAAGGGCTCCCTGGTTGCTCCAGGCCTGCCCTGACTTACCCTCGCTGGGTGAGTCCCACAGACCTTGCTGGTCTGCGCCATTGCCTCTTCGCACTTTCCCCGAGACTTGCTGTTACCAAGGCTTGTTGGCTCCAATCGAGTCGCCGACACCGCAGTAAGCTGCAGACATCGTGGGACACGCCGAATCCAGCTCCTGGTCGTCGTCAACGCCTCCTGGACCTCGTGGCTGAAGAATCAAGGCAACCGCGAACGACCTGAATCTTGCGACGACGGTGGGCATCCATCTTCCTTGCCCCGAGTCACTGCCAAGTGACTTTGAACACTGTCCCCTCTGCTTTCAGGTCTTCCATCTTCCGAATCCAGGCTTGGATTCCTCCGGACACTTCTCCTGTCGCCGCAAGCAGCAAGTCTTCACTGGCTCCCATTGAAAACGACGCCGCGACCCGACACCAAAGGACACCTATGCACCCGGCTCCCCTGGGTGAGGTAACTTCAGCACTACGGTGCTCCTGTGGGTGTGGGCTCTAGAACTACTTACCCTGTAAGTGACTTGCTTGTAGCTTCCCTCGAAGTGCCCTAAAACTCTAATTTTCTAAGTGCGACAATTGCGCTGACTCGTACAGGGTTCGCGTCTGTGTTAGACACACCGCGTCCATCTCCTTTGTAACACTAACTAGAACTGTATCCTTCGACTCGTACTGAGTCCGATCGGTGTTCGCCTCGAACACACAAGGGGCCTGTAACGCTGAGATCTCCATTGCACTGACTCGCACAAGGTTCGCGTCTGTGTTAGACACAGCGCGTCCATCTCCCTTGCAACTCTATCTGTAACCGCGTCCTTCGACTCGTACAAGGACCGATCGGTGTGTTCGCCTCGAACACGCAAGGGACCTTTAACATTGAAATCTCAATCGCGTCTGAGGGCATAGACTCGCACAGGACTCGCACCGGTGCCAGGTCACCGCGTCCGTCCCCTGTGGGTCTCCTACAACTACCTGGGGTGGTTCTTGGGGTCCCTCAATTCTAGATGCCCTAGACCTAGGTCTAGCAAACTAAGATTGTGATATTCGATTGTGCTAAACTTATTTTGATAATATTTGACTTGTACATATGATTCTGACCTCTAATCTCATAAAGAGATTAGTAGAGAGTGTTTATTAATAAATACATATATATTTGATATATATACCTGTGTGGTGTCTTCATTTGGTGATTCAAGAGATTGTGTGGTAAAACAAGCTGCTTTACATTCCTTCAAGACTTAGCCTGAAGGCTGCTCTCCACAGCTACCACTAGGATAGCTTTCTATAAAGGTTGTCTTAAACCTATCTACCATAAGAGTCGAATTGTGCTGGTGCAAGGTGTCCACTTTAATTAGTGAACAGCATATGCCAGGCCAACTTCTCACATGATGCATTTGTAGCCGTGTGCTCAAAGTCCTATCAGAAGCCATGATAGAGTGGGGCTCCTATCCTGTCTTCTGATAGGGCTGTCAGCAAGCTCATGTGCAGAGACACAGACTCTAGGACTGAGTGAACCAGAAGAGATGAGCTGAGATGTTGAAACCTGTCTGTGTACCAGTTGGTAAGTTGGACTGCCCACTGCTCGTGGTTTCTCCTGTCCGTCTCGCTCACACTGGCCAGGTTTCTGTTTCCACACTAAAGCCTTGGCATGCTGTGCAGGTGGTCACACATTGCATCAGCTTTCTTAGCCTACGATCACACTATGTGAAAAATCTTTGAGCCGGGAATCACCTATGATCATATGGTGTCACATTCCTGAGAAGACTGTCACAGCATGTTAGCTTTTTGAGTGTCCAATAACATAGCTTTATTGCACGTGAAAATAAAGAAGTATTCTCTAAGTAGTAACTATGATTGTACATTGAGCTTATTTTAAAATCGAGGACAATGGATCAGTGTGGTGTGTTGGCACTATTCTACCATGTACCTCCTGTGCTGCAGTATTTCCTATTTCCGAGTTTCAACATAAACTTATATTTGGCGCAAAACAGTGAGAGCCCCCTATGTAAATCAGACGTATATTAATTTGATTGAACTGTTTTAGAATGGCAATGTCTACCCTTGAGTAGGAACACATTTCATGGGGTAGAAATACTTCAATTGCAAAGAAAAGTAAATGGAATAATAACTTTTTTATATAGCATTAATATCAGACAGTTACCAGTACTGAGCTCTGTAAATCTGTTTTATTGATAGCCAACTAAAACTTGTGACCTGCTGACCATTGCAATTTAAATATGTTTCATCCCCTACACAAACCCGCATTCTGAAGTAAGTTGAAATGTCGATTTCCTGGATGATTCCCCTGTCTAACGTAGATAATATACTTTAAGTCCAGACAGAGATAACTTTTAGCATCCTCTTTGGTCAGGGTAATTTTGACCCAGGTATGGCAGAAATAGTTGCAAAAACAATTTTCACCCAATTTAGCAGTAATGTTTACTCACCCAATTTAGCAGTAATGTTTACATTAGGGCCCACATGCAAATGGCTCTTGCTCCTGTTTTGTCCTCTAGGAAAATAGGAGGCAATTCAGGTAGGGTACACAAGGAGTTATAATCGTGTACTAAGGAGCTTAGAGAGCAGAATGTTGCGCACTAGAGAACAGTACACAATTAGGAGAGGTGATTACTGGGGGAGAATGTTTCAGACAGGAAAATGTATTGATTGAAAGGGTAAAATGGAGCACCTGGGAAAGTGGGGATTACAGAAGGAAGAAGGGAAAAGACAGGAGTGCAGTTCTTACATGAGGCACAGGAAAGTGTTGCAGACTGGTTAGAATAGATCACACATGGGTCTTCACATTTTTATGGAATCGGAGCCACAAATACTATCTTCTGCCACTTTTCAAAGTATTCTTGGGGAGGGTTAATCCCCAAAACCACTGGGAAGGGTAAAGGTTGCCTGGGACACCACAACTTATTGTATGTTTTATTAGGGACCTCTGCATTTCAAAGTTCACCAGTCTCCCTGCCTCTTACCTTTTGCGTGGATTCTGTTCCGCGTACATTGTTGTCTTTTGCATGCAATGCCCTAAACCTCATCTCCTCATTTCTCTACCACCAGTGGGTCTCTAAAAGAGGTGTGGACTATGTAATTAAGGGCGTAGCTTAAATACATAATTTAAATTTCTGTGATTCCCATAATGTTCCCTCTGACTGGTACTTTGGTTCCTCTCTGTGCTTTCTGTGATTGAATCCAGAAATATAACACAACAACTGACATACACCTAAAAACAGCCAGGAGTATTGGTTTTGTCAATGGTTGTTAGCTGTTTAAGCTAAATGAGTAACAATTTTATAGCGCTATGTAAACTAATACAGGGTGTCAGAGCCCTTTACGTAACATACACATTATACATTGACAATAAATCGTGTACATGTGTAAATCAATGTACAAGCTGAGTTACATGAGACAGTGAGAGTTACAAGGTGTAGGAGTCACATGTCCTTTATACTTCACTGTGGTCTTTTAGAAGGATTACAATTTATGAACTGCAGGTAACAAAAGGATCTCTGTTAAAAGCCGTAACCCACTTTACTATCTACATAAAATAAAAGTCTGTCATCTGCGTGTTAGATGATGTGCTTTGCAGGAGACACATTTACCTTCTCTACTACTTCAAATCTGGGACTTCACAAAACACAGATCTCTCCAGCAAGTGCATTAACTACTAGCGTTATCTCACCATTATTACTATTCCCTGAGATTTACTGGGCACCTTCACAGCAGATGCCTTAACCCAATCAAATATTTTAAAATGTAGACTTTGCAACTAATTAAGCATAACATCTACTACCATGCTTCTCCTTGTTGCCAGGGTTTAAAAAAATAAATGTATTCGTTGAGGCCCAGATTTTGCGTCAGGATTGCGCCACTTTTTTGGCACAACCCCTAATCTCATTCGTTAAATCTCAATGCGCTTAAATGTACTCATGATACACCTGATAAACATATGTGTGAGGTCTTAATATCTGATGTCACTTCCAGTGAGGTCACATTCTGTTATGTCACGTGCAGTGTCACGCATCGTGACATCATGCACTGTGATGGCACGTGTCATGATTTCACTTGCATACTGCCTAACCTAGTTGTCCCCCCACTTCTTTTTTAGGTCTCGGCCTGCACCAGCGCTTGCGCTAGTCTGGCCGAGAGTTTTAGTAAGCGGGTTTTGGAAGTGCAAACACTGGCTTTCGGCTGGCGACCAGCTTGAGTTCACGATGGCGTGCACGCGCAGCTGCCATCTGTTGTTTCCTATCTCTTCCTCTATTCCTCGTCATGGCTCATTAACTCTCTGGACTCTGATGTTTAAATCGCAGCAGCAGCTCACATTACCAACTAGGGGCCCTGGACTACAGTCACATGAAAAACAACAGCGATTAGCATTGAAATGCAAGCTTTTTTTTGTCTAGTTAGAAATATTGCTTCGGTGGGTTGATTTCACCTTATATCGCTATTTGTTTTATATTGGGAGTCACAGCCTAATTACCAGTATTTTTGTCTCTCACTGTTTTTTTTAAAATATTTATTCGCGCAAAGCACAAAGCTATATTTAAGGTTACTTTTTCTGCGTCACTTCTTCACTCTATTTAAACTCCACACCCCCCACTCTTATTGTCTCTCTCCTTCTCTCTCTCTCCCCTCTCTTATTCTCTCTCTACTTAATTAACTCTCCCCTCTCTATCTTTTTTAGCCTTTCATTCTCTCTCACCCCTTTATATAGTTTCTCTTTCAAACTCCTTCATTCACTCTCTCTCCCCTTCTTTCTCTCTCTCTATCCCGCTCCACTCTTTATTCTATGTACACCCTTTCTCTCTCTTTCTCTCTCACCACCCTCTCTAATTGGGCATTATATCTTCACTCTATCTCTCACTCGGCAACACCACAGCATCACTCAGCGCAACCACAGCATCAATCAGAGCCAGCACAGCATCACTCAGCACCAACACAACACCACTCAGCACCACCACAGCATCACTCAGCACCACCACTCAGCACCACCACAGCACCACTCAGCACCACCACAGCACCACTCAGCACCACCACAGCATCACTCAGCACCACCACAGCATCACTCCGCACCACCACAGCATCACTCCGCACCACCACAGCATCACTCAGCACCACCACAGCATCACTCAGCACCACCACAGCATCACTCAGCCCCACCACAGCACCACTCAGCCCCACCACAGCACCACCACAGCATCACTCAGCACCACCACAGCATCACTCAGCACCACCACAGCACTACCACCGCACCACTCAGCACCACCACAGCATCACTCAGCATCACCACAGCATCACTCAGCACCACCACAGCATCACTCAGCACAGCACCACCACAGCATCACTCAGCACCACCACAGCACCACTCAGCACCACCACAGCATCACTCAGCATCACCACATCCCCACTCAGCACCACCACAGCACAACCACAGCATCACTCAGCACCACCACAGCATCACTCGGCACCACCACAGCATCACTAAGCACCACCACAGCATCACTAAGCACCACCACAGCATCACTCAGCACCACCACAGCATCACTCAGCACCACCACAGCATCACTCAGCACCACCACAGCATCACTCAGCATCACCACAGCATCACTCAGCACCACCACACCATCACTCAGCACCACCACAGCATCACTCAGCACCAGCACAGCATCACTCAGCACAACCACAGCATCACTCAGCATCACCACAGCCCCACTCAGCACCACTAAGCACCACAACAGCATCACTAAGCACCACCACTCAGCATCACTCAGCACCACCACAGCATCACTCAACACCACCACAGCATCACTCAACACCACCACAGCATCACTCAACACCACCATAGCATCACTCAACACCACCACAGCACCACCATAGCATCACTCAACACCACCACAGCATCACCACAGCACCACCACCATTCAGCACCACCCCAGCATCACTCAGCACCACCACAGCATCACTCAGCACCACCACAGCATCACTCAGCACCACCACAGCATCACTCAGCACCACCACAGCATCACTCAGCACCACCACAGCATCACTCAACACCACCTCAACATTAGAATGGGCAGGAAGAAGTTGCCAACATTGCAACGACAAAATAAACGACAAGACCTTTCTTATGTTTATTCTTTTTTGATTGGGTCATTCAGTTGTACATAATGTCGTCTTAGTTATATATAAAGTAACAAAAATGCTTATGTCTTTTTTATTATAACTTTTCAACATGCTGCACAGCAGCCACAATGCTCTTAAAAACATTGGCAAAACCAATAGCTCTGCCTAAACACTTATAAGGCCCCAAAGGCGAGACCTATTGGCTAATAGGTCTCGCCTTTGGGACCGTATATGTGTTTAACCAGGTGTCAGTTATGCAGCACAATTGTTGCATGGCTAAACACTTATAAGGTCCCCAAGGTGAGACCTATTGGCTATGCCAATGCTTGTTTAGGACTTGCGCCCGGACCTCTTGTCTCGTTGCTGTACTCACACCTATCTGCCCCCCCACTCTGTTCTGCTTGTCTTACTCCTTTTATTTGTCTCTCTGCTCCCTTTCCGCTTGACCTAGGTGAGCAGTTTCCATTGTGATTAGCCGCCATTCTTTCTTTTGCTCTGTGCCCTGCAGAATATTCTGCCTTTCATTCATACAGGGGCAGGGCGCACTTCACACGCAAGGGCACTTTAACTGTCTAATTGATGTCATCAACATGCAAAAGCAGCCATTAGGCCCACAGACTGGGGCCAGCAGGGGAGATTGATAAAAAAAAAATATATATATATATATATATATATATATATACTCTTAGGAGGACCCCTGCGGCTCGAAACTCTGGAGTCTTTAAAGGTGCGAGGCCCCATGGCTGCGAGAAGGCGCGGGGCCCTGGGCAGCTGCCCACGTCTAGTGCCGGCCCGGAGTACCGGCACTTCTCAGAAAAAAGCAGGTACACTAGTACAGAGCACATGCACTTCTATTTTATGCACTGCTCTTTTCCGGGTGCTTGGTGCCACGAAGGATGTCACCTGCATTGGCACCATGCCTAGTTATTTGACAAACAATTTACGTAATTGTTGGCGTTACAGAGTAAGCAACGCAGGCGAAGCGTGCGAATTAAACCAGTCTCATTTAAAAGGCGAAATGTCCATGACAGCAAATGCTGGAACTGTCACAAGATCCTTTGAGAATTTTTATCACGTATCCTGCCGTTCTACCGGCCCACCGAGTCCCAGCCAAGAATGGGCTGCCCGGCTTTCAGTCGCGAAAAGAACGCGACAAGCTCACTCTCACCGCCAGGTGCCGTACTCCACGCAACTTTATCCGAAATCCTAGCTCTCGCCGTCCCTTCTTCCACTTCTAGAACCTCAGCCAGCGGCGACCATAGCCTAATCTACCAGATCAAGGTTAAAAGGCTAAAAATTTCCCCCTCCATGAGCTTTAAGGGCTCGCTCACCATAACACTCTACAACAATGGCACCGTCATGATTCAAGCGACAGACTTCTGTCTCTCCCTCTTCGACCATCTCTTCCACTCCCTTCGTCCAACCCGCACAACTATGATCTCCCCCAACTCTTCTTTGAACTCCTCTCCTTTCTCCCTTTCTCCCCCCAGACCCCCCGACACTCCAGCAGGCCGCTATCCAGAGAGGCTCAGGGCTACCCCTTGTTCCCCCAGCCACTACTCCCTCATCTCCCTCCCTTCCCCTTACCAAAATGCCCCTCCCCCTATCTTATCTTTCCGGCCTCTGGCCTCCACCCCCCTCCCCACCCTACACCTGCTCGATTCTCCAACATTGGCACCGCCCCCTATTCCCACTAAATCTGCCCTCCGCCCCCCTCTTAATTCACCTCTCTTACCACCTGGTCTTCCCATCAACTGTCCTTACCTTCCCCCTTACCTCTCCCTTTCGCCTCATCCCTTTCCGCTCTTCCCCGTCCCCCGTACCCTAAATTCTCCTCTTCCACCTCCTCTCTATCCTCAACCCCACCTTCCTCTTCCCTTGCCTCCCAACCTTGTCTCCCTCCCTGACAATTCCTTCCTCGTCTCTCCTCTGACCTTGCAGTCCCTTGCTTCTCCCTCAATATCCCGCTAGTCAATTCCCCCCACTCCACCTGTTACCTGTCCCCCTACATTCGCCTTGCATAGCCTTCAGTACCTATCTTGCACCATCCTCTCCTTTCTCCCCATTCCTCTGGCCCTCCCCGGACCCCCTGCCCTCCCCCTCCTTTACAGCCCCCTTTTCTGTCGGATCCATGCACATTCGGACCCCATCTGTCACCCCGCCCGGGTCAGTTTCGTCTCCCCTCTTCTTCCCTTACCTCCGGCCTTCTTCTATCCCCCCTCCTACTCCACAACTTCCTCCTCGGACGTATGCCCTCTTCTCTTCCCCTCTGTTCAACTCCAGTAAAAAAAATTCTCTTCCCACCACTGTTTCACCTTCCACTCCCTCTGTTCACCATCGCTCCTCACCCTCTTCCCTTGCTCCCCGACCCCCACCCATTCCCCAACCTCTCCCCTCCCTCCCTCACCCTCTGCACTCCCTCACTTATCCCATTCCACCACCCCGCCCCGTCCTCCCTCACCCTCTGCACTCCATTTCATATCCTGCTCCTCCAGCCCGCCCTGTCCTCCCTTACCTTCTGCTCCACCGCCCTCTACTCGTTCCCCCACCCCTCCCTGTCCTCCCTCACCCTCTGCACTCCCTTCTTTATCCATCGAGCCACCTAACACTCCATGCTCAGCTCTCCTCTCTCTGGAAAATAAACTGGACTCTCTCATCTATTCCATCTCCCAGCTGGTAACGTCCATCTCACGTTTAAGCGCCAAGTTATCCCCTGTCCCTTACACCCTCCCGAGGAGTCCCTTGCTCGCACGCCCCAATAAAACCAATCACAGTCTGCCCTCTGCAGACATCACCAACTTACGGGCCAGCCTCAAGACCACCAACGTCACTCCCTCTCCGCCCTCCTCTCCTAAGAATTTTACGCAGTTTCCTATTCAGGTCATCTCCTCTGTCAGACCTCACCAACCTCCCTCTTCCCAGGCTCCCTCATTCAAGAATCTTATCCCTATCTCCCTGAACAACCCTAACACCCCCTTCACCAAAACATCTGCGTCAGAGCTGCACTGTTTGCTCCACAACTGCAGATCTGCAGTCAAACACAAAGTAGAAATCTCTGATACTATCACTCACCAAAATCTTGACATGATCTTCCTCACTGAGACCTGGTTTAATGACTCCTCTCATACTTTGTTTGATCTGTTGGTACCCACTGACTATTCTATCCTCAGAAATGACAGAGCAGACAAAATTGGAGGAGGTGTCGCTATCATTTTCAGAAACTCCCTTCAAATTAAAGCGGTCCCAACCACCCTCTTCCGTACATTCGAATGCCTTTCCCTAGAACTTCAAATACATCACGGCTCACCCTTTAGACTCCATGCCATCTACCACCCGCCTGGTTACTGCTCTTCCTTTGTGGAGGAACTGTCTGACTTCATCAGTGACCAACTCTCTCAAAGTGACAGACAGATATTCCTGGGTGACTTTAATCTCCACTGGGGCTCCTTGGAAGACTCGGCTGCCAACAAGCTTGCCTCCTTTCTCTCAGCCAATGATCTCCTCCAACATTGCTCGGAAACCACACATTCTAAGGGCTCTATTCTGGACCTTGTCATATCCAAAGAAGACCTGCTGACCACTGCTCCCCCATCCATGTAGACTGGTCTGACCACCTCCTCATTCCCTTCCGCTTTCACCTATCGCACATTATAACTCTCGGCCAACCTAAAAGAGCTACCACCTGGTTCCGTAACACTAAGAACATTGATCTTGACACTTTCAGTGATTCCGCTATGCGGGCACTTCCCAGACTAGACCCTAGCGTGGATGTCAACGTTCTCACTTCTCAGTGCCTCTCAGTACTAGCAGCTGAAATCGACATTGTTGCTCCTCTCCAAAGCAAAAGGAAAAGACCCACCCCTCAGCACCTTGGTTCAATAAAGCGCTCTACGTTGAAAGGAAAACCTTAGATTCCTGGAGAAGCATTGGAGAAAATCTCCTTCCTCCTCCAATCTCTCTCTTCTACGCTCAGCAAGATCCAAATATCACAATCACATCTTCCTTGAAAAAGCATCACATTTCAGATCCCTCCTTGACTCGGCTAAAAACAGACCCAAAAAACTTTTTGACCTCTTCAAAAACCCAAACTGTTCTCCTCCAACCATTAAGCCTGAGGATTCCTCGAAGAAAGCAGCAGATTTCGCTATATTCTTCGATGAAAAGGTCAAAACTCTGGTGGATCAGGTCGCCCAACCCCACCCCATGGAGGAGCGGAAATCCTTGGTCACCTGGCAGAACTTTGACGTCATCTCGGAAGATGACCTCCTCAAATGCATCCGCGAAACTAAACCCTCCAACCATTCCTCCGACCCCATCCCTAGCGACATCGCCATCGATTTCTATACCTATACTCTCTCTTACTGGACCAGGCTAGTCAATCTCTTCCTCAGTCAAGGCTCCCTCCCGGTTATCCTCAAATCAGGTCAGGTCACCCCTCTTCTAAAAAACCCTCCGCGGATGCGAACGACCTCAACAACTTCCGCCCTATCTCCAACCTCCCTTTTCTGTCGAAAATCACCGAAAAATGTGTCGCGAAACAACTTTCCTCACATATCTTGGAAAATAACCTCCTTGACGTCTTCCAGTCGGGCTTCATCCAAAATTGCAGCACTGAAACAGCCCTGCTGCATGTGATTGACGATGCGCTGCATATACTCGACGCCGGGGATTCATGTCTTCTGATTCTTCTAGACCTCTCTGCAGCCTTTGACACGGTTAATCATAGCACCCTCCTCAACACTCTTCAACAGAGAATGGGTCTGGACGGCACTGTGCTCAAATGGTTTGCCTCTTTCCTCTCGGACAGATCCCAAATGATCAAGATAGGGAACAGTCTCTCATCTCCCATGGCCGTAGGTCAGGGCGTCCCTCAAGGTTCTATCCTGGCTCCCACCTTGTTTAATCTCTACCTGGAACCTTTAGGGAACCTCCTAAGCAAATCTGGGATCCTTTACCATCTGTATGCGGACGACACGCAAATCTACCTTAAGGTGTCCTCTGCACACGATCTCTCCCTACTCAATTCTACCCTCAACTCTATTCACAACTGGATGTCAGCTCACCAACTCATTCTGAATCCCGCCAAAACTGAATTCCTCCTCCTCTCTACCTCTCTCTCACCTCCTCCTGTTCAATCTTGGATGGATCAGCTGAACCTTCTCAACAACAAACCCATCATTGTTGACAGCGCTAAATCCCTAGGTGTCATTCTCGACAAAAGACTCAACCTAATCGCCCACATCAACTCTATTGCCAAGAATGCACGGTACCAGCTGCGCCTTCTGTGGGGGATCCGTCGGTTCTTCCCGGAGAAAGACTTAAAAACCTTGGTACAATCTCTGGTTCTCTCAAGACTGGATTACTGCAATTCTCTTCTGACTGGCCTACCCAAATCCCACCTCTCCCCTCTCAAATCCATCCTCCATTCAGCAGCTCGCTTCATTTCAGGGTCTAAACGAAGCGACCACATCACTCCTATCCTGTCCTCTCTGCGATGGCTTCCGATCGAGGCAAGATCTATTTACAAAACTGCCTGCATCACACACAAAGCCTTACACACGTCCTCCCCTTGTTACCTGGCGAATAAATTGAAATTGTCCGGTGGCTCTCGCCCTTCTCGCAATGCGGAAAAGCTTCTGCTTGAGCCCCCCGTCTTCAAAAGAGAAAGATCGATGGCTCAATCCTTCTCGGGCAATGCGGTAAGAATCTGGAACTCGCTTCCCCACTGCTCCGTGCCACCTCCTCTACCCGGATCTTCAAAGCTGACCTCAAGTCTCTTCTATTCCAAAGACACTTCCAGAACTAATACGTTCGGTCTTAGGCCCCTCTAGGAAGTTCGCCCGTCAGTTTAAAATTGTACTTTTGTCTGTTCATTCCTTACTTTGTGTGTTGTGTTGGTTTTTATGTGCGTGTTCCCCCAGGTTAAGTCCCCTGTGAAGTCACGCCCTCTCTACTACCTCTAGGAAGCTCTTCCATGATAGGAATTATGTATTCCAAGCCTATAGAAGGGCCTTCTCAGTGTGCTTTGAGTTACTGCCACTTATTACAGTATTATGCCTTTAGTGGTATTTTGTACCCCATGTATCATATATTTTGTACCCCATGTACCCCCTGCTGAATTCACGCCTTCTCTACTACCTCAAGGAAGTTCTTCCACTATAGGAAATTCTGTACTCCAAGCCTATAGAAGTGCCTTCCCAGTGTGTCATGTGTGACTGCCACTTATTGCAGCATTATACCTCCATTTGTATTTGGTATCCCTTGTTTCATGCACATCTGTCACTTTTTCCTATTGGAACTTATTCCTCTTTTTGTATTTGGTTTGTTTGTTTTTGCACAATTGTCACTTTTCTTCATGCAATGTAACGCTTGCCTTTGTATTATGCTCATTTGTATCCTCCTCCTTATGTAATGTTGCTAATCCTGTTGTGAAGCGCTCTGACACCCTCGGGTAAAGTCCGCGCTATATAAAAATGCATAAATAAATAAATAAATAAATAAAGGTCATCCGTGACTAAAACATTACCGGCACCAGAGAAAGTCAGCTCACTTTAAACTTAGCGCTACGTGAGAGGGGGCTGGGGCATTAGCTCGTGCGGACTCACAACCAATCAGCACTCTGAATTTTCTAGTGCACTCTAGGATTGGTCATCGTGCCCTCAGAGATCCAATCCCAGGTCACCTTACTCATAAGCAGTATTGGACGACTCACAGAATGTGTTTGACTGTGTGATTGGTTGTTATGCGACCTGGAAGTGGCCACATTACGGACAAATGACATGCCTTTGAAAGATCAACAACGGAGGCAACTATAAGGCGGAATTTATAGACGCACCGTGTAAGTAGTGGGTCGGTGGGGTCACCTTATTTTTGCATACATCCTGTGCCCATTGGTAACTGCTTTTTGTTCCCTGCTTAGCGAGTCGCAGCCAACACACCATTGGAACGTTCACTATCCTCACCTGCTGAGAAAGTAGTCGCCAGTGTTGAATGGAGAAGCAGTCTCTGCCTGCCCCAATAGTTATCATCAACTTACCCAGCACCCGCTACCACCTACTGCAATAAACACGATTCCCTTCTGCAACAGCTGCTCCTAGTCCTTGCTGCAGCAACTGCTGCCACTCCTTGCTCAAGCAGTCACAGCCACCACAGGCCTGCATTAGTCAACGCCAACCTCTAAGGATGTCGCTTCGTGCCGTAGTCCCCATCACCGTCTGCCAAACACCATCACCTTACCGAGCAGCCACCGCCTCTGTAACGTGCTCCAGCAGCTGTCGTGCCCACCATCCCTCATAAGTTATTGATAACCGCCCATTAGCCCCCTTAATAGTGTTAAAGCTCTTTCTAAATGTGCAATTTTGGGTGACAAATTATTTTGAATAATGATTTTTATGATAAATGTAGTCGTAACTGATGAATTATTGGTAGTGCACTTGAAACGATATTGTTTAGAAATTTAGAAGTGTGCTTATTAATGAAGTTTAGGTCTGCCACATTTGAGCAGATACCTTATTTTATTAATATGGATGCTGTTTTGGTGTTCTGTTCATCTTGCTCCTGCTCATTACCCCTCCCAATCAATGCCCCCTCATGTCTTCTCTCCACACAGTCTAAGCAAGAGCACAGGACACTGTGGCGCAACTAGTTATTTTCCTTAGAGCACATATATAGTGAAGGAAACTTTTTGTGTACTGAAAGCATCAACTTTACTAGGTCCTTTATCTGGAAGCTATGATGCAGGTTCGCTAGCATACACTAGTGTAATTGTATTTATATAGGGCTTACTACCCCTGATGAGGCATTGAAGCGCTTTACCAGGGGCGGCGGCTCCGTAGTGGCGGAGGAGCGTCGCCGCACCGCGCCAGCAGATGATAAAATGATAACACGTTATTATAATTTTCTTTATGCTGCCTGAGCGGTGCAATGAGAATTGAGTGGGGCAGGGCATGTCAGAGAGTAGGAGTAGTGTGCACTTCTAAGTGTGAATGTCGGTTTGGCCGGCGAAAAAGACATGCATGCGTATGTTTTTCTAACCCATTGGGTTGCAGAAATGTCACAGGCTCCAATGCACTGTCTGAGCGGCAAACAAGGCCTCTCAGACCAATCCTCACGCTGCTCTCATAGCATGAGAGCAAGCAGTTATGAGAGCAGTGTCTGGTTTGGGTGGATAGCCTGTGCCTTGAGGGCCCATCCCCTTCCAGCCTGACGAGAGGAGCAGCGAGGCGGCCAGCAGCCTCAGCAGGAGCGGAGCAGCAGGTAAGTCTTTTAATACCAGGTAGGTGTTATCATTAGTGGGGGCTATGTGGTTTCAGGTGAATGGTTGGTGAGAGAGGCTGGTAGAGATTAATGTTAGGTTACAGGGATAGGGTGTTAAAGAGGAGAGGTTGTGATCTATGAAATAAGGTATTAGGCAATTGCAGAATTACAATCAGTAGGATGAAGTCAGGCAGGCCTGAGGCTAAAAGGAGACTATACTTAGAAATAGAAGGCATGCATAAGGTAAGAAGAGGGTCGCTCTGGAAAAAGAAAGGAGCGGAAGTAAGTCAAGGTCCCTTTTTTATCCAGGGGTTTAAGAGTATAGTATGAGAAGTCTTTCTGAGAACATGCAATCAGAGTATGTTAGCTTTGAAAGGAAACAGCATTATATATAGTGCGCCATTTGTGCGGCAGACAGCTTAAACCTGCAATTCCGGGAGTGTGCACATCATTTAAACATTGAGAGCCCTATCCTGAACCTGTGCCAATCTAGGACAGCCCTTTTAAACATAGTCTGAAGTATCCCAACCTTGGTACAGGGTCTGTACACTGCCAAGGGGAGTTGGTGATGAAAAAAGAAAAGTCTAATTTAAAAATCTTCCCTCATTATTCTGTATTTAAAGGTTTTTAAATCAATTTGGGTTTTTGCACTGGCAGAGTGTGTCTTGCCAGTGCACAGTCAGATTTATACTCTGTTTTATCATCTAATCTCATCGAAAGTGTATGTTGGGCAAGTTTGTGTATGTGGTCAGTGTAGGATATACATTGTACATATAAGTGCAGCAGGGTGATGGAGGCCTGTGGGTTCTATTTTGAAAGCCCCCAGGCCTTTTCCTGTGCACATGATGGAGGTGATGTTGGTTTCCCAGACAGAGAAGTGTATCAGGAGAGATGCAGAGAGATGCAGAGACTTAAGCAGTGAAAAGAGGACAAAAGAGACAAGGCTTTAATAGAAATTCGATTAGGTCCTTTTGCTGAAAGGGTCTCCTTACTAGTCTTCCTGTAGCACTGCCACTTGGTGGATGGTGGGGGTGAAGAGGCCTGCAGTCTCGGTTGTTCAGAGTGAGAAGGGCCTTTTAGGTAAACCACCCTTTTGTCTTCTTCCTAACACTGTCTTTGTGGTTGTTCATAGACAGGTGCAGATGGCTCACACCTCTTTGTGCCTCTGTTGTGGGTGCTCCAGGCTGGAGACTACCCTGCTGTGAGGAGCATCGCTCCACATAAAGGCTAAGTCTGTAGAACATGGTACTAGAGAGGCAATTGAAAACGGAAGCCATCCCAAACCAGTTCTGCTTGCAGATTTCTTAAAAAATAGCACTTCATGGTTTTCAGAGCGGGTTTTAAGAAATTAAAAGTGGATTCAAAGGGACTTTTGTGTACTATTGATTTGGTCATAATGTATTAACAGCAAAGTAAGCTGTCTGCAAGGCCGACGGGTGATAATGGCAGATTTAAATACGTAAATGTCCCAGGAATCCCATTGTTTAGCCCATGGAAATTTAAAAGCCCCACCAGAAGTGGCTCAAATGGGGAGAGATGTAGAAAAGTAAAATGTACGGGCAGCACATCAAGATAGTGTGAACACGGAATACACTGTGCAAACAGCATGCACAGACACTATAGTATACATACAAAACAGACATTGTACCATAAACACAGGACACTTTTGCACAATAAACAGTACAATTAGCACAAACTTCTACAAATTAAACCATGTGTGTTTCATTTGCACTTTCACTATAAAGCATTTGTCTCTTGTGTAACTGCATGTTTTCTATGATGAAAGGAAAAGTTAACATGAATCCATGACAGTCTTAAACAGACTAAAAGATGACCTCAGGGGCCCTTGTATAATGTTTTTGGGGTTCTCTGTGAGATCAAAATCATTATTGTACTGAGGCGTGGAATACTTTATTGTTTGATTAATAAAAATCATTACAATGGTGAACATGCATCACTAAAAAACGTATGTCAAATAATTGCTCAAATATTTACACGTAGAACAGAAGACAGGCGTTATCTTAGTCCTGGGTTTTTGCTTACATTGTTTCCTCTTAGTTTTTTAGAATCCACCCAAATGCGTCCATTTAGTGCATTTGTACCGTCACATCAAAAATAGGAAAATGTAAAGTTCATCAATAAATAATTAAAAAACCTGGAAGTCTATATTTGTTCATAATAGTAAAATATTAACTTCATCTAAACAATAAGACTTTTTAAGAAACGATTAAGAAACAGTTAAGAGCCGTGGTTGTCCGTTCTGATTTGGCGTCTGCTAAGGCCACAGGACAAGACATTAGTTCATGAGGAGTTGATGACTAATACCACTAATAGTGCAATTCCGTTTATAAGGTAAAATCCCTACATACAATGATTTAAAAGTTCCAGGGACACACAAGAAAGCAAAATAGTCCATGTGCAAAAGGCCGTAATCAACTGCTGTTGAGTAGTACGGAGGAGTGAGTAAATTATTGTACTGCAGTGTACACTATAAAGTAAAATTAAGGCAGGTGTCTGCTGAAAGTTATAAAAGCATGAATCCAAGAACGCAACAGTGCAGAAAGTTGACATACCAGATAATCCATATACACATGTAGTGAAAGCAGCAGCCGGCACTTGCTGGTTCAACTTGAACCTTCCATTCAAACGCATTGGACTGCATACATATACGAGAGGGACAAAGAAGGGAAGCTGGCAGTTTCTACTAAAAATGAGGGTTGTACCTAACAACCGAGGGTCACCGAGGCGGTATACTCGTCTTCACGCGGTCAGTGCTGCCAACATCCCATTATTTTTGGCATAAATTAAATTTATTTGTATGCTCTCAAAACATTGCTCCAGCACTTATGTTAGCCGATCCCCGTGTGCCCACCTTTGTGGCTAGGTTCCCATCCCCTCTTACCTGCTCTCTTTCAATGGTGTCTGGCTGCCCTGCCACAAGAGCGCTAGTTCTCCCATAGATGAAACTGTGGTGCAATTTTCTTTAAATCACTTGAGCACGGAGTCAGCCTTCTTTCCGAACAGTCTAGGTCCATCAAAAACTATGTCCCTAGGGGATACTTGGAAATACAATGAAAACCTGGTGGATCGCATCTGGCTTGCCATCTAGACACTATGCTGGTGCTAGTAGCATGGCCTATGCAGTCAGCAGTTTCCAGGCTTGCATGAAACACATACTTTTTTGCATCCTGCCCATCTTGGATCGTTTGGGCCACAGATCTTCTAATGTTCCCCTGGAATGTCCGGCATGCTCTCGTTGGCCATGTGCATAAGACCTTGTGTACTTGCTCAGTAGGCACCCTGCATTCAAAGAGCATAAAGCCAGGCTAGTTGAGGAAAACATTTGCTTCTCAAAGGCATCAATACGTTTTGACTTCCTCTAAGGTGGGTTAGAAGGACAAACATTCAGATTCACTTTACCGGTGGGTTCCTGTACTATATTGCTTTCAGGCCAAAAAAATCCGGGTCGCCAGGGATTGGTCTGTGCCATCTGGCCACAGGTCTGCTAATTGGAGGGGTTACTTGGATCATGCACTACTTGGATCAAGTTGCCTTGAGTGTCTGTAAGGGACTCGTTAAATGGTAACAGTGGCACAAGTTAAATAGGGGATGGGTGAAGAATTTCATCAATAAATTGGCTTCCAGATTAGGCAATTTCAAGTCTACCACTTCTACTGCTCTTTGCAATACTCCAAGAGGCATTTTTTTCCGTTGGTGGACCATGTGGCAAGTCCAGCTCTATGTTGAGGAATGAAAGAAAAGATGACACGACTTCTGCTGGCAAAGTAGCACAGGCTTTAATATATTAAAAAAACAAGCGCACATGTGGAAGGTCAGTCAGCTCCGTGGAACTGGAATCTGAGCTTTGACTTACAATGCAACAGACAGTTTATTTTATACATGTCTTATTGTAAATACGTCCTACATTTGCATGGTAGATGAATATCTGCTAAAGCACAACATTATTATCAAAAGGTTATTCTTTCTGCAAAAACGTGTCTACGAAATATGGTTCAGGTGCACATGTTATCATTAGTTACACTTCCACACCACCGCTATGTCCTTGACTTGTCTCATACTTGAAGCCTAGCAATGCTATACTTCTTACACATCTGCTTTCTGGCAAAGCCTAACCTCCCACCTATTCTGTGCCTCCGTCCTGCCTTATCTGAATAGCACTCGTTACAAAGCATGTGTTTTCTACGCATGCCATTATAACGCAAGTTGTTACAACGACTTGCTGTATGGGAGGCACTGGAGTTTGGAATAGTATAATTAGGCTTTCCTGTTTTCAGTTTCTATTTTTGGTAAATTCTGGTGGGGTTTTTTCAGGTTTTTCAGTACCTTAAAAAAACAGTGGTTATCAGTGGTTACACATTTTCGCGCCATTAAAAACAACAAAAAGTGTTTTTTCGGTGTTTATTAAATTTTAATTAAATTTTAATTATTGCTTGCTTTCTGCACCGATAGTGCATGTGTATAGATAGCATGTGCACAGGGTATATGAGGTCCATATACATTTTTACTGCACCAGAATGGACTACAAAGTCAATAGCATTCTTCATTAACACTGAAGATTGTAGAGATGCTTTCAGCATACCATCTAGCAAGTGACAAGGATCTCTAAAAGGGATGCTCTTCAGCTCAGGTATCGATTTTGACAGACCATCATAACTTTTTCACATACGTAGCTGAATTACTGCAAATACAAACAATATCACTCCAATCTTTATTGAACTTGGTAGGAACTTTTTCCAGCAGCATTCCAAGTGACACTGCGTTCCATTTTTACCAAACATCTGGAGTCATGTTTTCACCACTATCTCAGATGCTTGGTGACAACATTCTTTTCACATATACCTGTCACTACATCTTGCATTGAATGTTTAAAGCTTGGGGTATTTGGCAATTCACTTACAATCAATACTGACTCACTAGAAAAGGGGGTTGATGTATCAAAGGATTTCACCCATTCTCTGTCTATGGGTAAATGTGATGGTACATATTAGGAAAGATTCTTATGAAACTAGCCATTTTACCTATCAGTGAAATCAAATGTAGCCAAAATATCAAATATGATTTTGATATTTCCTGATTCTCTACAGTTTATAAAATAACTAAATAAGACCTAAAACATGCTTCTAAACACTGCATCTTTAGACCAAAGACCACAAAACTGAAAAAAGCAGAAGGAAGAAGAGACAATGTTTTAGTGACATCCCTAAACAACAAAACTCACGCAGAATAATGTTAGCCCAGTCTTTCTTGATGCTACCTTGTATAGCAAAGTTACATTGTATTGGCCCCTTCAGGAAGGAATAAAAATGTCTCTTTCACTCATCTTTTCCTTTCTTTGAAAGGCACTTAGTTTGTGGTTGCAAAGGTGTTTTTTCAGTGTTTATATGTTTACACCGGTGATGGCTATTTTCCTTTCGGTGGGGTTTTATCAGTTATTATAGGTTTAAACCTAAAACCAGATAGCCTAAGTATAATTTACTTTTCCAACTCCAGTGTCTGCAACAGTAGGGAAGGTGTTGGATTGAAAATCCAACAAATCCAACACCTTCTGTCCCCTACAGCAAGTCGTTGTAACGACTTGCATTGTAATGGCATGCAATGTAACAACGGGTCGTTGTAACGATTTGCATTGTAATGGCATGCGATGTATCGCATGCGTTGTAAACGATGTTTCCCGCCTTATCTACATAGTTTGTCAGATACGTATTCTTGCAAGTGGGCCTGTGACCTTCCATTTGTTCTATGCCTAATTATATTTCCCTATTCTACTGAAGCTCATATCTGCTTCCCTCCCAGCGGGGTCCGGTCTCCATCTGTGCTCTTATTTTCTATGCTGCTACCAAAGACAGCTTAGACCTGTATTTTCTCCTTTAACGCTTAACACGTAACACTTCTTTCTGTTGGTGCTTTCATCCACATGAGTAGACAGTCTTCTTTTGTACGTTCATTAAAACATTCCCCCCTTTAGTTGATTTTTCAAATACTTCTTCACCTACCCTACTGCTTAGTCATCACTGTGTATACATTCTCCTCAACATCCTGCACTCTATTGACTAATCTAGTAGTGAACATTCCCTGTTACGTCTGACTAACCCTTTAAAAACATTCTATCACTATCTGGATGAGACAGAATATCAGCAACATCATCACAAAAATAGAGAACAAGGCCTTAAATAGTTCCGATATCCAGGATGGTACCCACGCAGACCACTCCGTAAGCCACTCGTTGGGGGCACCCCCTCATCCACCATATTCTTTTGCAAGGTGTGCAAAGTTTGTATGGCCTCGGTTAGTGTTCCGTTATCGGTGTCATTGGCTGGGATGTAAGTGCAACAGGCCATGTGAATCTTGGCACATACTCCTCCTTCCATAGCCGTCATTAGGTCTAACACATATCTATGCTGCATAAGCATAACTCTCATGGCTCACAGTTCTTCTTTGATGCCACTGAAGCCATCCTCCATGGCATTTATAGCCTTTAATAACTCCCAACGTGTTATCTGCAACCAACGTGCTGTTGCTTTTGCTTGAACAAATGGATGGATACTCCCAAAGAAAATCTGGGCATCATTAAACAGGCTGTGCTCCTGCGGGACGTCTTCCCAGACTGTAGTACCGTAATACTCTGCAGTTCTCTTCCTCCGATGATGAAGCAATAAGGTCGTTGGACGGCTCATGGGATGACCATGTAGTTCAGAAATATCAATTCCTGGAAACACCAAGGAGGGGGTGTGCAGTCATCAAAGAGCAGAGGCCTCCCCAACCTTAAGGGAGTCGTGTATGCAGCCATTCACCGCAACTCCAATAAAAATCCATTAGACTGGAGGTGCTCTTTTGCATGTTGGAGTTGAATTGTGTGACATTGCAGTTGATGTTATCTCCCACCGGACTGTTCCATTACCCCTGAAACACAAAGAGAAAAGAATGGGTTTTCTACCTGTTTGAAGAGTTTTAGGCGTTTCTACCCTCGTTAACCTAGATATAGTCTCATCCCTTACTGCCTGACACTTCTGTGGTATACTATTGTCTATCTTATTCCCTGTCCATAAAAATGGGGCCCAGCACCCTCATGTAGTGCCATGGTGCCAGTGATCATGAACATATACTGACCCATTTACTATGAGATATGGCCTTTCCTGGCAGTCGTGGGTCCTAGGTATTGCCGAGTAATTCTGGCAAAAAAGTGAAGATCGAGATATCCCTGCTGCAATATCCTAGCTCTCCAAGTTTCAACCTTGTACCTCATAATCCATGTCTTGGCCATTCCATCTAACTTCAGTACTAACTCTTTACGGCCTGTTAGAACATTCATTAGATCTGCTAACTCTTCCTCATACTGCGTAGTGTTTACTAAGAATGTTCCCTGTCTAACCCACAGTGGTTGCATCTGCACTCGTAGCCTACAAAGGAAAAGGTGTAACAACAAACAGTAATATTTGGCTGTACCTCCTTAGACGAATGTAACCTATCTGAGTCGGTGGCGTCTGGAATCCAAGAACAAAATAAACAGGAAGTATGAGCAGTCTGCCTACCTATGTCTGACATGTGTTGATACCACACATTATCTAATAAGCCAGCATGAATGCTATGAGATATATTTTCTTGTTCAGGTACTGCTCTCTGCAAGCGCTTAATACTATTGCATAATCCCACACATGAAGAAAAATACATTTTTAATGTAGCTGCTAATATAAGTAGGCATAAAAAGAAAAACAAAAGAGCATTAAATAACTGTCCGCTAGTAGAGTTGACAAAATACTCAACTCGCCCTTTTAAGGGAGACGTTGTTACTCTTGTGTTTTGCCCCCCCTCCCCTTGTTCACTTTCTGTTTGCGGAAGTTTCTGGGACAGGGTGGGATCCAATCGCACATCACTCCTGTGAATCCATGGTTTCTGACCATCCACCTTCACTGCAGCAGGAGTACTCCTTGTCACTGAGAAGGGACCGTCGTATCGATGATCCTTCCATCTGCGAATGAAATCCTGCATGTAAACTTGCTGGACAACAGGTATTGGGCTGGTCTGCTGATCTGAGGCAGTCTTCTCTTTTTTCACAACACTGCCAAATTACAACTCCTCTCATCCACTAAAACTTCAGCTGTCCTATGGGCATCAGTCTTTTGCCTCATTATCTTTAAAGGAGAGGGCATTGGATGTCCTGTCCCAACTTGATGTGGCATTAAATGAAGATCATTTCCTGGCTGATTTCTGTGAGCATACAAGGCTAGTGGTAGAGGGTACAACATTTTTTTTTTTCTTTCAGAGTGGCACATAGTTTGCTTATTTTATTCTTGAGGAGACCGTTCAGGCGCTCCACTATTCCATTACTTTGGGTGTGATAAACCGATATCAGTTTATGTTTTTTTCCTAAGACCAGTCAAATATGTTGGAATACCGTGTTGACAAAATGAGGCCCGTTAGCTCAGTGAATCGCTTTCTCCATGCCCCACCTCGGTATTAGCTCTCTTATCAGAAAGTTGGCTGCTGCTTTAGCATCATTATGTACATAAGTTCCTGCCTCAATCCATCGTGAAAATGGACAAACAATTACTATAAGATACCTGTAATTGTTACATCTTTCTTTCATGTCGACAAATTCGAAATAAAGATTTTTAAATAGACCTGTTAGAAGTGGTATTGTTGAGGTGATCAACTTTAAAGTTGGTTTGTTGCTATATTGTTGGCATACTGCATATTCTGCAATGTACATAGAAATGATTTAAGATAATTGTGGAATAAACCAATCTGCCTTTAATGTAGCAAGGAGATGCCTGTTTGCAGTGTATGCTGGGAGGTGTAGTTGCTCTAGAGCTGTGCACAACAGAGCTTGTGGCATTACTGGCTTGCCTGCATTCTCCTGCCTGTAAATGAACTCTATTGGTGACTGAATGCACCCTCACTGTTCCTATAGCTCCCTTTTGTGTGGTAGCGCTTGTTCTTGCAAATCTCATAAATGTAATTTTGCTGTCTCTGTATATGGAGGTGGCAATTCTGTATCATCCTGTTGCCTGCTTGTCATAATGCCTAATGTGTGTATATCACATTGATTATAATTTGGAGATGCTTTACCTGCTTCTTTTGCTGCCCAATCTGCCAGAGTGTTACCTCTGGAGATAAGATCTTGCTGATTGGTGTGTGCTGCACATTTGACTTCTGCAACTTTAGATGGAAGTGTTGGAGCTTATATGAATTGTGCCAAATAAATCTTTATGCATTACGGGAGACATATCAGATTTAGGAAATCCCCTTCTGTGAATGCTAGAATGCACAGTGGTGGTGACATAGGCTGAATCTAAATAAATGGTGACCTCTAGTCCATCAGCTTGCTGCAGTGCTTCAATGATGGTGACTAATTCAGCTGCCTGTACTGAAAAATGAGAAGGCAGTGGTATCTGGTAATTTATAATGCATCAGATGACCCCTTCTGTTCAGCTTTACAACTGCTTTTTAGGTCGAGCATCAGCGCGCATGCGCTGTGCAAGACCTGCTGTAACTACTCTACCGAGTGATATCCCGCCTGCTGCTTGCCATACGCTGACACCAGAGTCCCTCATGTTTCCAGCCTCCTAATTGGATCACGCACCCAATGGATCACTTCAGTTTCTACCTCGGGCGCACTGCTCAAGTACAGATTTAGTCTCCTTGATAAGTCGCCGTCCGCGTTAATACCGGTACTATTTCTTTTACTCCCTCCTATTCCCGCTGCCCTCTTTGCCAAGGCATGCATTTTCACGCTATAGTAATTGAGCTTGCCTTCCTGTTTTGGTGATTTTTCTGTGCTTGTTTCTTTTCCCTCATTTGGCGTGCAAAGACAAATGCGCTCAGATAACGGCATTTGCATTTTTTTTTACACTGGTAATGGTTTTGGGAGTTTGTGCAGCTCGCTGGTTTTTACAATGCTTGTTTCATGTCCCTCATTTGACGTGCAAAGAAAAATGCGCTCAGATAACGGCATTTGCATTTTTTTTTAACACTGGTAATGGTTTTTGGGAGGAGGAGTGGTGAATCCGCTTTTCCAATTCTACATTTCATTTCAATACGAGGCTCTTTAAAAAAAAACAAAAAAAAAAACACCTCGCTGGAAGGCTTATCATCTACACTGCCTTTTCTCGGCAGCTCCTCCCCAGCAGCGACATGGCTGGCTCTGTTCCGGTGCTTGAACACATTCAGGCTGCTTGCTTTGTGTGATTTTCCACCTACTAACCAGTAGGAGAAATAATCTGCCGATCTGCAGAACTCTACTTAAATACAGTGAATTCAGTGGAGTCCGTGTTCGAAGAGCTTTATGTTACCATGTGGAATTCTAACAGTAAGACTACAGCTGCAGAAGGTAGAAGGCTGAGTCGGGGCATGTATGTGTGCTATGTATTAATGTGTCTTAATGTAAGTAAAGATTAATGTTTACTAAAAGGAAGTGGCTGACATTATGAACAAGGGGAAAAGGCTGGGCGGTTGTTAGCTGCACAATTACGTCAAAGAGAAGCTGCAATGGCTATTCCAGCTATCCGATCGACTCAAGGTGACATACTTACAAGGCCCCAAGAGATAGTTAATGAATTTGCCTCCTTTCACCAATCTTTATATACTCCAAACAATCAAATTGACCTAGATACGATGTCCTCTTTTCTAGCAAAGGTGAATCTTCCGCGTCTCTCGGATGATGGCAGAGCTTTGCTTGATGGTAACATCACAAGAGATGAAATCTCCAAAGCTATTGCTGCTCTGCCTTATCATAAAGCCCCGGAGAGGATGGTTTTCCTGCTGAATTTTATAGATGGGCAGGTCATAATATGATTGATACTTTGCATGCTGCATTTCTCGAGGCTGATAAAGAATCGTCATTGGGACCTCTTTCTAATAAGGCAATTATAGCCGTTTTACCTAAACCTGGCAAAGACCCTCTCTTATGTGGTAGCTATCGTCCTATCTCTTTATTGAATTGTGATATTAAGATTTTAGGTAGTATTTTGGCGTCTCGTCTCCGCAAAGTACTGCCCTCCCTGATACATAATTCTCAAGTGGGTTTTGTTCCGGGGCGTTCCTCTCGGAATCATCTCCGTACATTGGCCCATACATTATGGTCTGCTAAACATCTTTCAGAAGATGCCTTGGCCCTCTCGCTTGATGCAGAAAAAGCGTTTGACCGCATTGAGTGGGAATATCTTTTTACTATAATGCACAGATTTGGGTTAGGTGATCAATTCATCGCTAAAGTGCGTTTATTATATGATAACCCCTCAGCTCAGGTAAACTGTGGCGGTTTTTTATCTACTACATTCCCAATTCGGAGAGGTACGCGCCAGGGTTGCCCGTTGTCCCCCCTCCTTTTTCTTTTAGCAATGGAACCTCTTGCTGCTACAATCCGACAATCTGATGATTTTATAGGTGTCCCCCTTCCAATTGGGCATTCAAAAATCTACTTATATGCAGATGATATCCTTCTTACTCTTACTGATCTTCCCGATCTCTCCCGTCCCTCCTTCAAATTATTAATGATTTTTCCTCCTTTTCGGGTTATAAAATAAATTGGGACAAAAGTGAAGCATTACCCATTTCGGATGGCACTACAAAGTCAGCAATTTATGGATTTCCTTTTCATTGGCAGTCTTCACATCTTAAATACCTAGGAATTTTAGTCAATAAAGGTTTGGAAAATATGGCTGCAGACAACTTAGCTCCTCTATTTTCTCAAATGCAGAGGGATTTTGATAAGTGGAAAGCTCTAGGACTATCTCTTTGGGGTAGAGTTCAAGCTATCAAAATGGTCACTCTGCCGCGTTTCATTTATATTTTAGGTATGCTTCCCCTCCAGATCCCTTTAGCTACCCTCAGATCAATAGATTCCAAGATTAAGCTCTTCATCTGGGGTTCAGTTAAACCGCGTCTTGCTGTGGCAAAATTAAAGACCCACCAGTTATATGGAGGTATGGGTCTTCCATCCATCGAACACTATTCCCTTGCTTTACACATCTCCCAATTCTCTTATTTTCTGCCAGAAACTAAAGACATTCCGCAATGGGTCTCCATCGAGCGTCATCTTTTATCTAAGGATTCAGGTCTCTCTCTTTTATATGGTAGTGGCGCTAGTTCTTCTGACCCTAAAAATCCGATCTTATCAGTCATGCACAAATCTTGGCAGAGGGGACATCGCATATTGGGTTCAAATGCGCGTATTCATGTTAAGGCTCCCCTATGGAATAACTCAGCTATACGTATCAATGGTCGCACTCTATCCTGGCCTTTATGGCAAGAAGCTGGCATCTATTCCCCAGATCAACTTCTCCATGATGGAGATTTTAAAACTTTCTCTCAACTATGCGAGGAATTTAATCTTCCTATACAACACTCTTCTAAATACTCTCAACTTCAACAATGTTTGAAGAAGCACTTGGGATCTCCCCCTTGGTTGCTCCAGGTTTCTCCAATATTATCTTACCTAAATTTATGGGGGAAGTTCAAGGGAGTGACCTCTGGTCTTTACAAAACCTTTGTGCTTCCTCTTTTTTCACAGTCTCTTTCCCACACTCTTTGCAATAAATGGCAATCCCGCTTATCTATTTCATATACGGCTTCTGAATGGGACCAGATATTGGAGGGATTGCATAAAGGAGTTCGTGAAGCAAGGCTTAAATTCTGCATATTTAAAATTCTCCATGACTGGCACTGGTCACCGATCAAATTACATAAAGCTGGACTACTCTCGCACACTAATTGCTGGAGATGTTCCAACTCTGGTTGTGACATAGCCCATATCATTTGCGAATGCCCACAAATCAGGTCTTTTTGGACCTTCGTTGGCAAAACTCTGAATTCCACAATGTCATTATCTTTACCACTTACATCTGCCACCATCCTTTTACATGATTTACGCCATTCTCCAAAACTTTCTAAGCCACAAATTCGTCTCCTTCATACTGCACTGGCTACAGCCAAAATTTGCATTTTGCGCCATTGGAAGTCTTCATCTCCACCTTCTCAGGAAGAATGGTTGGTGGCAATGATGCAGACGGCCTTACATGAGCGCACAATCTACAACCTCCAGGACCAAGTTGACATTTTTCTTCAAACTTGGTCTCCTTTTTGGAAACTAAAATCGACGATGCTTCCAATTCTACTCTCTTCTAATGCAAATAATCGAATCACTTAATTAATTATTTCACATCCTTTTCCTCTACTATTTCATTTTCTTACCTCGTCTTCCTCCCCCCCTCCTTATTCTGGCTCTATTTATTTATTTATTTATTTATTCTTTATTTTCATTCTCTCACTGTTTTGCTTTATCTTCCTTATCTTATTTTCTTTTCCTTTCACTTTTCATATCAACTTTTCACTTTTCTTTAAACTTTTGTGACCTGATTTTATTAATATAATTATCTCTATAAAGATATTGTTTTTACTTGCATGTAAGATATATTCATATATTTTATATATTGTTATATATTATAATACATTATAACGTATACAATGTCAATCTCTTTTCATGTTACTGTTACTATTTATAAATTCACTTATTTGTCTATTTATTAATCTAAATATTTATATTTCAATATTTATACATAATGATTTCTTATTTAACTTATTTCTTATGTTTATCCATTCCTATTTATCATCATAACATGTATTTTCTATTTATCAATGATCTACTGTTTTACTAAATTGGTGTTTACTATATATTTTATTGTAAAATTCAATAAAAAATTTCAACACAAAAAAAAAGGAAGTGGCTGTTTCGTCACAGCCCGCCCTCGGATCACTAAAATGTGCTCTCTTGAAGTGATTTAAATCTTCTGTATACTTTCTTTTACTTATGTTTACCAGGCCTTAATGTGGCTACTGTATACACTTGGGAGTTGGCAGCAGCAGGCGGGAGAGTCTGTGAAAAATGGGAGGGGAGGTGTGGAGAGAGAGAAGGCAAGATTTGTCCACTTATGGTAAACAAAGCAGATTAGCCTGGCATTCGTTCCTCTTGTGCAGACTTCTTTCTATCTTCATTGTACAGTAGTGCAAGCTCATTGCAGGCAGAGCCCACAGGTGTTATGATGTTTTCCACCTCCCTGTATTGAAACTAAACTCCCAAATGCCTCTGGTCCCAGGAAACTGAGGGGTTCTGGAGTTATTCTCCTCCCCCCTCTCAGTCTGCCGTGGACCTTTTGTGTGAACGAAGGTTAAAGTTTTCGTCACAATCCTGCTCCCTCCCACTGGACTCTGTGGAGCTTAGAAGGTGGTGGTAGTTTCTTCACTGAATGTGATGTTTTGGGAACCAACACCACAAACTCTGGAAACAATAGTTTTCTTGGAGGGAAAATCGGATCTTTTGTTTATTTTCAGATTTTTGAGTAAACACTGCACAGTGGCGCCCTGCTCTTGGTTTAATATTAGAAGTATAATTTAATTGTGTGTTTATTGTTTACAAAGTAATATGAGAAATGAGGGTCAGATAAAAGCAGAAACCTGCAGTGCTTTTTAAAATCCACACTCATTATAATGTCACCCCTGTGTTGAAAAAGAAAAACTGGCACCTCCTACCTCCAGAGAAGTGGAGGGTAATCCACTCCATTTTAGATATAGTATACTATAAACCAAAGGGCGCTGCTCTGTGAGGTTATTTGCATCTTTCGGTTAACATCTTGGTAAAGTGAATACAGATAAACCTCAGCTCTTTAAACACAACGTTAAATGTAGGTCTAAAGGACTTTGTAGCATTATGGGCCTCGTAAAGTTGAGTTTGTATGCTTAATGTAAGCTTTTGTAATATTTAAATATAGTTCTGTAGTTACTATCTTCATTGTAATTTGCATGCTCAGTTTTATGGGGCTGCTTAAATGGGTTGCACAATAAGTGCTGCAGACCCACTAGTAGCATTTAATTTACATGGCGGGGGACATTTTGTACCACTTTACTAGGGGCGTACACGTAAATTAAATGTGCATATCATGTGTAAGAAAATTTTACCATGTTTTAGGGAGACAGCATAATCACTTTAGCACTAGTTAGCAGTGGCAAAGTGCACAAAGTCCTAAAAGCCGACAAAAACAGATTCAGGAAACCGGAAGCGTGAAGGAAAAAAGTTTGGAATAACCTTTAAGAGAGGGCCTACTCCAACAAGGTTTTAATATGCAACATTCAAAAGCAAAAGTAAAAATGCAGCTATATATTGTCATGAAGGAAAACCAAGTGCACAATGCCATCACTCACAGTGAAGTTAGCCAATGGCTGAAGTGGGCTGACACACTGACCTGTGATGTATGCTATAGTGGGTGGAAATAAAATATAAGTGACACAGAAAAGAGCTTGATAAAAGTGTGTAAGTCAGTATATTACACATATCATTTTAGTACAAACAAGAGATGCTGGCTAATGCCAGACCTAAAAAACACATTGTGTATCTTGTGAGGTAAATTATCCTTTGTTGTTTAAGCTCATAACATAAGCAATTCAATTTGTGGACATTGGATGAATCTAGCATATTTTCACACAGCACTTTAGTATTTTAACGCCACTAGTCCCGCAAAGTTGTGTTCTGCTGCGTCTCTGTTGTCTCTTCTGTTTGGTGCTTTTTCAAAAACTGGTCTTAGTTGCTTTTCTTATAACATTGCGTAGAATGCCCCATTAATTTCAAAAGATTTTTTTGATAAATTATGTGCTGATCAGACAGTAAACATACATTCAATAGATTCGCAATATTAATATAAACTAGGTCAATAAGCATCCTGTTCATAGAAGCATTGCATTCTGTGTTCTCCTTTTCCCTAATTTCCTTATGACATTCCTCCGTCTCTCTTCTTTGCTGGCTCCTCATTGGTTTGCACGCCCGATATATCACTTTCATTTGTGGCTGAGGAGCACCGGCCAATTACCGTTTCCTTACTCTGTTGTTTATATGTTCCTTCCGGGATTACTTCTTTTATTTCCTGCTTGTGTTACACTGTGGGTGCCTGTTCCTACTACCGTGGGGTGTTTATTTCATCATCATGACGCCCACTTAACTTGTGTCTACACCGGCGCCACGCTTCATATTTTAGCACGGCGCCCGCTTTGTTTCCTGTTTTTATGCGTCCACTCCACTCTAGGCCAAAACCCATTGGTAAAAGACATTGTAATTTACAACGCCGATAGCTCTAACTCTCACAAATGCGAGACCTATTGCATTGCAAATGCTTCTTCCTGAATGGCTTACCCCAGTTTCCTGATCTATGAAAGAGGACCCATCAACAAAGAGCTATATGCTCCCTGGGATGGGGTCTTCTCCTACCTTGCTCTCTTCTGGTGTGTCATTAGCACATCATGTACCTGCTCATCGTCAGAAACTGGGTGTGTGAAGAAAGTTGCTGGGTTGACTGTATGACAGCGAACCACCTGCAAAGATGTTGCTGAAAGACAAGGGTATGGAATTTAATAAAATATCTAATTTTCAGAGGAGAGGTTGCTTCATAAATCTACTTGTCCTGTAAATAATATCCACTTGTCCCTTTGGTGCCTCATAGTGCAGGGACAAATTATGGCAGTAATCTCATTAAATAAAAACACAGATTTTAGCCTTTCTGATTATGCTCAGGCTCATACTATAGTAGGGTTTGGAAACTAGGAATTTCCTTATTTTGCCACATTTCCGCAGATCTACATACTGGGGCTGGAGGTAGCGTTAAGCAATAGTTCCAGAGTTGGAACGCCCTTTAGAGTCTGTGGAAACCTACTAAAGTGCATGTTTTTGGATTTTTCGCCAACTCTTCTCTAATCTTTTCCCATACTGAGAGAGGTTGGAAATTTACTCCTGACAGTGGCATAACATCTTTCAGGGTTGAGAAAAAAAGTGGTTGGAGGAAAAGTGAACTTGTAAACAAACGCTCAACAGATTTTCGCATGAGCAAAACTACCCCTGCATATTTGCTCGTGCTAAAAAATAGTTCACAAATATTTTCTAGGCATATGATTGCCTGGACTACTTCTGTACATTCTTTTGAATTCATGAACGCTATAAATCTGCACTACTGCAAGGACATATACCAATGGTGCACTTTTTAACTGTCTTTAAGAATTAAGCCCTTAATTTGGTCTGGAGTTAACCAAGACCTTTTGCTTTTATTAAATTTCTGTCCCTCACTCTATCTTTATATCGACTGGCTTCTGCTGTTTCACAAGGAGCATATCGGCACACAAAGTAGTTTTGCTCAGTGCCAGGGACTACTGTGGCAATATGTGCTTTTTTGCCAATGTTTGTTATAATTCTGAGGGCCTGGCATCTCCCACAAAGTTGTATAAATACAAAATCAAAACAAGACACACATTGACAAAGCCAAAAGGCTGACTACCAATATCAGACCTACAGGCTTTGTCAATGCTTGTCTATTTAAATTTTTTCCATTATCCTGTTGATACTGGCTGCACTGATTTTACATTATGAATACTTTTTGGAAATACTAGCATGCATCAACACATTTTACTAAATGATGCTTCAAAGAAATGTTACCTACAATTTCACAGTAGTTTAGCAAAACATTTTTTTTCTAGTTCCTTTTTTGTGTGAACTTTTTATTTTAAAAGCAAAGGCTCATTAATCTTTCTTTCAAGCTTCTGCAGATATTTGCATCAAATTAGACATCATTCTAGGAGCATTGTATGTAGCCTCATATTGTTAAATTTTGCAAACGCGTTTACACATTTTTACACTAGAACCACTCTCAGTATTGCAGTCCGAGCTTACAGCATTTCCTTAGAGCACTCACCCCGATGAGAGAGGCTTTGTATTAATGAACCATAAATACAAGTTCGAACAGCATAACATATGAACAAAAATATTACCTTAACTGCAGACAATGCCCTTCCCTGCTCCCTAATGTGGTACTGTAAACTGGCAGCCAAAGGGTGTGTGCTTCAGGGGGTTGGGCCTACTTGTCCCAAAGACAAAATAAACATGAAAACTTATTGTCCTTGACCCCAAACAATATGTCCTCATAGTTGGGCTTTAGGAATTCACACCTCTGTAAAGAATTACTTCGTACCCAGATGCCTTCGTGAGTTGTGAGGGTTCTCTTTGTAAAATAGGAAATACCGTATGCTCTACATACATTGTTAAAGGTGATACCATCACTATTGTAATGCTTTTCTGAACTGCAAATGCTGCTGTAGCCAGTCCTTACTCACATGTGTAGTTACCTTTCATGACAGGATCTAGCATCCCACTGTAGTATACAATTGGTTTGTGTCCCATGGATGTCTTTTGAGTCAATACAGCTGTCATTGTCATTCCATCACAGTGACAAAACAGATAAAATGATTTGCTGTAGTCTTGTGTATCTAACACTGGGGCATTTGTGATTGCATTCTTCAACTCCTGAAATCCTGTCCCTTTCATCAGTCTAGTTTATTGTATTTCCATTGGCATGGGACTCTTTTAGAGTAGTCAAAAGTTGTGCTGTCAGGGTGGCATAATCAAATACCAACTGTTTCACATAATTGCAGAGTCCTAGGAACTGCTGCATCTGCTTTGTGGTGGTGGCTTTGGACATATTTCTGATGCTCTCTGCTCTGTCAGGTGTCACCCTCCTCGCATTTTTGGAGATTATCTGTCCCAAATAGTAAACTACCGTCTGCACATATTGTAATTTATCTTTGTCCACTTTGTATCCTTTCTCTGCAAGCATGCAAAGGGGACCAGCGGTATCCTCCCTGCATATACATTTTTCAGTAGGGCTACACACCAAAATGTCATCCATATACTATAGAAGGGTACTTTTACAGTATATGGATAACATATACTGTAAAAGTTTTACGTTTGCTAGATCCTTTTTCAATAGCCATGTGAGAACCTTCTATAGCAATACTGAGTTTGTTTGTATGTAAACCCTGTTGGATATTAACTATCTGGGTGTAGTGGAATGCTGAAAAATGAATTTTTCAAATCAATCACTGAAAAGTAGGTCGCGTCTGTAGGAATGTTTGTAAGTATGACTGATGGGTTGGGTACCACTGGAAATTCCGAGATTACTGTATCATTCAGAGGGGGGAAATCTTGAATCATTTTCCAAGTTCACCCCTTAGCCCTTTTTTATAGGATAAATTAGCGTATTACTGGGTGATGTTCTCTCATATATTACTCTCTCCTCAAGTAACTCCTGTATTGTGGGAAAGATGCTTTCTTCTACTTCTTTGGATAAGAGATACTAATGTACCGTGGGCAATATCCCTCCGGGTTTCAGTGTGATTGATGTAGAGTCTGCTCCCCTAGTTGGTCCCACATCGTGTGGTCCCCTTGTCAATAGACTGGCAACCTTGCCAAATCCTTTTCTCTCATTGTACTGTCCTGTTCATGCATGTGTAGACACTGTTCTATATTGCAGTTGCAATGGAATAGGAATGTCCATTTGAACTACCACTGTCTCAGTTGATGGGCTGTCGTCAAACATTTCTTCATCTGATATGTCTCAATTTGACCTTTGGATCCTTAAATACTATGGATGCCCACGTTACTTGTCTCCTGTCAAATGCTATCAATAATGCATTACGTGGCTTTATTTCAAGGACCATTATCTCTAACACCATGTAAAGTTCTTCTATGGGATCCACAGGTCTCTCCGGCCTAAACAGTAGTTCTTTCGGTATCTGCACTGTCTTCCCCAGTAGCGCTATCAAAACATGTATGCCACACAAAAAAGGCCTCTGTATCCACAGGAATTGCTTTGACCTGCTGGCCCAAGTCCTCATGTTATGTTATGTTATATAGGTTTGTAAAGCGCACTGTTACCCAAGGGTGTCCTGGCGCTGAGCACTGTATACCTGGGCAATATATACCTGGTAACCTCCACCCCTGAGCCCAACTGAGACTAAGCTGAAAATAACCAGGTTTTCAGACCTTTCCTGAACGAAAGGAATTCCGTACCAGTCCTTAGATATAACGGAAGATCATTCCAGGCATTGGTGGCTCTAAGGACAAAGCTCTTCCCACCCCAGTTAGCCTTTTTCGCTCTAGGAACGACCACCCGCTTTGCTTCCATTGAGCGCAATGTTCTCCCGGGGACATACCATTGAATGCGCTTTTGTAGGTCTTCAGGGCCAGTTCCCATCAGGGACTTAAAGACCATACAGAGAGCCTTGAATTGAACTCGTTGTTTGATTGGGAGCCAGTGAAGGTAACGTAGGCCATTTCTGACCGACATAAACCTCGTGCCTGTAAGCAACCTAGCTGCCGCATTCTGCACCATCTGTAGTCTGTTGAGATGTTTCTTATTAATAGTCAAGTACAGACTGTTACAGTAATCCAGACGGGACAGAATGAGGGCTGAGACGACTGTTCTAAAACCTTCTTCCGTGAGGAAAGGTTTTATTTTCCTCAGGGTCCTCAAAATAAAAAAGCTTGTTGACACCACCCCGCTGACCTGGTCCCCAAATGTGAGGGTGTTATCCATGATCACCCCCAAGTTCTTAACTTTCCGTGAAGGGGGTGGGGGAAGGCCCATATCACTGGGCCACCATGCTGGAGTCCAGAGGTTGGGGTTGTTCCCAAAGATAATCACCTCTGTGCTATGAGTGATAACATTCTACCTGATGTAATACCAGGTGTGTAGCACACCATCGACCCGTCTTTCATAAAAGAGATGGTCGGGGCGTGGCCAAGATGGCGGAGTGAGCGGACGCGTTCTCCTTGAGCTCTGCTCCCGCCGGGCCTACAGCACTTGCAAAAGCACCTCTAGCACACATAGCCACCGCCAAAAGTTACGGGATTCCGCGGCGCTTCAGGCCGGGTGTCGATAGGCGCCTTACCTGCTCTCCGGCGGACAGACGGGCGGCCCCTGGAGCATGTGGCGGTGAGGAGCTGGGGCAATCACGGGCACCGTCAGCGCTGCCGAAGAGGCGGCTAGCCTGCGCAATCTGCACACGTGGGCCCTGAAGGGCGTTCCGACGCCAATTCCGCTTGCGGGTCCCGGAAGATTCCCTGCAGCCGCACTCTGCCTCCTACGGCCCTTGGCCTGCAAGCGCATGGGACGGGCACCGGGCCCGCAGTCAGGCACTCAGCGTAACGCGAGCCCCCGGTGTGCGGCCCGCCCAGAGCCCTGTAGGAGGGGCTCGTTCAGTGCGCCACAGCATCCGAACGTCACTCGGCGAGGAGCGGGTGCCCTCCGGCCCCGGGCACTGCTGCATCTGTGCCCCCGGGGCCCTCATCCGCTGGGAGCGGCCTGTGGAGTCTCGGAGCGCGACCTACGTGCGGGGGCCCCAGACGATTCTCCGCCGCTCTTCTCACTAGCGGGCCCCAGAAGGCTCACCGCAGATGCACCCTGCCTCATACGACCCTTGGCCCGCGAGCACCTGTGACCAGCCCCGGGCCTGCAGAGCGGACCACAGTGTAACGTGAGCCCGCGGCGTGAGGCCTATTCAGCACCCCACTGCTTAGGAGGCCTGCATCAGAACACCGCAACACCGAAGGTCATCCAGCGAAGGTTAGATGCCCCCCTTGCTGCCGCATCGGTGCCCACGGGGCCCCTAGCTGCCGGGTGCGGCCCACACGAGGCCTGTGGAGCTCCAGAAGACCGTACGGACAGAGACATGCTGGTGCGGGGGAGCCTCGGGTACGGCCCCCCTGCCGAGCGATTTCCACCGCGACTGAGTGAGATGCCGCCCTAATATCCGTGGCCAGATAGTGGAGGCCTGAAGCTGAGCATCGGTGCAGCCTATAGCGCGGCGGCAGCGCCAGAGACTCCCATCCCCTGCTGGTTCCGCTAGGCGCAAGTCGCAGGCACAACAGGTGAGGGCCCTTTGTTTGCACCGGATCCCGCTAGTGCCTAGTACTGCTTTTGTGGTCTGAGGATTGGTGGTGGCCGTGGACAACAGTGCGACAGATTCGGTGCAGCGCCGGTGATCCGCAGAACCTGACCTCATCCACCCCGGGGGGCAGAGTACCCCCCCCCCCGAGAGCATCGCAAGGCCCACCGCCTACTACCGCCACAGGCTGAGGGGGTGACAAGGACTCCGCCTCAGTGTAGCAGAACGTCAATACTCCCAGCGGAGTACCTAGACACGACTCCCAACGCAACTCCACTGGGGGCTGGTGCGCGTAACCACCCGGCTGACAGCCTCCTGGGGCGCATATATCCCTTTTACTGGACCCGTCCTTGCCCCGTGGGGGGGCCGGCCTCAGGATCCCACAATGGCGACGGCCAAAAGCAAGAAGGATGGGTCCTTTCGGGATCTCCTTATGAAGACGGCGGGGGATGCCTCAGGATCTACTGCGACGCCAGTGGGAGACCGCCCAGATGGGGCGGTCACAAGGGAATTCCTGGAGGTGTAGTTCGCTTCCCAGAGGGAGGACATCCTGGCCTTCAAAACGGACCTACAGGCAGACTTCCGGGAGGTGCGAAGAGACGTGGATGCTGTGGGGGAGCGGGTGGCCTCCCTGGAGGACTCAGCAACTGCCTGGGACGAAGAGATCGCAGCACTTCAGCAAGAAATCCTGCTGCTGCGGGACCACAACTTGGACCTCCAATCGCACTCCGAGCACCTGGAGAATAGGTCGAGGAGCCTTTTTTTCGGCGCTCCTCTTTCAGGGTCTGTCTGGTCACAGATGCACCCGAGGTCCCTTCTGAGGCCTGTCCCTTTGCACTGGCCACACAGCTTTAGTCACAGCCCCCGCTGGCTCTTCCCTTATCGATGGAAGTCAAGGTAGTCAGCTTTAACTTCAGAGGCCTTAACAACCCCACTAAACGGAAGGCGTGCTCTCACTGCTCGAGCATACGGGAGGGGATGTGTGCCTACTCCAAGAAACCCACCTCCTCCACAGCGACACTCACCGCATGCAGCACAGAGGTTTTCCACTGCAGTTTTAGTCTTCGGGGAAAAGTAAGAAGGGCGGGGTGGCTATCCTGCTTTCCAAAACACTTTAGAGGTTCCGTAGTGGGTACCGTGGCAGAGATCAAGGGGCGCCTTCTAGCGCTGAGACTACACATAGGTGCCTCCAACATCACAAAAGCCTCAATTTACTCTCCAAACGAGCATCAAGAGAAATTCTTGACGGACGCGTTGGCCGAGGTCCTTCACACACCTGATTTCCTGGTGGTGGTGATCTAAATCTAGTCATGGACTCAGGGTTGGACTGTTCCAGCCCGAGGTCGGGCGGAGCAGGAGCTATATCGGGGAGCGGTAGGGAATGGCTGGATGACTGTGGGATCAAAGATGCATGGCGCAGCCTACACCCTGACGAAAAAGATTATTCCTTCTATTCAGCGGCCCATAAGACATACGCCCGCTTAGACCACTTCCTCGTCACCCAAGCCGCATGGGCCTGCACCAGCGCTTCTACTATTGAGGCCCGATCTCTCTCGGATCATGCACACATAACCCTGACATTGCGCCTGCCGCGCACGCACTCATCCCCATCACACTGGCGCCTGAGGGACTCCCTGCTACGGTCCCCACAGGTGGTGGAGGACCTGCGACGTACACTGACTGACTATCTAGCACTTAATGACGATGGTTCCACGCCTCTGGCCTCCGTTTGGGAGGCTCTTAAACTGGTTGCGAGAGGGGCCTTAATCGCCAAAGCAGCTTATGATGATAAAACCAGGCAGGCTAAACGGGAGGACCTAGAAGCCAAAGTTAAGGAACTCGAGGCAATTCACAAACGCACGGGTGCCGCCCGAATCTGGCGCCAGTTGGAGAAGGAGCGGCTCCAGCTGAAGCGTTTGGACCTAGATGGAGCCGAATACGCGGTGCTTCGGCTGAAGCAAAAATACTACATGGGTTCTAATAAAGGCGGTCGCATGCTGGCACACTGTCTCCGCAGTCAACGAGCGGCCCAGGCAATTAAAGCAGTACTGGGAGAGCGGGGGTCTGAGGTAACGCACGATGCTGGTATAGCGGCGGCTTTCCGGTCTTTTTATGCAAATTTATATTCCGCTGAGTCTTCTAATCTCGCAGACCCCAGGGTGTACCTACGTGGGGCAGCGGTCACCCCCCTTCCGTCCAGCGAAACAGATGGGCTGGAAGCCCCCATACGGGTTGAAGAGGTGATTTCTGCTATTGCCCTCCTGAGCCCCTGAAAGCGCCGGGCCCTGACGGCTTCATCGCTCTTTTCTATAAGACTTACTGTGTGGAGCAGGCTCCGCTGCTCACTCGATTATTTAACTCCTTTGCCGACACGGGCACTGTCATGGCTTCCATGCTGCAAGCGACAATCTCGGTCATTCCCAAACCGGGGAAGGACCTGGTGTTCTGTAGCTCATATCGGCCGATTTTCCTGCTAAATATCAACGCGAAACTGTTCTCTAGCATTCTGGCTCACAGACTAAACCCTCTCATACCCGACTTGATCGACCCGGATCAGTCGGGCTTCATCCCGAATAGATAGTGCGGGGGCAACACCAAAAGGATTTGCCACTTAATTGACAAGGTACACCGCTCTAAGGAGGAGGCTTTACTGCTGGCAGTTGATGCCGAGAAAGCCTTTGACCGGGTGCACTGGCCGTATCTGTTTGCCACTCTGGAGCGATTCGGCCTGGGTGTCAGGTTTTGCAAATGGGTGGCAAGCATCTACAGCTCTCCATCTGCTGTGGTCAGAGTTAACGGAATACTCTTGTGTGACTTTGCGGTGGGGCGGGGGACCAGACAGGGCTGCCCTCTCTCCCCCTGCTTTTTGCCCTGTACATGGAGCCCTTTGCCCAGAGGCTCCGGGACAATCCACGGGCACAGGGTATCCCATTCGGGGCTGACCGCCATTTAATTAGCCTCTACGCCGACGACGTCATTTTCTCTGTGGCACGTCCCCTGACTTCTATGCCGGCAATCGTGGAAGACCTGCAGGTCTTTAGTCAGGTTTCTGGATTTAAAATAAATTTGCAGAAGTCACAAGTCCTGAATCTTACTGCCACACACACGACGGAGGATGCCTTGCGTGCCCAATTTGACTTCGACTGGGTGACGGACGGTGTAACATACTTAGGGCTGGTCCTTCATAAAAGTCTGGCCAAGACAGCGGAAGTAAACTAAACTACACTACTCTCTCGCATCTGAAAGGACCTTGCCCAATGGCGGCGCCTGCCCCTGTCGTGGCTTGGGAGACTGGCCGCGGTTAAAATGAATGTCTTACCCGGGCCTTATATCTCTTCCAAACTCTTCCTCTACTGCCCCCACCGAACTCACTCTCGCACATACATACTGAGATTGAGCGTTTTGTTAGGGGCCCGATCTCTCCCAGGCTGCAGAAGACTCTGCTGCAGCGCCCTAAGAAGGAGGGCGGCATTGCTTTGCCAAACATCACCCACTATTTTCAGGCTTCGCTGCTGCACTACCTCGTGGAATGGAACCGTCCTATGACGGAGAAACACTGGGTATTCATGGACCAGACAGTGGCAGGCCACCATATCTGGAGGGAGGCCTGGTTACCTAAGTCGTCGCGTTCCTGGGGACTATACTCCTCGCCAGTCACTCGCCCCACTATGCTAACTTGGGACAGAGTGTCCACACGGGCTAATCTTACAACATTTCCCTCTCCCATGTCTCCAATATTTTCTAACCCTGATTTCCCACCCGGGATGGATAAAAGGGCGGGCACGCGATGGTTGGAAGGTGGATATAAGCGTCTGGGGCACCTGTTCGACCTCCAGGGTCATATTCCCTTTGAACAGCTCCGGGAGGATTATGGCCTTGCAGGCTCGGACCGCTTCCTACATATGCAATTGTTGCACTGGGTGACTGGTCCCCTGACACGACCCATGGTTGGTAGACCGATGCTGCCGTTCGAAAAGCGGCTCTTTTATAAAAAAAGATGACCGCAAACTCATCTCCGAAATATACACGTTCCTCGCTCAGGGCGCCAAGAGGGTTCGAACTGCGGGACAGGGACGGTGGGAGGCGGAACTCGGTCGCACCCTTTCAGATAAAGAATGGGAAGATATCTTCTACAGGACCCACCACACTGCACGCTCCATGGGCCATACGGAAACTGCATTTAAAATTGTATCTTACTGGTACTACACCCCGGCTCGCCTAACAAAATGGAACTCTCAGTGCGATGGCCTTTGTTGGCGTGGTTGTGGGAGCCCAGGTACCCTCCTTCATTTGCTGTGGAACTGCCCGAAGCTCACGAGATACTGGTAAAAGATCCTCGATGAAATTGATAAAGCCTTTGACACCACCATCCCTAGATTCCCTGCTTATACTATTTTAGGATTGCCCAATGCACTGACCTTCCCCTTGCGCTCTACTAAAGGCAGGCAAATTGCCTTGGCGCTGAATGCCGCACACCGGGTACTCCTGGCTGGGTGGAGGACAGATAGGATCCCAAGCACACACAATGGCTGCATCAATTGTGGTCCCTTTTGGGCATGGAGAGACTGTCTATGGCCACTCTAGGGGACAAATCCGAATACGCCAAGATCTGGGCCCCCTTTATCTCAATCCTATCCACGTAGTTTCGGGAACTGTCATGTCCTACCTACCTACGGATTTTAAAATTGATTCCCGAGAATCAAGAGGGTGGCTAGAGCATGCAGTTTCAGATGGGTTCACTGGGTCCTCATAGCACCGGTAACTATCACACCGGATCATAGTGTGTTTTTTTTTTCTTCTCTTTGTCCTTTTTTGCTCACCTGAAGAGTGGAGGGGTGGGTGGTGGTACTGGGCTTTACAAATTAGTTCTTGTTATTTTTTGGTTTGTGATTCTTACTCCTTCTCGTAAAAGGCAGACTCTATCGCCTCACGCCGTGGATGACGAGTCCTTGGTTCATTGCCACACACATGCGCATTGCGCATCAGACTTTTTCTCTTGTGCACATTTCGCAGAGCCAGGACCGTTTAATGTCTCCTTTTAGCAAACGCGGCCGGCCCAGGATGGGTTGTAGGCGGCATGCTGTGTCAACTAACTAATCAGACGGCCTCTGACCCCTAGGCCCCGCCTTTCTTTTCTATTTGTGCTGTAGCCGGCCCACAGGGTTGTAGGCAACGATGCAGTGTATTCTCATGCTATGTGTTCTGCTAATAAAAATTTATTTAATTCTAAAAAAGAGATGGTTCTATTCAGCGTACTCATAAGTTCTCTTACGAGAAGATTGACCGGTGCCTCTGGAGAATATGACAATGGACCTTCAATTTGCGTGTCTCCTTTTGTCATACTCACTGATTCAGTAAAAGGAACCCTCCTGACAGCCCCAGAAAACCCTTGTGTGTCCATTGACTTGTGAGAAAGTGGTAGTGTTCCTTCCTTTATACAAGATTTAGTGGCCCCAGTGTCGATCAAAAAACTATAGGGGCGACCTTCTGTGGCTACCGTCGCGGTGGGTTCCTCATCTGATCTGTGGGTTACCGATAGTATTGGACACATAAAGGTTGTCTGTGGGCTCTCTAGTTGTGATTAGTTGTTGATTGGCATCCCTCAAGACATTTTGGGTTGAGCAGAAAACTGATTGCCTCCCATCTGGACCTGTGTGGGTCCTCCTGCAGTGTTTCTGACAAGCTGGGGCGTATTCTATGACATTTGTCCTTGTTGCGCAGGCCACTGAACCTGAGGAACCTGTGGGGGTTCTTGGGGACCCCCATTACATCTGTTGTGGCCCCATCTGCCTCTGCGGAGCGACTCATCCTTGCGCTTGCTCATTGTTCTTTTCCATTTTCCATTCTCTCACAAAATGACACATATTACCACAATAATAACAGTGTTGTCCTACCCTTTATCCGCCTTGACTTCTTCCCTGCATTGGCCCTTGGCCTCCTGAAAAGCCTCGTCCCCCTCTCATGTTACTTACTGGCTGCCCTCCTGGTGCCTGCACCTATACTGGTGTTGTGACAGCCATTTGTGGTGCTGCCACAAGTAATAATAATAATATAATAATAATGCTTTTTGTAAAGTGCATGGTTACACCGGATGGTGTGTCCCGTGCTAAGGTCCAGACCGAAAGACAGAGAAGAGATCAAGGTTAATCAAACCAGAAGACATCTGGATAGTCATCAAGCGGAGCAAATGAGCCAGGTTTTCAGTTTACTTCTGAAAAGTTTCTCAGATGGTGCTGCTCTGAGATCTTAGGGGAGGGAGTTCCACATTTTGGAGGCCAGAAAGGAGAACGAACGAGCCCCCATTCTGGCTTTCAGTGCCCTAGGCATCCTGGCTACTTTTGCTGAAGATGATCTGAGCTCGCATCCAGGGATGTGCGGTTGAATCATGGAGTGCAGATATTTGGGACCTTGCAGGTGAAGGATGCGTCGCCAGAAGCACATGGCTTTGAACTTAATTCTTTTGATTATAGGAAGCCACTGCAGTTGATTATGAGCTTCCGAGGCGGACGATCTTCTAGGAAGATTGAGCACAAGCCGAGCCGCAGCATTTTGTACTCTCTGAAGCAAGTTTAGGCTGCGCTTGGTAGCCTCCAGATACAGGATGTTACAATAGTCTAGTTGGGAAGTGATGAGGGCATGCACAATGGTTTTACGAGACTTTGTCGGGATTAAGTCTAAGATTACTCTAAGGGCCTTAAGGGTGCCAAAGCACTTGCCGCGGTGATTCTGATCCGATCCTCGAAGGTGAGTTTGGAGTCAAACCAAACTCCTAGATTTTTAACTTTGTTTGGGTACTAGGGTCTGGCCAAGGGAGACGGGCCACCAGGCTGAGGTCCAGATCGAGGGGGCTCTCCCTACTATCAGAAATTCCGTTTTATTCACATTCAAACTCGGGCAGTTGTCGGCCATCCAAGTGGCAACCTCTGCCACACATGATCTGAAATGATTTGCTGAGATATAGTAGGGTTCCGAAAGGGTGACAATTACTTGGGTGTCGTCAGCATACGACACCAATTGAACGTTATGTTTATCAATAATATCCGCTAGTGGTTGAATGTAAATATTGAATAGGGTCGAGCTCAGGATAGATCCTTGTGGAACTCCTTGGGACAAGGTAAAGGTCTCGGAGACGTAGGGCTTTTGAGTGACCTGAAAGGTTCGATCCTGGAGAAAAGCCTTAAACCATTAGAGCGCCTTTCCAACGATCCCGCTCTCCTGTAGCCTGTGAATGAGAAGGTCATGGAATACGGTGTTGAATGCTGCGCTTAGGTGCAGTAGTATAAGGGCGGAGGTATGACCTTTGTCAGCATTCTGTCTGAGGACTTCCCTCGTCGGGAGTAGAGCCTACTTGGTGGAGTGATTGACCCTGAAGCCGGATTGAGATGGGTGAAGCGCTTCTTTAGATTCTATAAAAGTGGTCAGCAAATTGTTCACGTGTTTCTCTAAAATTGTTACGCAAGAAGGCAGAAGAGATATAGGCCTGAGATTCTCCAAGACTGAGGGATCCAGTGAGAGGTTTTTCCAGATAGGGAGCACCATGGCATGTTTCTATTTCTTGGGAACTGTGCTTAAGTTAATTGACCTGGTGATCAGTTTTAAGAGATGGGGGGGAGGGGGGGATGACTGTAGTGCCCAAGCGAAGGATTTTGGGCAGGGCAGGGTCAAGCGGCGATCCTGATTTAATTGTCAGGAGGAGAGAATTGAGTTCATCCAGAGAAGGGATGTCAAAATCAACCATACCACCGGGGTGGTCCAAGGCCGATGGATAGCCTGCCTTTTGTGCTGCCATGGGAAAAGTATCATAGATCTTGGCAACTTTTGAGGAGAAAAAAACGAGGCAATGTTATTGCAATTTTCCATAGATGGAGTTGCAATGGTGGATGCTCGTTCAAGAGAGGATAAAGATTTGAGTAGAGAAAAACGTTCTTTAGTGGGTTTGATCGCTGAATCAATTTTCAGGGCATAAAACTCTTTGCGCAAGCTTATAATAAGCTTGTGATACTGCTTCATTGCTACTTTGTGACGGGAGTGGCTAATCGAGCTATAATCTATTCTCCATTATCGTTCGAGGTGTTTGCATTGTTTTTTGGCAGCCGCTAGCTGTTCATTAAACCATGGTGCAGAAGGAAGTATTCTAGTGTTGTCTGGAGGACCGGGGAGCTATGCCATCTATGGCTGTGGTTAGCCAGGAGTCAAAGTTATGAACCGCAAGGTCAAGATCAGTATCTTCATTTATAAGGGGCTTAGAAGCCATCAGGGCAGTGGAAAAGTTCTCAGAGTTGATCCTGATCCATTTCCTAGAAAGGGAGGAGTGGTCGATGTGAGTGCCAGTTACCAGTAGAGTCAAAGGAAAAAAGAAAGGGATCAGATAGTGATCCGACCAGGGTAAACTGATGGGAGGGGCTACTAGGAGGGGCGGGACATTAGAAAAAATGGGGTCTAATGTATGTCCTTTTACGTGCGTAGGTTTGGATACTAATTGGAGCAGGTGAAGGGTTTCAAAATCTCTAAGGAGGTTGCTTCCAGGCAGTCGGAGGCTTCAAAATAGAGATTGAAGTCCCCAAGTACTAGTGCTCCTCTGTACTTGATTTTTTAAGTTTCTGTTGACCAACTTAACTGTGGCCCTTTCTGTCTGCTCAGGTCTTTCCTTGTCCTTTTCTCGTTTTTGCTTAAAATAATGTATTATATGGGCTTGCATTTCTGGCCACAGTTTAGCCTCTATTCCCACTATTCCGTCTAGTCTTGCTTATACGTCCGCGGGCAGACCTAATTTCAATACATTATAAAATAGGATTCTATTCCCTTCAGTATTTTCCCAATTGTATCCTACTTCCTGCACACATCATTCTTTCATTCTGGTAATGAATTTTGCAATGTCTTCAGTTGGTTTTATGCTCTCTGCCATAAGGGCCCCAATGTCTGGGTTGTCTGGGTGTGGTTGCCGAAGCGCGTCCCAGACATGTTGACAAATATTGTTAAAAGAATACCTGCCAAACTGTGCACTTATCATTGTTATTTGAGGGAATCCTGCCCTGACAAAAAAGGTATTTACTTTGATTCCCACCAAAGAACTTAAACTTTTAAAACATCGTCCAAGGTGACGTTCTTGCCAGCAGTGTGTTTCTCACAGCATGCTATCCATTTTCCTGCCCCACCAGACATCGGGGGTATTTCCCTCTTTCAATTCTCTTCATCCATTTGTGGCCATGGTACATATGTGGGCAGTGGTCCACCCTTGAAAATGAGGGGTAACGTAGTTATTAGTCGAGGATTTACTGGTCTTAGACCTAACCTCAGATCTGGTCTATTTCTTCAGATTACTTCAGTCGGTTTGTCTATAGCATACTACTCCCATATCGTGGGGCACTTTTTGTAATGGGGATAGTTCCACTATGGGTTGCCCCATCCCTGCCATATACAATCTTCGGCAGTTGCTAAATCGATAGATTGAAAAGACCCTTGTCAGGGCCATTGCCTCCTCCCGTCCTTTTTAGTCTATTTTGCCAATTTGTCTGAGAATGGTTGACAATAATAACTACCCTCCTCATGTTCTATTACCTCTATAGGTGTTAGATCATACCTACTCTTTTTTAGGATTGACTTCCTCGGCATTTGTGAAACATCTCTTACCGCCATTGTTAACCCTTGCAAAGGACGTGTGCTCAAATTAAATGGTCTCTTGTTAGTTTCCCATTCATTTGCACCCCTGTTAAGGCCGTCTTCCCATTCCTCATCTTCCTCTGCCCCTCCTGCGGCTTGTAACTCATTTGGGAGTTTGTGATATTATGGCATCTCTATTTCCCTCTTCCATCCTCCTTCTTCTCTTATCCATTACTCAGTTGCTTCTCTCAAAGTCTCTGCAGAAGTGTCTCCTAGCCTTGTTAAGAACAAAACACAATCATGAACATTCTGCGCCATCTTGTCTGATGAAATTTCCTACGTGCACATAAACTACAGTCATTCTGATTTACCACAGCCATTTTGTACTCTGTTGGTCACCTTCATTTCACCCTGTCCTCTAGCAGCCTTCTGACTCTCTGACCAAACCTGATATGTGTGCTGGGGGCTATAAACTATTTCCACGACAAACATCAACATCACCTGCTGCCTCAAACTCGTCTTTCCTCTGATCCCTGCACAAACGGGTTACAAATACCAAACAGACTCTTGCAAACATGGTTTATTGCACTACACACAGCAAGACTGGTTTTTTGCCAACAATGGGACCTGTTCTTATCAACAGAACGGACTCTTAGATCTGGCCGGTCTCACTCGTTTTTAGACCCTGAAGCAAGGTCCAGCTGCAATTAAATTGTCTGTTTTTGACCTGGGTGGGAGGAGAGTTAATGTTGGGCTTGTGTAACCATGTTGATAAAACAATGTCAGGCTTGTGTGACAACCTGCCCGGGGCGGAGACTCCAAGCTTGTAACCATGATAAAAGAAACAAATACATTGTGTAAAACTGTATAAAAGGAAGAGTCAGAAGCATTGCCAGTAGAACACCTCCCTGAAGACATCCTGGTGTCAGCAGTTGACGTGGTCTCCTCTAAGAGTAATAAACCTTTTTCTTGCCTTCCAGCTTCCAGCGCCTGCCTCGTTATTTTAGATAGTGAATCCAAAGTGGATTAAAGGTGACTTTGCGCCGGGCAGCATTGGGGATCCCAGGAAACTCGCTGCTTTTCACAAATTGGCGACCCAACGGGGGGCCCATCAGAGACACGTGGGTCCTGTAGAGAGGTCCTAACGACGGAGTGAACGACTAAATGATTGGAGTGCACCTGCCTGAAAGAGACCCTCGTCTGGCTGCCAATTGACTGAACTTCACCGGTTCCGAACGGACCTCTCTCGAGTGACCTGCGGTCCTGACTGGGGCCTTACAGGAACGCCGCATTGATTGTTGGAGTAAGAGGACAACCAGGCGCTGGAAGGGGAATACGAAGAACTGTCCATACGGTCCGGGTAAGGTCGTGAGAAAACATGACTTAGATTGATTGATTGATAGAAATACTAGTATTCCTTTTTGAGTTATTTGAGACATTCCCTGCTTGCAAACAACGTAGAATAGGAATATTCTCTCTTTGCAGACAGCGAAGGACAGGTAGTGCAGACTTTTGTCTAACATTAATTGAGATATTCATTTTGACCGCTAAATACGTCATGCCTGTTTTCTCTAGATTGTTTGATTGTTTTGGACCGGACCGTTTGTTAGAGGTCAGTCATCCGGCACCGCCGGAAGGCACCCCTAACAAGGACATATGGATTAGCCACCGTAGCTTATAGCAAACTATGGCATAAGTACACTAGGAAGGACCGGGTAAATCAGTGGCCACTGACGGGATCTTTCGATCCCGCTAAAATAGAAACGTTAGAATTAGCTCTCCACAAAAAGAAAGCTAGACCAGCCATGTTTGATAGTTTTGGTTTATGGCGAAAAGAAGCAGCTCAACGAAAGAAAAGAGACGAAGCTAGACAAGATAAAGAAACGCGAAAATCAGCTTACCAAGCCTGTAAAAAGTTAGAAGAAGAACTAAAAGAAAAGGAAATCGATAAAAAGGAACAGGAATCAAAAATATCAGGTCAATGCCCTGTTAGAACGCCCTTAACTCTTTACCCCGAGTTACCAGCAAAACAGGGGGTAGATGATGATTTATTGTTAGGTCCCCCAATGATATACATGCCACCCCCTTATGCCCCTACTCATCCCGTAGTACAACGCCAGGACCCCCAAAGTATAGCTGGAGATGGCACGATCGCCTCAGTCTCCACCACCTCTGCTCCCACCGAGCCACCCACACCAAATGCCTCATCAAAGGAGGCAGTAGTAGAGGTAGGAACCAAGGAAATAGGAGCGCCCAGAGTCCCGCGATTAAGTAAAAATGAGCGAGCAGGCATTGATAAAATAGTTAAAACCCTCATAGATAGGAAAGAAACAGAAGAACACGTAACAGACATATGCGACTCCTATGTTGAAAACCGCAAACGATACTTTATTGTACGTCTCTGTTACCACACCCTTACTGCATATGAAGAGAAGTACCAAAACGTAGGGCCCGAGCGATTAGTGGCTCTCTACAGGAAGGTAGACATCGGAGATGAAGGCGACAACGATGTTGCAGAACTATTTTCATCCACACCAGAAGTATTGCGTCACCTCATAGAACAAGGACAGATAGATAGGGACAGGACAACTAAGGTAGCAGGACCCCCAGTGGAAAAAACAGATAGCATGATGCCAATAAAAGAAGCTGCCCCTTACTGGGTACCTCCTAGAGGACAAGGGACTAATGACGATATAAACCATCAAGACGCTAGAGGAAGGGTGGTCTACAATTGGGTGTATCAGCCATGGGACAGACAGGACATCCTGACCTTCCGTAAATCTTTGCCGGATTTACGAAAGAACCCCACCGCCTTTACGCCGAGCTAGGTACCGCTCTGGGATCAACAATAATGACACTTGCCGACATAGACTTGTTCTTTGGGTTATGTTTGCCAGCAGATGTGTGGAAACCGGTTAAGAAAGTAAACCATACCGAACTGTTTGGTCATACCTGGGAACAACTCGACACACTAGATAAACAGCGGAACCCTGGTCAAAAACCAGTTAAAGCAATATTAGACCTCCCTGACAAAATAGTGCAGAAAGTGAAAACGCTGATCCCAGAGAAAAAGATAGACTGGTCCATAGTAACCGCATGCTGCCAGAAACCACAAGAGGACGTCTCAGAGTACTTCTCCAGATTTGAAACTGTGTTCTCTGATTACAGTGGACAAGACATGTCCACCGCAACCGGACACCACTTATTTGTGCAGAACTACGTCAAAGGATTACTGCCAGATGTATCCCAGAAACTACAAGCCAGCGAAAGTAGTTGGGCAGCATCTAAACCGACGGCCATTCTCCAAATGGCCCAGTATTACAAGCATCAGAGAAACGAAAATGACAGGGCTACAGAAAGGAAAAAGAAGGACTTGAAGGAAAGGGTAATGATAGCACAACTCCAGGGGCGAATACAGGAGGGGAGCAATATAGGGGAGGAAACCAGCAGAATACCCCTAGAGTACAGCCACCTAGGAACAATCCATCTACATCATATGTAGGACGCCAAGACCTAGGACAGGATCAATGTGCATTTTGCAAAAAATATGGACACTGGAAATCCCAATGCCCGGCTTTGTTAGGAGCTGCTAGGGGCAGAGGGGCCAGGGAAATAGCAAGTGGACAGAGAGGAAGAGGACGTGGGAGAGGGTACGCGAGTGAAGCAAGCGAGGAAAGGCCAGGAAAAGTGAACGCATTTGACCATCCCAGACAGAATCAGTACCAACAGACAGATTATGACAATACGTACGACTTTGCATAGGACAGCCAGGGGCAAGGGAGGGATCCAGTCGAGCTCTGCGTTGATCAGCAAGGCCCTTATGTTACCGCTGAGGTCCTGGGCACAAGGTCGCCATTTTTGGTAGACACAGGAGCAACACGTAGTGCACTATCCAAACGACTGATTCCAAGGGCACCCTTGTCAGGCTCACATGTGACCTCAATAGGATTTGACGGTACGCCCTCCACCAACCCTTTGTCCCGACCCATCCCTTTTAATCTTGACAGCAATGGCGTCGAAACGACATTCCTCCTCTCATCTAACACCCCAGACGCCATTATGGGCCTCGACCTTTTGAAACACTTCCATGCGACTATCAGATGCTCACCAGACGGAGTGCGTGTCATCCTGTATGACAACCCCCAACGCCATAGAGAGAACCCTTTTCAGCACATGTTTTCCATCTCTGAGACTGACACATCCCTACTGGACACTTTGCCATCACACTTATGGGCTAGGGCTGATTCAGACGTAGGAAGAATGATGATTGACCCAGTACACGTAACAATACGACAGGACGCAACCCTACCGAAGGTACCGCAGTACAAAATATCGCCAGAGGGTGAGAAAGCACTAACAGAGATCATACACTCTTTGGTAGAGGCAGGGGTGGTAGAGGAAGTAGTGAGCAACATTTGTAACCGTCCCATACTACCGATTGTAAAGAGACAGGGAGAGGGAGATGGGAAAGCCTACCGCTTCATCATTGACCTGCGGGAGGTAAACAAAATCGTAGTACCACAATACCCAGTAGTTTCCGACATCACGACAATTTTGACTTTAATCCCCTCCACTGCCACCACCTTCACTGTGATCGACCTCAAGAACGCCTTCTTTTCCATACCTATACACGAGGACAGCCGCTATCTTTTTGGATTTACCCTAAATTCCCGTTCGTATAGATTTTGTAGAGCACCTCAGGGGTACACTGAGAGCCCAAGTATCTATAGCCAGGCGCTTAAAAGACAGTTGGACGCCATACAATTGCCAGATGGAGTGGCACTAATACAATATGTAGACGACATCCTTCTAGCAGCAGACACCATACCAATAGCCGTCACAGCCACCATCAAACTACTCCATTTCCTTGCTGAGAATGGTCACAAGGTCTCCCGAAAGAAACTGCAGTTCTGTAAATCACAAGTGACCTATTTGGGTCACCTTTTATCAAAAGAAGGAGAAAACTCACGCCTGACAGGATCCAGACAATTCTAGACACCCCTGTCCCCAAAAATCAGAAGCAAGTCCGCTCTTTGATAGGCCTCACCTCGTTTTGCAGACAGTGGTTACCGAACTTTAGCCTCATTGTCAAACCCCTTCTCTCCCTCCTAGCTAAGGACATCCCCTCACCTCTCCCCTGGACCCCCAAATGCCAGACAGCCTTTAAAGAACTACGCAATACCCTTTGCTCAGCACCAGTCCTAGGAACCCCAGATTACTCCAAACCATTCTTCCTCTACACACACGAAAGGGAGGGATGTGCATTGTCTGTCCTAACACAATCAATTGGTCACAAACAACGCCCTTGTGCATATTTTTCTGCCACCCTCGATCCAGTAGCCAGAGCACTGCCAGCGTGCCTGCGCGCTGTGGCAGCTGCAGCGGTATCAATACGCCAGAGCGAAGGAATAGTGCTCTCCAATCCAGTCACTGTTTTAGTACCCCATGCAGTCGACACACTACTGAACCAGACCAAAACCCAACACTTGACTAGCGCCCGACTGACAGGATATGAGTTGACCCTGCTAGCACCGCACATTACCCTAAAGCAATGCACCACCCTCAATCCAGCCACACTGTTACCCCTACCCGAGAACGATTCTAACGTGGCTCCACTACACGACTGTGTGACACTAACCGATGAACAAACAAAAAGTAGAGTAGACCTCAGAGACACCGCCTTTCTAGAGCCAGATGGAGAACTATGGGTGGATGGTTCGTGCATCAAACTCCCCGACGGCACCACCTCAGCTGCATACGCTGTCACCACAGCCCGAACCATTCTAGAAACAGCCCGTATTGCCCAACGTTCCGCCCAGGCAGCAGAACTCATTGCCCTCACACGAGCATGTATTTTAGCAGCTGGCACGACAGTTAACATATACACCGACAGCCAATACGCCTTCGGGGTGGTTCACCATTTCGGGATTCTATGGAAAGAAAGAGGGTTCCTGACTTCACACGGTACACCCATCCTGCATGGAGATTTAGTCTCCGCCTTGACGGAAGCAGTCCTCCTCCCCAAAAAAGCTAGCAGTGATAAAATGCCAAGCACATAGGAAAGTGACAGATCTCATTGGACAGGGAAATGCGCTAGCAGACGTTACTGCCCGAGCCACAGCAGAAGACAGAACCATGACACGAATGTATGTGACCAGGTCACAAGCTGAACAATGGACTGATGCTAGGACCACTGTAAGGGACATACAGACTACAGGCACACAAGACGAATTGACCGACTGGGAAAAGGTGGGACTAAAAGACGAGGAAAATTGCTGGAGAACTAAAGACGGAAATAAATGGCTGTTACCCAATGCCTACCTCATCCCCATATTGACCATGGCACATTTACCAGCACACATAGGCTCCACCCCCATGATTGAACTAATCACAAGAGTATGGCATAATGTCAAGATAACAGAATCTGCAAAGCGCCTAGTACAGCAATGTATAGTATGCTACAACACAACCCAGGGAAAGGGACAGTAGTACCACGGGGAGGGTTTGGAGTCCCTGATCACCCCTTTGAAGTCCTTCAAATGGATTACATCCAACTAGAGAGATGCCATGGTCTAAAATATGTCCTGGTGGTTGTGTGCGCTTTTAGCAAATGGGTGGAGGCATATCCCACCCGCGACAATACTGCCATAGCCACTGCAAAAGTATTGTTGAAAGAATTCTTCCCCGGTACGGCCTTTGCAGAATTTTATGGAGCGACAACGGGCCACACTTCGTGGCCGAAGTGATACAGAACATACTGAAAGGGTTGGGGGTAAAACAAAATTCCATGCCGTCTTCCACCCCCAATCAGCGGGCCTGGTAGAGAGACACAATGCAACATTGAAACTAAAGCTAGCCAAAATAGTTGCCACACCCGGGTTGAAATGGCCCGACGCCCTTCCATTGGCATTGCTATCAATGCGCTCCACCCCGACCAAACACAGACTGACCCCGTATGAAGTGGTCTTCGGCAGGCCTATGAACATTTGGGCGGCACCAAGACCCACCTCCATTAACGATGTCCCGAACATATTAATGTCAGACTATCTGCATAAATTGACAAACGAGCTAACAATTATCCACCAACAGGTGCAGCAAGCCTTGCCTGACATATCCAGGGGCCCAGGACATGTGATAAAGCCTGGGGACTTCATCCTAGTTCGCAACTTCCAAAGAACGAAGAATCTGGAGCCCAGGTGGACGGGCCCCTGGCAAGTCTTGATCACCACTCGAACTGCCCTCCGAGTGGAAGGAAAAAAAAATTGGCTGCACGCCCACCACTGCAAGAAAGTCCCTCCAACGCTGGCAACCTGTGAAGAGGTGGAGGTGCAAGAGGAAGTACTCGCAAAAGACCGACCAGCTCTGAGTTGCTACCCACAAGAAGACACCCTCCAACTGTCTGAATTTCCCGACCCCCACGGTGCCATCCAAGGAAGGGTACAACCTAAGATCGACGAAAAGGGGGGAGCTCCAACAACCAGGCCACTAACTGAGTCAGAGTCTCAGATCGGTAGCACAGCCAAACGACGCTACCAGGAAAAACACCAGACAAAAGTCTGTGGTCCTAACAGTTGGTGAGCTCCTCGAAGATGATGGAAGAAACGGAACACCTGCATAGCCACCGCAAAGACACCAAGACTTTTGAACTGCACAGTACAAAGACAATTGCACTTGTAGCTGCATTTTTCACCTGCCTCCTGCTAATGGTCACACTCTGGATCATTGAAGAGAATGCACCTGCATACAGAACATTGTCACCAACCATGCAACCAATCACAAAGAAAGAACACTACCTGGTATCACTACCGCCACATCTCCGAGAACGACGCAAAGAATTCTGGAATAATTCTTTCGTACAGATGCTGCACCAGCACAATCTTGCCACCAATGCCACTAACTGTTGGGTCTGTGGGCTGCTACCACATGCCACTGAACATTCCATCCCTTTCATCCCTTCACCCTTTTCTGTTCATGGATCTTGCCTTGCCTGGATGATGCTCCTACAAGAAAGTTACAAAGACAATGCCACTTCCGATGGGACAATCGCTCAGTTCTACAACGAGTTCTGGCTAAACCAAACAGGAAGAACAGCAGCTCCCTTTTGCCCTCCACACCTCCAATACGACATTCCCAATGAATGTCCCCTCCAAAGAACAGTGGAAATACAAGTGTTCAATAATCCTGTCAGAGCCACATTTTCCTACCTGAAGAAAAGAACTGCTGCAACACTGACTGTGGCCCTATCTGTGGTGAACGTCTCTGGCCTTGTATGCATTGAAGGCCGTGGGACTAAGAATGTGGGTCACAGCACTTGTAACATTGTAAGGACTTTGAACACTGCCAATCCTCCAGCATTTGTTGCATCACCCAATATGTACTTTGTCTGTGGAACCAAAGCCTACAACTGGCTCCCAAGAAACTGGGGGGCACGTGCTACATCGCCTTTGTTTTGCCACCGACCTACACAGCCCCTGCAGAGCATCATCGAGAAAAGCGTTCTAAAGACACTGATCAAGCAGACTCTGCCGCATCACAGTTCGTTGACGCAGCAAAAGGGCTCGTCCCGCTATGGGGTCCGATGGCAAACAGCCGAGCCATTAGACATCTGTCTCAAGCGGTAGAAACCGCCCTGAACGTCACAGCTGGCATCCTCACCAACAACACTGCCGAGCTTCAAGCGGTCCGTCTGGTGGCCCTACAAAACCGCATGGTCCTGGACGTGGTACTAGCGGATCGTGGAGGAGCATGTCGCATCATTGGTGCCAGTTGCTGCATATACATCCCTGATAATTCACACTCTGTCTATGAAGCAATCGAACATCTCCACAGACTGTCTTCAGAAATTCATCAAGGATCAGAGACTTGGACAATTGGAAGTTGGCTTTGGGGCATCTTGAAGGACTGGGGTTGGAAAATATCAATGTTTCTCTTGGTCCCAGTATTGGCAATATGTGGTTGCTGTTTGGGTGTACACTGTATACCACCTTTGTGTTCTCTTTGCATAAGTGCCTTGCGCCCTAAGACTATGGACACTCAGTTAACAAAAATGAGAGTAATGTATGAACAAGAAATGCAGGACATTATGGAGATCGAAATAGACTGACAAGATGGCTAGTTATGTTCAAAGGGCGACTGTTAAGAACAAAACACAATCATGAACATTCTGCGCCATCTTGTCTGATGAAAGTTCCTACGTGCACATAAACTACAGTCATTCTGATTTACCACAGCCATTTTGTACTCTGTTGGTCACCTTCATTTCACCCTGTCCTCTAGCAGCCTTCTGACTCTCTGACCAAACCTGATGTGTGCTGGGGGCTATAAACTATTTCCACGACAAACATCAACATCACCTGCTGCCTCAAACTCGTCTTTCCTCTCATCCCTGCACAAACGGGTTACAAATACCAAACAGACTCTTGCAAACATGGTTTATTGCACTACACACAGCAAGACTGGTTTTTGCCAACAATGGGACCTGTTCTTATCAACAGAACGGACTCTTAGATCTGGCCGGTCTCACTCGTTTTTAGACCCTGAAGCAAGGTCCAGCTGCAATTAAATTGTCTGTTTTTGACCTGGGTGGGAGGAGAGTTAATGTTGGGCTTGTGTAACCATGTTGATAAAACAATGTCAGGCTTGTGTGACAACCTGCCCGGGGCGGAGACTCCAAGCTTGTAACCATGATAAAAGAAACAAATACATTGTGTAAAACTGTATAAAAGGAAGAGTCAGAAGCATTGCCAGTAGAACACCTCCCTGAAGACATCCTGGTGTCAGCAGTTGACGTGGTCTCCTCTAAGAGTAATAAACCTTTTTCTTGCCTTCCAGCTTCCAGCGCCTGCCTCGTTATTTTAGATAGTGAATCCAAAGTGGATTAAAGGTGACTTTGCGCCGGGCAGCATTGGGGATCCCAGGAGACTCGCTGCTTTTCACAGCCTAAGAAGTACATGTCCCGTTTCCATTGTCCTTGATCGGGAGCTAGGCTTCTAGAGCGTTCTGCCTGTCTAGCAGTGTGCTGTAATTCGTTTATGAGCCTGTCTCTTCGGTCCGCTTTCTGACCGGTCCGAGGAGTTGTAGGGGTTAGGTCCGATGGTACCTAATTTCCCTGGGATTTTTGTCTCTCCTCTTTAGGTGGTACTCTAACGGGATCTTGGTACCTTGCCGCTGGCAGGATCGGGTAAAGAGCATAAGGTGGGGGCTTTTCTGAGGACTGTGTCACTGCCTCTTCTGGTGCTGTTGGCTTTGTATTTGCTTTCGTATCGCGGAATACCCACCATAATGACAGAGTAACTTCCCTTTTCTGTCTTTTCTTTTTGTTATACTTAGAACAAATGTAAGTCAATGTGTGTTCAATTGTCTTTGTCAAACGTCCAGTCCTTTGGCCATGGCTGGGCATGGTCCTTTGTGCCATTGTTTACAATACTTTTGTATTTTCTTCTTGTCTGAAGGGAATGTCTATCATATGTTCCAAAGTGGTCTCTATGGTCCCCTAAGGATTTGGGTGTATTTCCTATATATAATAAAAGTGTCATTTTAAATCCCTTGCTCGTTAGCCCACTTTTGTGTGCCCTCTTGAACCTGTATCCTTTACTAATATATATTGCTAACCTATAGTAGTGGTAAACGCGTATTGGCCTTACACAGTGTTACCTGACTTCACTTTTACCACCGAGAGACCAAAGTGATGAGCAGCAAGCACTTCTTATCGCTAGTCTGTGTAACACTTCATCCATAGTAATATCTGGGCTGGGTGCATTAATGGGAGGTCTAAGAGGATTTGTGCCTGACACAGTACATGTTACAATATTATCATGAATGTAAACAACTATCTGCAGTGTTGGAGGATGTGAGCTCCCATTCATATTTCAAACTCCTGAATCCTAAATATCTGTGAGAAATTCATCAAGAAGGGCTTCTAATATGATGGGCGACTCTGTAATTATATGAATGTGAGGGGTATTGCATAGACCTGGGGGTTCTCCATGGACCCATATAAATTATCACACCCACTTATGGGAAATTATTATTAATCTTTAGGCTTTTCTTGGGACTTGTTATTCTGACTTCCTGCATTTTTATCTGAGATAATATTTCCCCACTTCCAGGACACTTTAGGGGTGTGTACTGAAATATCAGACAGATCTTGCTGCCTCTCTTCATCGCTTATGCCAGACTGTATGACAACCTGCGGGGAATCCTGGCACTTCTCTACAATTTCCCCTTTACGATTATGTAGTACTGTATTCTTTGTCATCTTTCTTATTCATGGAGCGATATCTACTTACACCTCGCATGCTTTTTGGATTCTCAACCAAGGGTCTGGCCATGCTCAGGGTTGAGTCAATTGACAGCAATTCGCTGTCCTTTTGCCTAACTGTCAGACTCACCAACTGATGCCTCAGCCTTGGTCATTCTTCCTTTAAAGACGCCGCCCAGATTTCTGAAATCTGGGAATTTGGGAGCTAAGAGTCTGACTTATTCAGAGTAAGGCTTGCCAGCGCAGATCGAATGACCATCTCTATACCACATCAGACTTCACACGCTTGTTACCCAGTCCAGTCACTATTTCTACACTAGCTCTCTGGAACTACCCGGGATACCTGCGAGCACTCCAGAAGGAATGTTCCTTATCCTTCTAGGTAATGCACTAGTAACCTGCTAGATCATGCCCCGAAGGAAATCTCTCTTAGTGGAGCTTGTCTACTAGGTAATGCACTAGAACCTACTAGATCACCCCCGAAGGAGTGTCTCTTCCAGGAGCTTACTTCATGGGTAACACACTGATACCAGTTAGATCACTCCCAAAGGAGTGTCTCTTCCCTTCTATTTCAAAGGGGAATCTGTACTAGCTAGTCTTCCGGCATATACCAGGAATCACCACATTTCCTTTCTCAAAACATATCATTTCATCCTAACATAAGAACAAGAAAAACCCCATGCATGCATTTCTATACTAATTGCCACAAAATCATGCAATTAAAAAATTTAAGGCTCGAAGTTCGTTCTCTCCTCCCCTCTGTTGCTCGAATGTGAATTTATCTTGAAAAAATAAAAGACAAGAGGCGTTTGGCAAAACAGGAATAGTTGGTTTAATTAAACGTAGCAGCCGGGAGAGCAGGCAACAGAACACTGTTTCAAAGCACATTGGTTTCGTCTGTCATTTTATATATATGACATGAAGCGTCGTAAAGTAATTTGTACATTACTTTGGAGACACATATCTGGGCCCAGTCATGGGGCCATAAATCTGGTCATTTGATAAGAATTGCAGGTGGGTCTCGACTTTGCATCGACACAATGTGGGGCCAGTGGGTACGTGTCCAGATGTCCGGCGTGGGCAGCGCATGATCACTGGGTGTGGTGTGCATGCTGTGTTCTGATTGGCTGAGTGTTCCTAACTTAGTGTGGCATCTGACTTTATGGTGTTTTGGGAACGTGCGCCCCTCTGGCCAAACGTGTTTTATTGGGGCCAATCTCCTAAAACCATTGTGGTGTTTCTGCCTATCTGTTCGATAGATCTATTTTTTCCTGTTCGCCCGTTTGTCTAAGGGTTACGTGTCACCCCACCTGTGATCTGTCCATCAGTTGCTTCAGTCCTAGGTCGCAGGGCCTGCCTGACCACTTCTGACTTGGGGTTAAGGGGAAGGTCATGTCGGGGGAATTCAACAACGGTGATGCAAGTTTATTCTTATACATACATATATCATAATGTGCATTGATAATGTATTTTACAACATCAACATTCTCCCCTCTAGTTGAATTTTCAAATAAATCATTAAACCCCATACTTAATGACAGTCATGTTATTCAAGGTTTGTTGTGTCTATTACTAATTCCCTAGTTGCTTACATTCTACCTAACTTGAGGACTGCATTTGTACAGCAGGAAACCCCTACTTGTAGGAAACCACTCAAAAATAGCACGAAAAGAGGAATTGGAAGCAATGACAGTCTGGTCACCCATGGGAACCAAGAAAATAAGTCTATAAACCAGTTCTGCTCAGTGGCACCTCCCTCCTTCTTCATGTGTACTTATAGACGATGCAGTAGGTGGATGACAAAAGTCGGTGTCTGTTGTCTAGGTAGTTTCCGGGGAAAAAGTACAGCAGGATGCACCGATTTTTGGCACACGCACCACCCTCCATTGCTGTCGTCAAGTCCAACACATACCGAGGTTACATCACCATAAGGCGGGTGGCTCTTAGTTCTTCCATGATAGCATTTAGGCCGAGCTCCGTATCGTTGATCATCTTCAGCATTTCCTACCTGGTTATTTGCAACCAGTGAGCATTCGCCTTTGTTTGCAAGGTGAAGAAAGGTATTGATCCACCCCCGTTTATTTGAGTTTCAGAAAACAGGCTGAATTCTTCCGGAATGTGCTTCTACTGAGCCCAGCCGAAGTAATGGGCAGTTCTTCTTTTTTTTTTTTTTTTTTTTTCTCTTCTCAAGCCTGATGCAATAGAGTTGTCTGCGTCTGTAGCGGATGTTGGAACAACTCGGACAGATCTTCTCCAAGGATGACCAGCGTCGGGGTGTGTATGGTTATGAGGGTGCAGAGGCCCAGGGACAAGTTGGGTGTAGACAAACCCCCCACATTGCCAGTAGGTATCCATCAACACAGAGGTGCCCAATGGAAATCTGGTGCATGCAGTATTGCTTCACAATTCTCATTCCTGCAAAGCGGCATCGTTCCTTTGCCTCTGAAACACATGGAATAAGTTTCTGTACAATTAGGGGTTGCCCCTTCCTAGCCACGTGTACCCATCTATCTCCGTGTCCCAGATTTCCTGACCTGGGGTATCTATGCTGGCATTCAACCCTTCCCTTCTAGACTAATTTCTCCGTGTATCATCGAGGTGAATGGCCCTGCACTGGAACTTCATGCCTGGTGTCCATTTGTTATTAAAGAATACAGCCCCAGATACACTAAGGACCACCCTGGGACCACAGACCGAGGCAGTCATGTGCGTGTACATGTGTTGTGCAAGAGTGCACTGTAGTGCTTGTGGAATACTAGTGTTTGGTTCAGTGTAAGTGAGGTGTGAGAGGTCCCTACGCAAGCGCTGTTGAAATGATGATATTGGATCTATATGGCTAAGCAGATTTCTTGCTACGGAGGGATGCGGCCAACGCCATGCTAAGCAGATGGTGTTTAAAGGTGCAATAATACATAACTTTTGGAACATTGAAGGTCTTGGTATGGTGTCTGGCGGGGTCTGCAGCTTTCTAGCATTGTCTTGGGGTGCTTTGCTTGCCGCAGTGTAAAGAGTCTGTTGTAAAAAAAATTCCTTTTAAAAAATAGTCTGAGGTACAGTTCATAGAGGATTCGACGGGGAAGGTTTTAGTTAGACGTCGGAGAGGTGGACCCAGGCTTCTCTTCCTTCCATCTTGAGGGCGGTTGGTGTCGCGAATATTACTCAGTAGGGCTCTTCAGACTTGGCTTGCTATCCAATTCCTCGCAAAGTTGCGGATGTATACTTCTAGCCTGGACTGAGGTGTTTGGTAGGGTAGCCTGCCGGTGGTGTATTTAGAGCTCCGGTGGGGGACCTGCTTAGATAGGGACTTGGCAGTTTTTGTTAATTCTGAGAGATACACATGCAGTTCGTCCCCTAGTGCCTGAGAGCTCGTTTCAGCGCTCAATTTGGTCTGCTGTTTTGGGATGGGTGTTCCCATCAGCCTGCCCGTTACAATCTGGTGTGGTGTAAGGTGGTGATCACTGCTAGGTGTGTTCCTTAGCGCGAAAAAGGGTAGGGGCAGACAGTGGAGCCACCTTTTGTTAAGGCTGGCACAAATTTTGCTAATCTTGGTTTTCAGCAAGCCGTTGAATCTCTCAACAATGCCGTTGCTTTGGGGATGAAAAACTGTTGCCAGTTTGTGTGAAATACCTAGAAGGGTGCAGATGTGGTCAAACATGGAGTTGACAAAGTGCCTGCTGTTGTCTGATGGGATGACGTCCGGTACATTGTAGTGCACGCGGGGGCCGGCTTTGATTCACCTGGAGTACGGGCAGACCACTACTATCGGGTATGGGTAATCAGCACATCGGTCGATTATATCGATAAGGATGATATGTAATACCTTGAGCAGCCCTGTTGGTCGGGTAATGGGCGATAACACGACCTTCAGTGTAGGCTTGGGTGAGTATAGCTGGCAGACGGTGTGCTCGTTCAGATACATGGTTACGGTTTCAGAAAGGTTGGGGATGAACAGTCACTTTGGAGCTCAACTATAAAGTTCTCTTTTGCTGTGTGTGTAAAAGTGCAGTTGGGGTAAAACTATGTTGACTAGGCTTTAGGGCATGATGGGTTTCCCTGTGGGTACGAGTCGATATATAAGGTGGTGTGTGGTTTGTGTGCAACCCCGGGCTAGCCATGGCCCCTTTTTGTCAGGCAAGGCTGTCTCCTACACTTCCTCAAGTATAGTCCTGCTGTTTCGGTATACAGTCTGTTGTGTGATGGTTTGGTCCCTGTAGTCTGCTGTAAGGGGAGTATGTGTGCTTCTTTGATCTTCCGGTAGACTGCCTTCTTTGCGATTTGGTCGGCTAGTGCGTTTCCCTAAGATACGAAGTCCCTGCCCCCTGTATGAGCAGGACATTTTAGCACGGCCATGTGCCTAGGTAAAGGTAGCGCGTCGATCAACAACAATTCTAGGAGGTCCCTGTGTGCGAGGGGGGGGTGCCATCTGATTTTATAAACCCTTGTCTTCTCCATCTGCCTATGCTAGAATGCACCATGGTAGTGACATAAGTCAGAGTATTTGGTTACAGTCTTCCCTGAGCTTTGGGTGAGGGCTTCAATTAACACTGTCAGTTCTGCCACCTGTGCTGAGAGGTGTTGAAGGAGAGTCAGCTGTGCGGTGGTGTGTAGAGTCTCTGAGGCTGCATGGCTATGAGCCGTCACTACTGCTGCCCCCGTGTGTCTCTCACCAGTTTCTTGTTCTATTGTGGAAGATCCGTAGACAAATAATGCTTTACTGTCTGGGATGGGATCCTCCTCTGCCTGGCTGATCCTTCGGGGTGTGGGTCTCCTCTACCTCCTTGACCTCGTGCACTAAAAAGATGACTGGATTTACTATATGGCACTGTACTATTTTTAGGGATGGCCTAGAGAGCATCAGCTCATAGCCCTATACCAGTTGCGTAGTCATTCTGCTCTCGCTCTTCTGTATGATCGCAAACACTGAATGTTTGGCATACAGTGTTAGCGATGCCCCCATCACAATGGAGGTGCTTTTGTCGAAGTCAAATGCCGCTGCTGCCAATGCCTGTTCCCATGGAAAATTACCCTGCATGGCTGATTCCAAGAGCCCCCTGTAATATGCAAGGTACTTGTGTCTTAGGGGGTATTTTTGCATTAGGACAGCTGTCATGACTCTCCTGTCGCTATGACTTAATAGAAAGAATTCCTTCTTATAGTCGGGTGTCCCTAACACAGGGGAGTGCGATATCTTAGTTTTTAGTTTGTGAAAAGTCTCATACATTTCAGTTGTCCATGTTAATTTCTCATGGCTCGCCCTCGCCTTCTTCATGGCCCGAGTAAGGGGGCAATGAGGGTGCTAGAGTCAAAGACCCACTGTTGGACATAATTGCATAGTCCTAAAAACGTTTGCATACTTTTTTTGTGTTTGGTAGCGGCATAGCCCTGATAAAGTCCACACGTTCCGGCGTGATCCGCTGAATGGTTGCTGACATTAGTTGGCCCAGATAATTAACCTCTGTTGTACCTACTGCTCTTTTCCCTTTTCCACTTTGTTTCCTTTCGTGGCAAGTGCCGTCAGGAGGGCTATCGTCTCTTGGCGGCACAGGTCCTTAGATGAACTGCATACCAGTATGTCGTAAGCATACTGTATAAAGGTGCTGCTGGATTGAAAGTTGGCGTGTCCTTACTCAGTATCCTGTTAAAGATACTGGGGGGCTCACAGTACCCCTGAGGCAGTCTCCGGATTGGCAGCTAAACCCATTGGAAGGTGAATGCAGTCAGGTACTGACTGTTTGGGTGCAGCAGAATGCTAAAGAAAACGCTTTTTATGTCTATCACAGAAAAGTAACCGGTGTCTGTGGGTATGCTAGTTAGTATGACAGAAGGGCCCAGTACAATGGGGAACTCTGGGACCACAATGTCATTAAGGAGGTGCAGGCCCTGCACCAGGTGTCAAATTCTTTCCTTGCTTATTTTGACTGGGAAGAGCGGTGTATTGCAGGGGGAGACCCCTACGTGGAGAACCTCTTGGTTAACTAGTGCTTGGATTGTGGGTGCCTTACCCTTGTCTGCCCCCATTGAGAGCGGGTATTGGCGCACCCGGGGCAGGATGGTCCCTTCCTGCAAGGTTATCCTTATGGATTCGGCGCTGTTGAAGAGTCCTACATCATAGGGACCCTTGGCCCAAAGCTGTGATGGTACTGTTGCCAAATCTTGTTCCTGCCATGTTGTTAGTACCGCCATGGGCGACGTGGCCTTATTCCGTGAATCCACCCCAACTTGGATGGAAATGGCAAAGACAATTTCGGATGCCCCCGGGCACTCGCAGAACAACTGGTCATCAGGTATCTCTCGTATACTGAGGCTGGGCGCGATAAAGATGATGCAGGCCCATATTACATTTGCTTGGTCGGTCATCAATAGAACCCCATATCTGAGCCGTATCTCCACTGCCTCCAAGCAGAGCAGTGTTTCCCCTTGGTGTCCTACATCTTGATGACCTTCCTGGCGGAACACAAATTCATGGGGCAATTGCACCTTCCGACCTAGCAGCTCCTGCAAGTTTGCAATGAGGGTGAGAACGGCATTTGTGAAAGCTGGCCGATCAGTGGACTTCGCTCTTGTCTGCATGGCTGTGCAATGTGGGCAGATTAAGGATATGAGCCTTGTCAGGGCAATCCCAGGGGTTGATCATATCATTGTCCCGTCCTCTGACAAATAAATGGTTATATTTAGTTTGGCCATCAGGTTCTCTACCTAAAGATTAGTCGGGGATGAGGGGTGATATAATAGTTGCCCCATCACACGGCTGCTTCCCACGTCTGTCTAGGGGTTTCATATAGGGAACACTCATGACAGTGTCTGAGAACCAGTGGCGGCTGCCTCGGAATGGGGGTGGTGGGGTTGGGGGTAATGGATTAAAAAATAAATAAACTTACCTTCTCCTCCGTGCTGCCGCACGCCTCTTCTCCGTCCTCTTCAGATCTGCCTCAAGCACTGGAAGCACCCAGGCTTCCAGAGTCTCCCAGCCAATCACAACGCTGCATGAGCAGCGTCGTGATTGGTGTGAGCGGCCTGTTTGCTGCTCAGGCAGTGCCTGAGAGGCTGGGCATGTTCTCCACTGGGCTGTGCAACAGGGCCAAAAGAGCCTACCACACCGTCATGCGCACCTAGAGGAGTGCAAACCACTCCTCACTCTGCTCTGGCGTCACAGAGCCCAGCCCCGCCCCGCCCGACTCCCAGTGCTGCACAGAAAAATTAAATGATATTAATGTCCTGGTATTATCATTTTCTTTTTCTTTCATGCACTGCTGAAATAGCAGTAGGGCGACGCTCCTCTGCCTTGGCGGAGGAGTCGCCACTGCCGTGAACCCCTGTGTATTCATTGAATCTTTGAACACGATCCCTTCTGTTAGACAGGACTTTGTTGCCCCTGTGTCGATCAGGAAGCTGTAGGGTGTGCTATTTATTAATATCGTCACAGTGGGCTCCTCATCGGATCGTCAGGACACATGAGAGCGGGGGTGTCTATTTCGCCCGGTGATTGTGGGGCTAACCTGCGTTGGCCCTGTTGCTTAACTGGGTCTGTTATAGTAGGGGAGGATGTGACTCGGTCCTGTCCTTGGAGGTTCTCTGCACAGCTTCCTCGAATCCTGCTGCTTCTTGCTAGATCCTTCCTGAACCTCTGTGGCGGCACCTTCATTGGTGCCATCGCCTTCTGTGCAATCGCGGCTACAGCTGTTCTGACCAGGATTGCCTGCTCCCTGTTCAGGTACACTGCAGCGGCAGTCTGGTTGGTCCTGATCCAACTTCTTTCTACTTACTCTTGTTTCCCTTCTTTTCTCGACTTGTTTTCTCTCCCACGTTACGAGGCATTGCTCTATGAAGGGAAAGTCCCAGTCTGGATTTCCTCTCCCATGTCTGATGCAGTCCTCTGCCATAGCCATGTCCTCCGTCTCAAACAACCTCCCCTTAGGCCGCTAAATCTCAGAGGGCTGGGATCCCTTTCCCTACCCCGACTACGGGTGTCACTGTCCGGGACTGTTCCGAATCCCCCAGTCACCTGATATTGTCTTACTGAGCGGGTTGGAGTGTATGCTCCTTGTGCCGCTGGAGCTCGACGGGTTGCTTATCGATGGAGGGGGGTTTGAACTTCGCGGGATTCTAGCACCGAGCTGGGATGCGGCTGGAATTGCCTAGGTTTATTGATCTGGCAAACTTCCAATCTTAGATCTGGTGGGTAACTGCCCGGTGGAGGGCCCTCTGGCCCCCATGACCGGCGGGTTGGTGTAATCTAGAGTGGGAACGGCTTGGATGGCCGGCATCAGAGAAAACCCCTCCATTCCGGTGTTTGGTGGGGGAGGTGCGGACACCTTGCTTGCAGATTTGGGGACAGAATTGTAGGTCGGGGCCAACTCGAAGATGGCCCACAGTTCTAACAGTGCCTCTCTTTTAGTCTTTTTCTGTCCTTCGTATTTGGTCTGAATGTGCACTACCACTAGCCTCGTTAACAGCAGGGATCCTCCCCCTCCCTTACAGGAACCATAGAGTTAGAGTGGGACCTGGCCACCATAGAGTTTTTATTGAGGATTGGAGGTCGGCGGTCTAGTTGCCGACTCCACCTCGCATTTAAATGAGCACTCAGGGCTGGGCGCGCAGCGGGCGCGCCGCTGGCGCGCCGAAGGCAAGTCTGTCTGCGCCCAAACGGGACCATGGGCCAGAAAATCTGGTCCACATAATATAGGTACCCATATATATTCTAGGAAGCAGCTACTAGAAATTAGGCCTCAACCACATCATTCCTGTGCGCTCCAGATAGGAACTCATAACTATCCTTCCCCTATGGTTTCCTGCCCCACCTGCGGTTATATGATAACCACCAACACTGGGCTGACAAGCCAAGTGCGAGTCCATACCGATAAAGAAAGTAGCTGGAAGATGGGATTGATAAATGCTCGTTCTATGGTAAAACATCTGTCTGAAATCAGAATCATGCTAGAGGAAGAGCCTCTAGCTATATTGTTTGTGACTGAAACCTGGCTTAACACCAGTTCAGGTCCTGATATCCATCTTGCCCTTCCCCTAGGCTATCAACTACAAAGGCAGGACTGTATTAATAGAGCTGGGGGTGGCATTGCTGTCATTCATAAAGAAGTATACAAATGCACCCTATCCGACTTTGCACTTCCTGATTGTGAAAGCGCTCAGTTTCGTTTAGCCCTTTCCCCCACACATACATTTTCAGGGGTATTGATTTATAGGCCCCCAGGTGCTAGTAACAGATTCTTAGAGGCGATAACTGATCAAATATCCAGCCTCACTAAAGAAAATACTCGATTGACAATTCTCGGTGATTTTAATCTTCATGTAGATATGCACGATTCCAATCATATTAGACAGCTTCAAGGCGACATGGAAGCACTGCAATTTACCCAATTTGTAACTCTACCTACCCATGAGAAGGGCCATACTCTGGACCTTATTTTCTCTAATGATCCACAACTTACAGTCTCTAAACCCTTGCCAGTACCTTGGTCAGATCATTGCTTAATTACCTTCACCTTACCTAGGCCACTGTAAGGGCACACATCTCTAGTTCAAAGTCTCACTAAGAGGAGTTGGTCTAAAGTGGACTCTAAAACATGGCAAACCACCCTCAAGGAAAATTCCCTATCCTCTCGGGGAACTTAGACGAAAAATACCAGCAGTGGGAACACTGGATTACTCAATCCGCCAATACCTGTGCACCGAAAAGAACCTTTAACAGCAAACCTTCCTCTAGAATCACCCCATGGTATAATGAGCAGCTTCTCGCACTAAAAAAACAATGCAAAAAATTAGAGAGAGGTTGGAGGAAAAATTATGACCCCTCCCTCAAATCTGACTACAAGCTGCTAATCAGATCATACCACAATGAAATGAAGTTAGCCCAATCCAAATTCTATGGAGAAAAAATAGCCCGGATAGAAAACTCTCCTAAGGAATTGTTTAAGGTAGTAAAACCTTGTCTAACCCACACGAAAACACAAATGTCCCCCTTACTTCTATTAAAAGATGCAATGACATCGCAGCCTATTTTTCTAATAAGGTGACTAAACTATACGATCAATTCCCAAAAAACAGGGAATCTATCACTTATAACGGCTAAATCGCCCCCGACATCTGCCCTGGCCTGTTTTCCCAGATTAGAGGAAGAGAAGGTCCGACAGCTGATTAGGACAATTAAATCGGGTTCTCCATTGGACCCAGTGCCCCCTCGTGTGCTACTGGACGCACTGGATATTCTTTCACCTTCGGTGACTGAACTTCTCAATCTCTCCCTAGATTCGGCGTTAGTTCCAAAAGCCTGGAAACATGCTATCATCAAGCCACTCCAAAAGAAAGCCAATCTCGATCCAACAATTTTGAATAATCTCCGTCCAATCTCCCTCTTACCATACCTGGGTAAACTCCTGGAGAAGCATGTTAACCAGTCTTTGTCTAACTTCCTGGAGTCCAATGATATCTTCCATCCTACCCAGATGGGCTTCCGAGCCACATACAGTACTGAGTCAGCTTTACTGACAGTTACTGAAGAGCTAAAATCCACACTTGATGAGGGTCGGTCTGCCGCCATCATCTTGCTAGATCTCAGTGCCGCTTTTGACACTGTAGATCATGCTATTTTAAAAGTGAGATTGGGGGAAGTGGGAATTCAGGGACAAGCCTTGGAGTGGCTTGCCTCCTTCCTGGATAATAGATCTTTCCAGGTGATGGAAGGGGACTGCGCTTCAGAGCTCCTCCCTACCACATGTGGCGTCCCGCAGGGCTCGTCCCTCAGTCCGACTTTGTTCAATGTTTATGTCCGTCAGTTGGCTGAGCTGGTACAGGAATTTGGAATATCGGTGGTGTCATACGCCGATGACACCCAATTAGTGGTGTCCTTTTCTAATGGCTCTGAATCTAGTAACAATCAACTACCCATCTGTCTGGAGATAGTGGTGAATTGGATGTCCAACAGCTGTCTTAAGCTGAACAGGGGGGAAAACGGAGCTCATGTTGCTCTGAGATCCGGGTATCCACTCACCTCTGATACATTGGCCCAAATGTATGGGAGATCCTCCTGTCGCCAAATCCGCAATAAAAAACCTTGGTATTTGGCTGGAGGACTCCCTAACACTGGACTGTCAATCCAAGAAACTTTCAGGGATATGTTTTTCCCTGCTCAAAATGGTAAGGAAAATCATTAATGTAATCCCTGAGCAGCTGAGGAAAATGGTGATACAATCCCTCCTCATCTCACGTTTGGACTATGGAAACTCCCTCTATCTGGGTTCACCTAAATATGTCATTAGGAGGCTGCAAGTGGTACAGAATGCGGCCGCCAGACTCTTGTTAAAGATCCCCAACCGCATCTCTGCTAGGGAAGCACTTAAACAGCTCCACTGGCTACCCTTTGAAGCTAGAGTTAAGTTTAAAACTCTTTGCATTGCTCGTAAAGCTATTAACAATTCTGGGCCAGAAAAACTGAGGAACCTGATATCCAGGTACATTCCTTCTAGACATCTCAGATCCGGCCAGCAACAGCTCCTCAAAACTACCAGAGTTAAAAGAGCCAGATGGGGAGGTAGATCTTTCACCCATCTGGTACCTAAGTTGTGGAATGCCCTCCCACTGGAAATTCGTGCTGCCCCAAACGAACTAGCTTTCAGGAAGAATTTGAAAACCTGGCTTTTCCCACAATAATTAGGCATTGGCTCAGCTTGTTCACTGTCAGAGCTCTTTTCAGCGCTGGGAAGCCCTTGGGCAGCCATGCGCTCTATAAATCCAATAAATAGAAATAGAAATGTGTTTGATTATGTTGGTGTCGAAGGTTCCCGCCTTTGGCTAGGGGAAAGCGTGTGTCTTACTGTGTGCATGCCATTCACGGCTCAGTTTATCTAGCATTTTAGCCTGCGTGGGGATTCTAGTTTGCATGTGGTTTAAATGCGACTCCATGATGGGTTGGAAACCATTTTTAAGGGATTTAGTGTACTTTTAGACTTTTGGGTTTTTTAAACAAACTTAAATCTTACTTTGTTCGTGGGGAAAGACTATGTACACCAGGTTATGCCGGCAATAATTACTTTTACTATGAGCTTAGCTTAGGACTACAATGCATCAAACAAACTTAGTACATAAAACAACACATGAAAAATAACTTGTAAGAAAGTGCAATGGTTAATTCAAAACCTAATGAATTGTTTTTTAGCAGCGTGACAGCAAAATGTGAATAAATTATGACTTTTTCATATGCACATAGAATCGTTAACTGGACATAATGTTCAACATAGAACAAAGTTGCAATAATTCTTCAGCACAACAACATCAAAAAAAAATGCATCAATTGAGAACCATTATAGAAGTAAAAGAGGAAAAAAAAACAACAGAGAAGAAAAAATGACTTGGTCAAAAATCTTAGCCCGCTCCTAGCGCATGCTGCCTGATGACGAAGGGAGGCTCTGCACGGTACATGGGACTAAGTGAGCCCGATAATCTGTCAATATAGGTTTTGAGAAAGAGATAGCAATAATTTATGCAGATAAGAAGGAATAACTCGACAACTACAGGCCCTTCTTGGCCAAGCACAAACTACACCTCAATCTCCAAGGTCCAAATTTTTTCCTAATGTCCGAATAGCACCCTGTTTCCCACCCAGGGGCTTAGCGTACCATCTGTGTCACGCTCAGTGGTCCAAGCGATTAGCACCTCTCACGTTTTTCAGACCTCACCAGTGTTTAAGAGACCGGTAATACTGAAAAAAAACCTTTAGACTAAAAAATTAAGATGGAGATGCTGGCTCTAAATCACACCCTGAGCCTATGCATCTGTGTCGCCCAGCTGTCCAAGCGGTGAGGCCCCACCCCTGTATCGCACCCAGGGATCAAGTGTACCATCTGTGTCATGCCTAGAGGTCCAAGTGGTCCCAGTGTCACAACCAGAGACAAGCGTACCATCTGTATCACACCCAGCAGTCCAATCGACTAAACCCTTACCTTTCCTCATGTGCTGACCTCCGCAGGATTGCCTCCGAGGCCCACTGCGACTACACAGCTCGGACAGATAAAATAAGCAACATGTCCAGTTTCTGTTAATGGCAGGGCGCTCATGCTAGGTTTTTGCGCTTCTTCCTAGTTTGCCATATGCCAAATACTGGGACTAAGGATCAGATGGAGGCTCTTACCCACTGACCGCGACTCCAGGACGGACATTCGCCCACGCATTCAGCAGAACTTCCAATCAGTTGCGACGTCTGCTCACCGTTCTTACTGCACAGATGTGAATCAATACGGGCAAGGTCCTGTTCATTCGGCTGCAGTTGGGCTCGAAGAACCAATCTCTCCTGGCTGGCTCGAATGTGAATTTTTATTGAAAAAATAAAGGACAAGAGGCGTTTGGCAAAACAGGAACAGCGAGCAGGCAACAGAGTTGAGGTCTGAAACCTGTCTCAAAGACTTTGGTTTTGGCTGTCATTTTATACATTACAAGAAGTGTCATAAAGTAATTTGTACATTCCTTTGAAGACCGAAATCTGGCCCTAGTCAAAGGGCCATAAATCTGGTCATTTGAAAGGAAGCGCTGGTGGGTCTTGGCTTTGCGTGGACACAATGTGGAGCCCGTGGGTACATGTCCAGATGTCCGACATGGGGAGCGCGTGATCACTGCGTGTAGTGTGCATGCTGTGTTCTGATTGGCTGGGTGTTCCTAACTTAGTGTGGCACCTGAGTTTATGGTGTTTTGGGAATGCACGCCCCTTGAGCCAAACATGTTTTATTGGGGCTAATCTAAAACCATTGCGGTGTTGCTGCCTATCTGTGGGATCGATCTGCTTTTTCCTGTTCGCGCCTTTGTCTAAGGATTACATGTCACCCTCACTGTGATCTGTACTTCATTTGCTTCAGGGCTAGGTTGCAGGGCCTGCCTGATGACGTATTTCTGACTTGGTTGAGGGGGAAGTCATGTCATTCAACAACGGTAATGCGAGTTCTTTATTATACATATATATATATATCGTGACGTGCAAATTTTCCAATATTAACACCCCTTTGACAGCAACCTGGGATCTTACCCGCTCGTCTCTTGAATAGGCAGACTTTTAGTATAAGATTCGGTGTCTGCTTACCTGATATTTGCGCATTTTCTATTCAGTCGACGGCAGACAGTGGCTCCCTCGGGTGCAGTCGGGAAAAGTTGAGATGAACTCCTGGCTGGTTCGCCAAATGTTACTGAATAACAGAAAAGACGACACGACTTCTGTTGCCAAAATAGTACAGACTTTAATATATATAAAAAAACAAGCGCACACTTGAAACGTCATTCAGCTCAGTGGAACTGGAATCTGAGCTTCGACTTACAATGTAACGGACAGTTTATTTTATACATGTCTTATTGTAAATACGTCATACATTTGCATGGTAAATGAACATCTGCTAAAGCACAACATTATTATCAAAAGGTTATACTTTCTGCAAAAGCAGCTGGTCATGTGTCTACAAAATAAGAGTCAGGTGCCCATGTTATCATTAGTTAGACTTCCACACCACTGCTATGTCCTTGACTTGTCTCGTTGTTGAAGCATAACAATGCTGTACTCCCTACACATTTGCTTCCTGGCAAAGTCTAACCTACCACCTATTCTGCGCCTCCGTGCTGCTTTGTCTACATAGTTTCTCAGATACGTATTCTTGGAAACGGGCTTGTGACCTTCCATTTGGTCTCTTTGGTCTCTGCCCAGTTATCTCCTTCCCTCCCCTCGGGGTCCAATCTCCATCTGTGCTCCTTTTTTTCTATACTGCTGCTAAAGACCGCTTAGCCCTGTATTCCCCCTTTACCAGGTAACACTGAACATGTCTTTCTGCTGGTGCTTTCATTGACATGAGTAGGCCTTCTTCATTTTCTACATTCATTATAACATCCATCTCTTGTGAGATATCCAGCCCACTGCATTTTGCAAGTTTAAGTACAGCCTTTCATGTAGCTATGCATACACCTGGTACCATCCTGATGCCCGGATCCCCTATTTAAGACCAGAGGCAGACCTGGTGCTTCCCGATCGCCTCTCGATGATCTTGCCTACGGGCTTCCCCAGAGACCCACTCGACATTCAGACCGTCTCCTCTACGAGCTGGGCATGGCATAAATTACGCCGGGTCACAGGAGCGGATGGGCTATATTCCTCTGCTCTTCCTGTCGTCAACCCCCGACTAATTCCCATTACGGGTGAACGCCTGGTGCAGCGCACCCTGACGAAATTCGACCTAGCACGCCTGGGGGATCTGTTTCCAGAAGGCCACATATTTTCACCCACAGAAGATACACGCTTCATCTCTGGTAGCATCATGGACAAATTCGTCCTGGGCCGCATCCACTCCACCTTACGCTCCACTTTCCAGACATTCCCACTAGAGCCGATCTCGTTTCCCCCCCCTAACACTGGTCATAGAAAATGCGGACAGCGCGCACTTGATCTCTAAGCTTTACAAGGCATGTGCCTCACTGAAACCTGTTCACGACAGCAAAATTCTCAGCGCATGGGAAGAAGACTTGGGAATCACAATTACAGATGAGCAATGGGTCAAATGCTGTTCGGTCACACGGGATGTCTCCCTGAACAGCAGGCACAAACTTTTACATTTTAAATTCATACGCTGCATTTATTTTACACTGGCACACAAAATAGACCCATCCAAGCCACACAACTGTCGCAAATGTGCCGCACCACACGCGGACTTCGCACACCTCACCTGGATATGCCTGAAATTACACGACTACTGGGAACATGTACACCGCACGCTAGGGCAGATGTTGAACATCCCTTTGACTCCTACTCCAGAAGTTGCCCTGTTGGGGTACACAGTTAACTGCCCCAAAAAAATCCGTAGGTTCGCTGCACTGGGTCTTCTATTGGCAAAGCGAGAGGTGGCCCTGCATTGGGGGCGGAAGACTGTCCCAAATACCCAGAGTTGGCTACACAGTCTCGCCTATTGCAATGTAAATAGCGAGCTCTATGCAAGTATGATGCCCAGTACATCCCGCCCAAAAGACATCTGGGGACCCTACAGGTCGTACATCGAGACCCTTCGACAGGAATCCGAGTCCCAGTTGGAATGTGGCATTGTCCCGGAGGGAGTGGGGTGATTCCGTCCTTCCGCTTGCAATGGTTTTATGTGTACAATGGTCAGCATGTCAAATCGAGATGTGTGTTTGCTGTGGGGAAACTAGGAGTGTATTTGCTGAACTCTTTTATAATTGAGAGTGGGGAGGATACAAATTGGACCCTAATGCAACATATGATTATTAATGCCGTTGGTTCTACCATCTGGTGCCTGTTCGCATCGATTTGTATAATGCGTAGGACACTAATTTTGAATTGATAAGACCATTTTTGACTACGAAATGATGTACGAACATACATGTGTAATACTGTTGAAATGAAGAAAATGGAAAATAAAGTAAAAAAAGAAAAAAAAGTACAGCCTTTTATCAGTGTAACGGGGGAAGAGATTGTCCGTCTCCTCATGATCAGTATTGTGAGGGACATTCGGTATCCCCTCAACTGCATCAGAGTCGGAACCGAAGAGGGCTTTTATCCTCTGATAGTACTGGTGTCAAGGAAGAGGCTGAAGTTCTGACTGTACACTGGTTGCAGTTCCTAGTGTTACCTCAGGATGAACACTGCTAGGAAATGAGGTTGGTGGAATCTTTACATTTTGGAGCAAGAGCCCTCACCCACCGAACTCTGTGGCATGCTTCATCATCGGGCAGCTCCTCATTATGCCGGCACTGCAATGCCCAATGGGCCCTTCAACGGGGTGCTCTATGCCGGAGTTCTTTTGATTGGTTAGCCATTGTAAACCTGTGGTGAAGGTATATAGAAGGTGTAGACTGAAGTGAAAGTGAGTGTAATATTAAAATTAACTAAGGGCCTCCACGTCACTTGTTTATTATAGTGGAACATGAAGGAAAATGACGTTCCTTCTTGTTCACATAATGTCAATCTAAATATCTGGTCAACATGTTTATTGCAGTCAGGAAAGTCATAATGATTTATAGTAGTTCGTCAGGACCTGCTAATTCCTAATCTTCACTAGGTTGGGACTAAGGTTCAGAAATAGTCCAGTGCCCAAGACGAACGCCCACCTTTAGTGTGGGAAAATAAGTACCTCTTACTTGATCGAGAAATACTGTCATTAAAAGCCTCTGACTGGCAGAGTAGATTGATAGAAAGACGCATACATTGTTAGGCATCTTCGTAGTTTACATGTATAAGTGTAGGTCAAATCCTTATGTAGTTAAAAAGCTAGTCGAATTGTCACAAACACTAATTTATGGCCCAGTATACATGATAACCACCCATGTATCTGTCAAAAATATATAATGACCGACACATAAAACACAAAATGACACCCAACACATTAGTGAATTGCACTCAAGTGATGAACGAGAAGCATTGTATTTTTAGTATCTTACCCAGCCAATAAGAAGATCAGACCGCTAAGGTATTGCGGGATCTTGATTTGCCACTCAATGTGCGTCACCGCAAACCTGGAGGTGGCGAGATATGTCCAGCCGGAGCTTAAATCTCATGCTTAGGTGTGCTCCACATGCGCCGCGACGTAATAAACTTGTGATGCTGCGTGAGCGCGTATGGGGAGTGTGTTGTGTTGCTTAGTTACCAGGAATGCTTGGTGTAAGCATTCCTGGAATGTTTGTGTTTAACTCTGTTCTGTTTCTGAGGCAGTTACTAGTTGGACACTGGAGAGATGGACGTGTCCTGCGCTCCTCAGCTCAATAAAGAATATACTTCAATTGGACCCAGTGTACCTCCTTTTCAACACTGGCAACGAGGAGACTTCCGAGGAGCTTCAAGAACATACGTGTGCAAGACTTTTAAGTATTTGGTGATTTACAACGATCGCATGCTGCCGTGATCGCCTTGGATTAAATTTCTTGGATTATTTCATCGCTTTTAAAAATCGGAGGTGTGTAACTACTTTTGATTTCTTTTGGGCTCAGCGCTATTTGGATAATTTCAAACTATCTGGACGTGGTGACAGTTAAGGGTACCTCGAGCTTACCCACATCTTCCTCAAGCCCGTCATCATCGAACATTGTTATTTCTCGATCCTTTCAGCGCTGGTGTTCCTTGCTGAGTGTTCGTCACACTGCGTGCCCTGCTGGATTCTACAGGAGCTTCGTCATCAGCGAGGTCACGTTGCGTGACCCCGCGTGCGGCCATTTTGGATTTGGATTTTGTTGTTCTTAGTTACCGGCTGAGCTTACTTGACGACAATCTGTACCTCCGATCTAATGTGCACTCGTTGTTTCCGGCACATCGTGCTACCTTCCAATTTCAGAGACTACGTGCGGAAGTTCAAGTTGGGAAGTGTAGGTATATTTAATTTTTTTGTTTTACCTTATTTTATCCTCTTTTTGTGAACTTCAACTGACATTATTTTGCATAAGGAGTTGTCATTTACTCATCTGACTCTGTGTAAAGATCAAACCTTTGGTACTATTTTTTTTTTTTCTTCATCGTCATGAGCACGCAGAGCACAAGTCCAGTCATTATGAGTACTCAGAGCTTCAACATTTCTGCTCCTCAAGCATTTTGGGCAACTGGTTCTGAACCTACTCTTAACTGGTTGGAGTGGAAAGCCTATTTCACCAACTACATTGAGGCAGTGGACGAGGCCAAAAAGATGGCTGCGGATCAGAAGAAAAGACTACTTTTACACTCCTTGGGACCAGTTGGCTTATAAGTGTTTAACCAAATGACAAAAGTTGCTATTGCTGGGGATTTTAATGTGAATGAATTGGCCTTATTACAGCTTGATAATTATTTTGCACCCAAAATATGTATACGTGTTACTAGATTCAAATTTTTTCAGAGGAAATTCTGAATCAATTGATAACTATGTTTCTGAGTTAAAAAGGTTAGCCTTAGATTGTAAATTTGGTATTTTGCATGATGATTTCATTAGGGACCAAGTAGTCATGCACACTTGCAATCCTGTCATCCAAGACAGATTATGGGTCAATGGTGACGCACCCTTGGAGGAAATTCTTGCAATTGTACGGAAAGCTGAAATTTCAAGTAGGTGTGCTGTGGTTTTAAAGAATGATGTACAAGAATCATTATTAGTTAGTAAGATAAATACTAATGCAGACAAACCAGGATCCTCTAGATTTGGTAGAGAGATGTCTAATACCAGAGAGCAGGCAAAATGTTAGATGCGGCAGTCTTGATCATTTAGCGTACAGCAGAAGTTGTCCCGCTGTAAGACAGAAGTGCAGTAATTGCGGAATCTTGGGTCATTTTGCAAAAGTATGCAGGAAAAAAAATTCAAGGGTTAAATATGTGGGAGAAACCAGTAATAATGTAGAAGGAGTCAATAATGCTCAAGCTGAAGTGAATAGTGACACTCCTATGAATGATTTGATTAGTAATCTCAGAGGTAACCTGCTTCTCAATATTAACGATGCTATGTGCAGTAACAAGCCTGAGTGTAATATGGTGATAGGTGGGGTCAGTTTGAACATTTTTGCTGACTCTGGATCACCTTATACCATCATTGATGAAAACCTATGGAAGTCTAATTTTGTTGGGAAAGTGGGCGAACATTTGTTGGAACCTGACGTACATCCTGAAGGTTATAGTGGTGAAAAAATTGATTTACTGGGTTTCAGGTGGTTTACTTTTGAATTCAAGAACAGGAAAAGTCGTGGTAAATTATATGTTGCCAAAACTGGTCCGCCTGTTTTAGGTTGGTTCGACCAGAAAATGCTACACATTGTTCTTGATCCAAATAGTAAGGAACAAGTGTTGGTTATTGATGAAGGATGTTCATTGGGAGAAAAAATGGTCAGACAATTTCCCTTAGTTTTTAGTGGAAAGTTAGGTAATTTACGAGGATTTGAACATGTAATTCGACTTAAGGATGATGCAGTTCCTAAAGTTCATAAATGTCGCAATGTACCTTTATTAGTTAAGGATGAAGTTGCTAAAGAATTAGAAAAATTGGTGTCATCTAATGTAATTGAAGCCTCAGAGTGGATTTCTCCGGTGGTTATTGCCAGACGAAGCAACGGAAAAATCCGACTCTGTGTGGACTTACGCCACTTGAATAATAATATTAGTTGTAGATGGGTTTCCATTACCAAAAATTAATGAGATGGTAAGTTGTTTGAAAGAGGCAAAGTGGTTTTCCACTATTGATCTTTCATCAGCTTATCACCAGGTCACGCTATCCCCTGAGTCTAAAAAACTGACATCTATTATTACACCCTTCGGCTGTTATCAATTTTCTCGCATGCCGTTCGGCCTTGCATCTGCTCCAGCTGTTTTTCAGCGTCTTATGTTTCAATTGTTCAATAAGGAAGAAGGTGTAACATTTTTTCAAGACATTTTGATTTTTGGCAAAAGTAAATCTAAACATGAATCTAGACTTCTTAAGGTATTAAGGATTTTGGGAAAAAAAGGTCTTACCATTGAATACTCAAAGTGCAAGTTTGCGAGTAATAGTGTTACGTATTTAGGTCATACCATTGATGAGAATGGGGTTAGACCTAAACCTTCTCTTGTTTCAGCAATTGAGAATGCGTCTACTCCTACCAACAAGGATGACATTAGATCTTTTTTGGGTATGGGAGAATTTTGCGCAAAATATATTCCTAACTTTGCGGTTAAATGTTACAATATTCACCAATTACTTAAGGAGAAGAATGTTAATTTTGAGTGGTCTTCAGATTATGAGAAGGACTTTAATACTATAAAAACTGCCATTGCAAGCGCAACAAGTTTAAGTAGTTTTGACCCCGCTGCTGATAGCATTATCACTACGGACGCAAGCAACAAGGGTTTGGGGGCTGTGTTGTCCCAAGTGGATGACCAAGGTAATGAACATATTATTGCTTATGCCTCCAGGTCTTTGTCTCCTTGTGAAGAGAAATATCCCATCATAGAAAAGGAGGCTTTAGCATGTGCTTGGAGTTTGGACCATTTTAAATCTTTTATACGTCGGAAAGTTTGTGCCTTGAGATGTGACCACAAACCGTTGGTCAAAATTTTGACTGCGGAAGGTTCTACCAATGTTTCCTCTAGACTTTCCAGAATTTCTACGCGCATGCAAAATTTTACCTACAAAATAGTATATACCCTTGTTTATGTTTTATGTTTATGGGATTTGTAAAGCGCGTGACTACCCTTGGGCATCTCAGCGCTAAGGTGATACAGGACGGAGGCTGTTAGCACTTGGGTTTAGGGGAAAAGCCATGTTTTGAGTCTTTCTTTGAAGAACACTTCATTTTCAATTAGTCGGAGTTCTTGGTCCATACTGTTCCATAGTTTTGGCACCAGATGGGTGAATGACCTTCCACCCCATCTGGCTCTCTTAAATGTGGTCGAGTTCATCAAGAAGTTGGAACTTGACCTGAGTTGTCGTCGGGGGAATAGTGTGAGACCAACTTTTGGATCCGAGCGGGGCCTCTCCCATACATGGCTCGGTGGGCCAAGCTTAAGGACTTAAATTTGATTCTGGCTTGGACCGGAAGCCAGTGAAGCTCTCTCAGTGCGGGTCTAACTGAGTGGTGTCTGGGTATGTTCAACAGCAGTCGGGCTGCTGCATTCTGTACGACTTGCAGTCTATTCGGGACATATTTAGGGGAGCCCAGAAAGAGAGAGTTGCCGTAGTCCAGCCTTGATACCACCAAGGCTTGGACTACAGTCTTCCTAGACTCCTCTGGGAGCAGGGACATTATTTTTCTGATCATGCGGAGTGTCCCAAAGCAAGTACCTGATTATTTTTTTGGCCTGTACCTCCATCGTCAAGTTCTGGTCCAGCCACATACCTAAGTTTTTTTTATGGCTATTTTAGGAGGAGGAGGCGGCCCCCAATTTGTAGGCCAGGAAATCTCCGCACGGGGACTGAAGTTGTTGCCCAAGATCATTAGCTCTGTTTTGTCCCCATTCAGTTTGAGGCTACAATCCGCCATCCAAGATCCGATTTTTTTTTTCCAGGCAGGGGACGAGTTGTCTATGGTCCGAGTTGAGAGAGTCTGAGATTGAGAACACTAGTTGCGTGTCATCGGCATATGACACGATGGAGAGGCCAAATTCCTGTATTATGTGTGCCAAGGGGCTGAGATATATGTTAAAAAGTGTTGGACTCAGGGAGGATCCCTGAGGGACTCCCCAAGGTGCTGAGAGGGAGTCTGACTTAAATCCGGCCTCCATACATTGGAAGGATCTATCACTCAGGAATGACGCAACCCATTGGTTGGCTGTTCCTCTAATTCCAACATTCTCCAGTCTTTGGATTAGCACTGTATGGTCTACCGTATCAAACGCTGCGCTTAAATCCAAAAGTACTACGGCCGCGGTTCTCCCTTGGTCTAGGATGGATTTGAGTTTTTCAGTGACCACCAGCAGGGCTGACTCCGTGCTGTGATTTGGTCGGAACCCCATCTGGGTCTGGTGTATGATGTTGTGGTTTTCAAGGAAACTAGAGATCGTGCTGTTCGCGTGTTTCTCTGCAATCTTGCCTAAGATAGGCAATAAGGATATTGGGCGATAGTTGGCCAGATCTGCGGGGTCCAGTTGTGTTTTTTTTTTTTTAGCAGGGGTTTAATGATGGCGTGTTTCCACTCATTGGGCACCTTGCCATTTTCAAAGGAGAGATTGATAAGATTGGATAGTTGGCTGAGAACAGCTTTCCCACCCTGGGCAAGGATATGAGGTGGGGCCGGGTCTAGCGGGGAGCCTGATTTGATTTTCTGTAATATGGAGCATCCCAGATCTACCTTCATTTTCGGGAAGGACAGGAGGGTAGGGGTGGGGTGGGGTCCCATTTGGAAAAGATAATGTGGTGGCTGACTTTCTTTCAAGGATGCCTGCTAGATCATCCAAGATCTGCGGCGTACCCCAAGGATCATCCCTCAGCCCGACATTGTTCAACATCTACATGGCCCCGCTCGCCCACGTCGCCAGACTGCACGACCTCAACATCATCTCCTACGCCGACGACACACAGCTGATCCTCTCCCTCACCAAGGACCCCCTCACCGCCAAAACCAACCTCCACGAAGGAATGAAAGCCGTCGCAGAATGGATGAAGAACAGCCGTCTGAAGCTGAACTCGGACAAGACTGAGGTCCTCATCCTCGGCTCCACCCCCTCAGCCTGGGACGACTCCTGGTGGCCGACCGCCCTGGGAGCAGCACCAACGCCCACCGACCACGCACGCAACCTGGGGTTCGTCCTCGACTCAACGCTCTCCATGACCAAGCAAGTCAACGCCGTCTCATCCTCCTGCTTCAACAGCCTTCGCATGCTCCGCAAGATCTACAGGTGGATCCCCACTGACACAAGAAGAACAGTCACCCAGGCCCTCAGCAGCAGGCTGGACTACGGAAACGCCCTCTACGCGGGAGCCCCGGCCAAACTGCTGAAACGACTGCAACGCATACAGAACGCCTCTGCCCGCCTGATCCTCGACATCCCTCGATACAGCCACATCACACCCCACCTGAGAGACCTGCACTGGCTGCCCGTCAACAAGAGGATCACCTTCAAGCTCCTCACCCACGCACACAAGGCACTCAACGACACCGGACCAGCATACCTCAACAGACGACTCACCTTCTACACCCCGAACCGCCAGCTCCGCTCCGCCGACCGCGCCCTCGCTACCATCCCCCGCATCCGAAGAGCGACCTCCGGTGGCAGATCGTTCTCCTACCTCGCCGCCAAGACCTGGAACACCCTCCCCATCCTCCTACGGCAGACCCAAGACCTACTAACCTTCAGGAGGCTACTCAAGACCTGGCTATTCGAGCAGGAGCAGCACCCCCCCCGGGGCCCCCCCCCCTCTAGCGCCTTGAGACCCTCACGGGTGAGTAGTGCGCTCTACAAATTTCCTGATTGATTGATTGAGGATGATAAGTGGAACAACTTTCAGGTGGCATTAATCCATGATCATGGTCGATCTGCTATTAATAAAATAGAGTGGGATTTGGAATTCCAAAAAGATAAGATTCTGGAAATGGTAGTTTCTTATGTAATGAATGGTTGGCCTCGCAAAGATACCCTTATTGAGGCTTTTAGACCTTTTTGGGAGGTTAGATCGGAGCTCACTTTTAATGATGGTTTTTTGTTGAGGGGGGAGAAAATCATTCCCCGCAAAGTTTACGTTCTACTATTGTGGAATTATGCCATGAAGGGCATTCCGGCATCACCAGGACTAAATCTGTTTTAAAAAGTTTATTCTGGTGGCCTGGTCTGGACTTGGAGACTGAGAGAATTGTAAGGGAGTGCAGTGCATGTTTTAACGCTGATAAATCTTTGAGGACTTTTAGACCTCCCATACGTGACAGTATTATGTCTAAAGAACCTTGGGATACCGTGGCAATTGATATCATGGGACCAGTGCATGATCAGTGTGATGATTCGCAGAAATACCTAATTGTACTTATGGATTTATTTTCACGCTGGCCTGTTAAAATAGTTGACAAAGCTGATACTGCTGTTTTAGAATTTTTGGATGAGGTGTTCACTTCCGAGGGTATTCCTGCATCCTTGATAAGTGATAACGGTGTTCAATTTTTGTCCAATAAAGCTAGAGCTTACTTTGAGAAGTTGGGCATTAAGCATAGAACCACGTCCTTGTACAATCCTAGTGGAAATGGAATGGTGGAGAGGTTTAATCGTGTCTTGAAGGGTATTATCCAGTTGGCTATGAGTGGTTCTGAAGATTGGGTCACACAAATTGGCAAAATGATTTGGGCGTATTGTGTAACTTGTACTAAGGCTACTGGGCTACTTCCCTTTGTGATAATGCGTGGTCGTAAACCCAGATCCAAATGTAATCCTGGTTGGATGTGTTTGTCTGGTGTGGAACATTGGTCCAAGGAGGATGTATGGAACAGAAGGGAACGCATACATAACAGAAGCAAAGAATATTTTGATTCCAAACATGGTATTTAAACCATTCCTATTGAAGTAGGAGATTGGGTTCGTGTTAAGAAACCTGGATTTGTTAGAAAAGGTGAGTGGTTTTTTTTATGCGGAGGAGGTTGTTGAAGGTTTGCAAAATGCTTTCAGACTTAGGAATGGCGAAGTTTGGAATCTTAAGAGTGGCCAAGGAAAGACCTGGTGGTGCGAGAGAAACTAACAATTTCAAGGGTAATTCTGATTGGTTGGAGGATAATTTTGTTTTTGAATCCAGTTGCACCCCTGGTGGTAGTTCTTCTACTCCTCTTGGTGATTCAGCTAACAGTGCCAACGTTGGATCATCTGTTCTTGAGGGGGAGGAAGGGGTGGTTCGTCCTCTTATGTCTTCTATGGAGGACGATTCTTCATCTGATCCTTGTGATTCCCTGAGCCTTAAACAAAGGTTGTCTAGGTAAAGGAAAGCTCCTGTATGGTTATAGGACTATGTTGTGAAGAATATGTCATGTTATACTTCTTATTTCTACTGTTGCTTTGTTTTTCCATTACTGTATTTTTTTTAATTTTTATGTTATTTTGTTTTTCTATTTTGTCCTTCCTGCTTCCTTTTGTTTATTAAGGAGGGGGAAGTGTTGTGTTGCTTAGTTACCAGGAATACTTGATGTAAGCATTCCTGGAATGTTTGTGTTTAACTGTGTTACGTTTCTGAGGCAGTTACTAGTTGGACACTGGAGAGCTGGACGTGTCCTTCTGCGCTCCTCAGCTCAATAAAGAATTTACTTCAATTGGACCCAGTGTACCTCCTTTTCAACAGAGTGGGACAACTCCGGCACCATCTTGGGCGTGTCGTATACATGGTTCTGAGAAATAAGTAGTGCAAAAAGCACATTGTGCCGCTATTAATCTGCAGATAACGTCTATGGGGACTCTGTATAAAATGGAATTCTAAATGATAATCACAGCAAAGAAATGTATTATACTAGGGCTTTTTGTATAAAATCGGAAAACTCCCTAAAGTTATTGGCTTCAGGAAGTCACATTGTACACGTTATTGCATGGTCACAGCTAGAGATGGAGAGAGAGAGACACTTTTGTTTCTCAATCAGGTAGAGGGCATAGTCAATAAACAGTTAGGAATGCCCTGGTAATAACCACTGGGGGAGAACAAATATATATACTACAGAGGGACAAAAGGACCCAGGGTAGTTAAGCCCTCAATAGGCACAAGATTCAATCATGACTAGAGGAGTTCACTCCAAATGATGTCATTAAGTCCCTTAATGTGGGTTCAAAGGCGGAATTCCCAGTTTTGTTCTCTTCAGAAGAGTGTACTCTTGTCAGCATTGTGCCATAGCTCCAGTATAGTCCATTCAATTTTGTCAGTAGTGTGACCCTTTTCTACGTAGTGTGCACTCATTTTAGTAGTCACCTTTTTGCATCTAATGCCGCTTCTGTGTTCGTTAATGCGGGTCTTTATAGATTTTGTCGGCATCCCTATGTATCTTAGTTTACAGGGACACGTGATCATATAGATTACGTTTTTCATATTACAGTATGTGTGTCATCAAGTAGGATTTCTTTAGCTGGTTTTGTGAAACAACACATGCAACGGTTGCCACATGGATGATGCAATCACTGGAGAAAGGTACATAGGGTACACTGTTGCTTACGTGTTGTGGTCTGGTATGAACTAGCATGTCTCTCAAATCCCTGGTGCGTTTATATGCAACCTGGGGGATGGAGAAGTCTACAGACCTTAAGGATGTCCCACCATTTGTTAATAATCTTTTTAATTTTATTAGAGTTGGGAGTAAAGGTCATCACACGTGTGAGTGTATCATTAGGTTCTCTTACTCTCTTCTCCAATAGAATGTCCCGGTTCTTCTTTCTGGCCCTCCTATAAGCTGTGTTGATAATATGGCAACGGTAGATCCTCGCTGCCATATTACCTTTCAGGGTCTCAGATTGCATGTCAAAATCCTTAATCTTCCTACAGTTCCGATGGATCCTGAGGAATTGTCCAAAAGGTAAATTGTTCCTTAATGCCCTCGGATGGTGGCTGTCAAAAGTTGGAGACTGTTGCGGTCCTTGTGTTTTGTGTTTTTTTTGTTTTTTAAGTCCTGGTCTTCAGGATACCATTCTTTTTTTTCTTTTCTTTTTTTTTTTTATTCATACCCAGAAAATACCATTTACAAGAATACAAATCAACTAATCATATCATAAAACAGTTGATACAGTACACAAGAATAAATATCAGCTGATCAGATCATAAAACAGTTAATACAGTACATAACAATTCAGAAAAACAGGAACATCATTTAGCAGCTAATCCATGTTAAGAACAATTACTAAAATGACATTTGAGCAGCTTTGGAATTCTAAGAGTTAAAACCAAACATAAAAATCATGAAATCTTACAATTCCTTCTTACGATATACAACTAATAGAATTGTGCAAAAAATGCCAAGACAGATACTACCCTTAAAGAAATATACAACTTGCGGTTCCTAAATTACACCCGGGCAGCCTTTTAGGACCCAAAGCTCTTGAAATCCTGTTCTTCTCACTAGGCTGGAATATTCTGATGAGGAAGCCTTCCAACTCCTTGCTTACAATCCCCTGGCTTCTCTGCACCATTCAGAAATAAATGCCCATATTTTCCTCCCCCGAATTCTAGCCTGCCTGCCCCTACATGCATACAAAGCCGTCTCTTGGTTATATACTCCAAGAAGCCTAGCAAGCCACATCTGGAATGTCTGAGGTTCTACATCCTTCCACTTGGCGGCTAACATAATCCTAAATATTGCTGTTCCCAGAAATAGGCAATATTCCTGTGCGGTATTAAGCCCCAAGGAACTATCAAATCCTAAAATCAGCAGTGTAGGGGTCAGTTCAAATCTAATGCCAAACAATCCTTCCCAAAAGCCGAGCAGCCCTTTTTTTAATAGGGACAGTTTATCATAATCATAAAACATATGAATCAATGTGGCCGGTCCTGCCCCACATCTGGGACATTTATCATCAGGCCTTTTTCCCCAAATAAATAGTTTAGAAGGTGTAAAATATATATTAAATATCGTTTTATACAATTGTGCCTTTAAACTTGTGGATATAAGTATTTTAGCAGTTAGAGATGAGCTCATATAAATATCTACATCTGGGTTATTTAGTTTCATTGCCCAGGATGTCTCAGTTTTTTCTAAATCATCTGGTAGTTTTTCCAATAATAAACTGTAGATGTTCCTAATTCTACTTGATTTCCTAGAGATAGCTTCCATCAGTGGTATCTTATCTACTTTAATCGTTGGTCTACATAGAGTAAGAATACTCCTAATCTGCACAAATTTAAAGTATTGATTATCTGGAATTCCAAAGTCCTGCTGAAGCCTAGAAAATTGAGAAGCTTGCTCTGCCCCATTAAAATCTCAGATTGTGCCCACACCAAGTTCTTCCCATCTTTTCCCTGTAACATCATAAACCTGAGGTGGGAATAGCGATGAACGCCACAGGGGAGTATATCTACAAACTCTCGGGATCGCCATGAATTTTGAGACTTGTTTCCATATCTTCCAAGAGCTATATATTACTTTGAAGCGGACCTTTTTATAATAGCTCTGCTCCATTTGTCTCAATAACAAACCAGGCGCTTCCTTCCCTATAGCAAGTTCATATACTTTGGAATTCTCACATCCCGATCCATTTCGCTGTCTCTATCTACTACAAACAAGGAGATCATCTGGTGGAGAAGGGCCGCCCAGTAATATAGTGTAATATTGGGGACCGTGAGCCCGCCTCTATCTTGTGGTAGGGTTAAATATTTTAAAGCCCTCCTCACTTTCCCATACTGCCAGATAAAATTAGAGAAGATAGAGTCCAGAATCTTCAATAGGTGGTCATCCACCGCAAGCGGAATTGAGCGAAACAGATACAGGATTTTAGGTAACATAGTCATTTTTAAAAAGTTCCCTCTCCCTATAATAGACAAGTGGAGCCCATTTACTCTCCGTAAATCTGTGGCTGTTGACTTAACCAAGGGATCAAAATTGCGCTCAACTATCTCGTCCACTTTCGGACTAATTCGGACCCCGAGGTAGACTGCCGATTCTGCTCGTCTCGAATCGTTAAAATCAATATTATCTGTGCAAATAACAATTGTCTTCCCTTTATTCAATGCATAGCCTGAAAGGAGCCCAAATCTCTCCGCTATCTGGGTAATTTCCTCAATTGCCTCTGTTGGATCAGTAGTTAACACTGCAAAATCATCGGCATAAGCCAAAACTTTAGTCTCATATCCCCTGGTTACTACTGGCTTAATCTTCTCGGACTGCAGAAGCTTAACCACCAGGGGGTTAATATACATAGCAAATAATATGGGGGAACAGGGACACCCTTGCCTGGTCCCCCTAGATATTCGATGTTGCCAGACTCCTTCCCCATCAGTTGTAACCGGGCTCTTGGGTCACAATACATAGCTTTGATTGCCCTTATGATTTGTGGTCCAAAACAATTTAGCTCCAGTATCCCCCATAAAAACTTCCAAGACACCCGGTTAAATGCCTTCTCGGCATCAAGGAGGATCATAGCCATCTGGCCGTCCCGATCATGATATCAAATAATGAAATAACCCTTCGAATATGATCAGTAGTTTCTTTTCCAGGGATAAATCCATGCTGCCAGGGGGAGACCAGATGTCCTATAACCCTCCCTAATCGGTTAGCCAATATCTTTGAATAGATTTTTGTATCTGAATTAATCAAGGAGATTGGCCGATACGAAGCTGGGTTATCTATTGGTTTTCCTTTCTTTGGAAAGATTATGATATCCGTCTCTCTCCAGGATTCTGGGGGACTTCCACTATATTGAACACCCCTGAAAAGATCTAGTAAAACAGGAATTATCACTGCTCCTAATATCCTATACACCTCCAACGATATCTTATCTGGACCAGCAGCTTTCCCGGAGGCCATTCCTTGCAATGCTGCCTGAACTTTCTCTAGTGAGATTTCTTTTTCTAAGTCTTCTTTAGATGAACTATCCAACCCCTCTCCAAGTTCGGTATTAATCACTATGCGGGATATATCCTGTAGTGTTCCGGCTGTATCCTTATCATTATCCTCTTGATATAATATCTGATAATACTCCTGAAACCCCCTGATAATATCATCTGAATCAGTATATGTTTGTCCATTTACTTTAATAGAGGGAATTGGATTCAAAGATGTCTTCTGTCTGGTACGAAGAGCTAACCTCCCCCCAACTAGTTCTCCATTTTCATAAGATTTATTCCGATGGGATTGATATTCTTCTGCAGATCTTTGTGTTAACCAGCTATTTATTTCCACTTTAAGATCAATTATTTGATACTGAATTTGAACCCCCTCCGCCCCTGCATTATTAGAGAAACATGTTCTTCTGCCTCCACTAGGTCACGCATTAGTTGTTGATTCTTAGTCTCGCGCAGAGTCCTTGCCCTGGCAACGAAGCTAATAGTTTCACCTCTAAGGCCAGCCTTAAAAGAATCCCACACGATCCCCCTGCCAGCACTATATCTATTTATGTCGAAAAATTCTTGTGACCAGATCTTAATATGTTCAATATAATCCCTATTTACTAGGAGTTTACTATCAAATGTCCATTTGCTCCACGTTCTCTTAAATCTTGCAATTTCAATCTCCAAGATTAATGGGTTATGATCAGAAATCACCTTTGGAAATTTCCTAATGCCAGCTCCATTAAGTACGTCCCTCGTGCCAAAAAAATAATCAATCCTAACATATTTCCTATGCGGACATGAGTAATACGTATACCCGGGGTTATTCAGCTTTTTCATAACCCAAATATCAACCAAACCATGACTACTCTTAAGAGAAGTTAGTGCCCTATAAACTCTTGGCTTTCGGCCATAGTACGCCCCTTGATTATACTGTCCATGTCGTGGATCAAGAGAAATATTAAAGTCTCCGCATAAAATTAATAGGCTAGGCCATGCCGCGAGTTCCAACTCCAGATATTCATATATCTGAGGATCGTCCTGATTTGATCCATAGATCGAACACACAGTAAACCCAGCCGCTAGTTCTACAATAGCCCACCTCCCTAATATGTCAGCAGCCTTACGTTTAGCCTGTCCCAGGATAGTTTTTGCTAATCTAGCCACTCCGCGAATATTTGAGGTTTGGGATGTACATGCCAATATATTATACCCTCCGATACCCAACAAATCTTTTTTCCCCCAAGGAATGTGGGTCTCTTGTAGACACACTACGTCGAAAGTATTTGTCTTCACTAATTCAGCCAGTCTTGCCCTCTTCGCTCTATCATTCAGCCCGCTACATTCACTGAACAGATAGTTATCCTCACCATCTGAGTTTAGATTTGTATACTCCTAGTGTTCCTCTACTTCTTTTCTCTCCCACCTTTAGTACAATGATCTGTTTTTCTTTCTTTTTCTTTTAGTTGTCTACAGATTTCATTATCAATTCTGGGTATGTTTTTTCCCTGGATTTTCGCCCCCTACCCCCCACTCCCCTCCCCTTACCCAACACCCCCCTCGAGAGGCACTCAGACTTGAGTCTGTGCATGATGGACGCGCCGCACAGAACCGAGAGCCCTAAAATACGTGGCCCTTATGTTTCTTAAAACATGCTGCTTTTAAATCCAAAACCAAAAACCCCCCGCTTGTACACCCCACATGCTTCTGCCCCCCCTCTTTCCCCCCCCCACACATTTTGAATACTTTCCTATTTTTTAATTCCCCTAATATAAGTGAAATCGCTCATGATCTATATTCTCTTTTCTGAACTAAACGCTAATCAATTATCTATCCTGAAAGGCCATCCAGGTATTCTTTAGCTTTGATTTCTGACACAAAAAAATGGTGTTTGCCCTCCCCAAATCACTTTGAGCCGAGCTGGATTGTTCAAAAAGGCTTGTCCGTTTTTGTCCTGAAATGGTTTAATCAACTGGCGCAACCTCCACCACCTTTCGACGGTGGAGTGGCAAAAATCAGGTCTGACAAAATAGGAAACTCCATTCCTGGTTCTCTTTGCTTCCGGTCTGGCTTTTTCAAAAATAGCTTGGCGTAGCAAAAAGTTACCAAAATATACCAGAATGGCTCGTGGTAGGGCTCCTGTCCTTGCTGGCTGTTTTTGTACAAAAGGGACTCGATGGGCGCGTTGCACCTCTTGAGCCCAATTCCAATCCGTAAGTTCCGGGAGCGTATCCCTTAATAGGTCCACAACATACGAGCGGACATCTGCCCCCTCGACCCCCTCAGGAACCCCAAGTACCCGCAGATTGTTCCGCCGCTGGCGGTTTTCATGCTCTTCCAACTTCCATTGTATGTCGACTAACTGAGCCTCGTGAGATTTCGTTAACGCCTGGTTGGTTGTAAGATCGGACTCTGTAGAGACAATCCTTGATTCAAGGTCGGTCAGCCGTTCCCCGATCGCGCTACAAGTTTTGGTCAACTTTCGCACCACCCCTTGTACCTTTCGCATCGCGGCCTGGGCTTTGCGACCATCTTGGCGCGTCTCGTCCCGATGCATCGATGTAGCCTGAAAAATAGCTTCTAGTGTCGGGGGGGGGGGGGGTCGGCCCACACGAATCAGAGACTGGGTGACCACTAGACAAAGGATTGGTGAGTTGAGTTATAGGGGTGTAATCCCAAGTGAGATCTCTATCTCCCTGCTTCCTTTTTTTTTTTTCCCCCCTCAGGACAGTTTTTGTCTTGACAGCCTCATCCAGATCACTGTTACTCAGATCCGTAGTGTTGACTGAGGAATCCGCCGACCACTCACCCCCATCTGATACAGAGAAAAAGTAGTCACTGGGCTCTTTATCCGGCTCTTTGTCCAGGCCCTTTTCCATATTTCCCTTGTCGGCCTTACCGGCTCCTTGAAGCCCCTCTGTCTGGGTAGTGCATATTGTGCTCAATAAATTTTCCGATCTCTGACTAACTATTACCTGAGAGTCCTGAGAAGGGGTTGCATCAACCTGGAGGGAAGCCTGCTCGCCCCCACCCATATTCGCCGCACATAAGTTAGCTTCAATGAGATCCGTATCGAGGATATGAGTGTCATTCTCATCTCCTCCCCCCCCCCCCTCGTTAACAGTCGATAGGAGGGGAGGGTTGTCTCCAGGCCTACCTTCCTTCTCGGCTGAGTTCGAGTCCTGACGGTCATCGATCAGTGCGGGCGAGCTCTCTTCCTCTCTCAGCTCATCCACATCGTGCTCTGGGCTGCCTCTGTTGTGACCTGTCTCGCCGTGAACCGGAGGCAGCTTCCCCACGGGACCTGTGGGGCCGGCCGGGCGTACCTTCACCGCAGCCCCGCCTCTTCCTCTTTTCTCCACGGCTAGATCGGCTTGCTGCCCTCGGCGCCCCTGCCTGGGTGTCTGTACTGACGAAGCCACTGCGACCGCCGCCGCAGTATCCACACTCGTGTCTCCAGCCTCCGACTGACCCTTCGGCATGAGACGCGCTGTCCTTGACTTGGCGGCTCCTCCTGCTGGTTTCGGCCCCATCTCCTCAGCTTCCACGGACGTCGTCACTGACGGGTACGGTTCACCGTTGTGGAGTCCTGGTGCCGCTATAATCACTTTGTTGAAGTGTCTCAAAACCGCCAACCCAATAATCGTCCCTATTAGGTGCAGGTAGCTCCCGTAAGCTCTTGGGGGGGTGGGGGGGGGTTGTAGTGCTTCGTTTAGTGCTTTGTTTTGGATCTCTGGGGTCATTACTGCTTATCACTTCTTATCACAGCATTGAAAATACCGGCTCTCTGTCAGTCTGTGCACTGCTACGGTCTTAGACGACCGCCATCTTGCCTCCCACCGTCCGAATTGGTTACCAGGATACCATTATCAATAGTGATATTTAGATCTAAGAATGATATTTCTTTGTTGGGGGCTTTTATTTGTGAAGTGAAGGAATGGGTTTAAGGAATTGACACATCCTGTGAATTCCTCGCATGTGGTCAGATCGCCTATCCATAGTATCAGAATGTTGTCTATATAGCGACTGCATAATTGTATGTTGTCTATATATGGGGTTTTTCACATAGGATAAAATCCTTTTCGAAACTGGACATATACAGGCAGGCTAAGCTGGGAGCAAACGTACTCCTCATAGAGGTACCTTGTGTTTGTAGGTATAGACTGTCTTCAAACTGAAAGAAATTTTCTTTTAAGGCAATGATAGCGCAATTGATGATAAAATGTATCCGTGTGGAAGAGGTCCTAGTCTTAATCTCATAACTTCCTCAATCGCCTCTGTGGCATCCTGGGGGATGTTGGCATAGAGAGCCTCCACATCTAGTGTGATCAGTAGATTGCTACTATTACTCTGATTAGACCCCTCGATTATATTGAGAAAATCTTTAGTGTCTTTTTAAAATGTTTTTTTTTCCACCCGTGGTCTTAGGAAGTGGTTGCAAAATTTTTAAAGCGGTTGTAGTAAAGAGCCAATCCTTGATACAGTGGGGCGTCCAGGTGGAGAAGAAATGTGTAAAATAGAAGATTCTTAAATAAAGAGGAGTCCAGAGTTGAGGAGGAAGTAAGGTTTAATCCAAGTTAAAGGGTCCCATCCATCCAGCAAGGCTGACCTACATCAACTGACTCTGACTTGAATAATTCTCATTACAAGGTTCTATCGCCATGGTGCTGATCAAGTGTATATACACCATGTAGAGATAAATGCCACAATACCACACACCTTCCCCCCTTTATAAACAAGAGTAAAGTACAACTAGAAACAAGAAAAACAATGACATAAAAAAACAATACAGTATGAGCTAAAATATGAGTACATAAACATCTGACTTAAAAATATGAACAATCCAAATCTTCTTATTTCTTCTTCTGCTCCAGGATGAGTCCTTAAAATGTGAGGGCTGTCTCACATTTCTTTTTTGTCTCCGTGGAAGAGAGTTTGTAGAGGAAGAATCACATTCATTGTGTTGTAGCAAATCCTCCTTTAACACAATAACCCTGTTAAGATTCCTAATGCGTGAATCCTCTGTTTTAATAGCATTGGTCAAGACTTTGATCACTTTATGTGGTTTCTGAAAAATACTAGACGCTTTTCTCCCAAAGGGAGCCCTAATCATTACCCAAACCACAACTTTCACAGAAGTAACTTTTACAGATTTCCTACAATCAAAGTTAATCTTACGAGCATTAATCTTCTCAGCTTCTTTGACTCTCCATCCCCCATCAGACAACAGCATTCCTTTCTTGGATTCTGCATTATTCACCCAATGAGGTGCGACTAAAGTGTTGGGACATCTTCCCCATAACAACTCGAACGGTGTCCTGCCTGTGATGGCATTGGGAGAGACTCTATAAACCTCAACTTTCTTACTTATCTCTTCCTTCCAATCTAGGTTATTTTGTTTGGCCATGGCGATGGTTTCTTTTAATACACGATTAAAGAGAACATCTCTTATGTTTGATAGCGCATTTTCCTAGAACTTCTTCTATCTCATTAGTGACTAGTTGTACTCCATTATCAGTTAGTAAAACGCCAGGTAAGCCCTCTCTTCCAAACACCTCCTTCGAAAATGATATAACATGTCTCATTTCAATGCCCCTAGATACTTTAAATTCCGGACACCTTGAATACATATCAATAAGGACCAAGACGTAGACCTCATATTCATTCCCTTGTATGTGCCCCATAATGTTAAGAGCTACTACTTCCCATGGTTTTTTTGGACGATCTCTGACAACCATGGGCTGTACTTTGGGTTTCACACTCTTCTCACTCAAAACACACGGAACACATTCTCTCACCAACCGTTCAACTTATAGATCCATACCAGGCCACCAGTAGGTCAATCTGAGTCTCTCTTTAGTCTTGGACATTCCTTGGTGTCCTGTATGAGCCAAATCCAATAACTCCTGTCGAAGGGAAACGGGAGGAATAAGTCTAGTACCTCTAAATAAAAGTCCATTACCTTCAGAGAGTTCATTTCTAACATTCCAATATTTCTCACCATCGCCCTTAACTTTGGTATGCCAACCTTCTCTAAGTAACCACAAAAGTTCTTGCATTTCCTTATCCATGCCACATTCCTCACGCCATCTGCTTTCCTTGAGACCATCACACTCCATGTTGCACACCCATTCATCCTGCTTATCATCGTCATGATCCTCCTCTCCTTCAGTACTTTGCACTAATCTTGAGAGTGTATCAGCAATCTTATTCTTAACACCAGGTAAATATTTTACTTGAAAATCATACTCCTGCAATGCAACCACCCATTTAGATATTCTACCTGAAACAGCATCAATCCCCCTTTTTTTAAAGATCTCACATAGGGGTTTATGATCTGTGCGTACCTCGAACTTTGTGCCCCATAGTAGATTCTTACGTTTTTTTAACAGCCCAGTGGACTGCCGGAGCCTCTCTCTCGATAACAGAGTATCGTAGTTCTGCTCCTCGGAGACTGTGCGAGAGAAACAGTATCACATTCTCGGAACCTTCACTCTCCTGCTGTAACACTGCACCTAATCCTTTCATGCTTGCGTCAGTGATCAAAACTGAATTGCCAGAAGGGTCAAAACTTCTTGTCTTTTCCCTTTTTATCACAAGTTTTTAAAATGTACATTTAATGTATTCTCCTTTAATGGTGGTTTTTCCACTCTTTTATGATTTTTTTAAGAAATCCAATAAAAGTATATTTGACTTGACTTCTTAACTTAAAAGTTTTTTTAAGCATTTCTTTAATTTCTTTAAATTCAGTTTTACACATTTCAGTCCATGCAAATTCAACACCTTTGCATAGCAAAGCTCTCATGTTGACGCACCTCTCAGCAAACCCTTTTACAAATTTACTGTAGTATTCTGCCATACCAAGGAATTTCATAAGTTCCTCCTTATTGGTAGGGGAAGCTAATTTTTGTATGGCATCAACCAAATCATTTTTAGGTGCTACACCTTCACCAGATATTGTGTAGCCTAAGTAAACAATCTAACATTTCTTAAATTTACACTTGTCCAATCTAATGGTGAGGTTAAATTGATCAAAGCTTTGTAATACCTGCCTTACTCTCATATGTTCTTGTCCATCTTTTCCAAAAATTAAAACATCATCTTGATAAATCTTTACACCTTTCTGCCCTTCAAAACCTTCTCAAGAGCTCTTTGAAAACCCGAGGCTGCTGACACCAACCCAAATGGTAACCTGATAAATCTGTATGTCCCGAAAGGTGTTCTGAATGAAGTAAGATCTCTGGATTTGTCATCGAGCATTATCTGGTGATACGCAGATTTAAGGTCTACAGTAGAAAAGACCTTGGCACCCTTTAATAGCATAAGCATGTCAGAAATCTTGGGAAGGGGGTATCTATCGGCTACAACTTGTCTATTTAACTCTCTTAGTCAACACATAGGCGCAGACTTCCATTCGCCTTCCTAGCAGCTACTACTGGAGCCAACCACTGAGTTCCTTCCACTTCTTCAATGATACCCTCGTCTTTAAGTTTCTCTAACTTCATCTCTTCTCTCACAGCGAAAGGCACTCCACGTACCTTTCCAGAGACAGGTTTGTCACCACTAACCAGTTGTATACTGTGAACATAATCACGAAGACATCCTAGTTCATTCCTAAATACCCTAGGAAAATCTTTTTTTAGCATTAGAAAGTAACTGTCATCAATGTCTTCTCCCACTTTCACGTCTTTTATTTGAAAATTCTCTTTCAAAATGATGGGGGATCATTATTAGGATCAAGTATCACCCCTAGATCTCTTTGGTGAAACCAACTCAGGATGCTGTCGCCCTTTTGAGAAACATAAACCTTTCCAGAAATATATCTTTCTTTATATTCTAATAAACCCCAAAAATAACCTTTTATAGGTTCTCCACCATAAGCACTGGGTTTAATGTCTGGCTTCAATATCTTGATTCTGTCTTTAAGATTGCATAGATAAAACTCTTTGGAAACAATAGTAATTTTAGCCCCTGAATCAAATAAAACTTTAGTTTTATTACCTTCAACTATTATCTCATCCAAGGGACCTTTCTTATTATTAGAGGTCCCCTGCGAAACAATTTGGACACAATCAAAACCAGAACATTCATCACTGTCACTATTATTTTCTTGAGAGATTGCGTTAACATTCCCTTTGTAAATCTTGGCTTTACAAACTGCAGCAAAATGCCCCATTTTTTTTACAATTCGAGCATGTAGATTTAAGTGCAGGGCACTTATTGTCATTGGCAAGATGACCAATTTTCACACATCTATAACATTTGGGAAGAAAACTATTATTCTTTTCAGGCTTATAATAGTTTGTTTTCTTAGGATTCTTTTCCTTGGAGGAATTCTTTACCAAATGAACTACATCCCCCTTAGATTCATGTTTTGTGATGACTTCTACACATTTCAACGAGTGCTCAATCTGTTTCGCCGTTATAAGTACTTCATCTAATGAGGGATCATCTCTTTGCCATAAATCATCTCTCACTTTTTCCATGTTACAGCCTAGCATGAATTGGTCTCTTATTCTTTCTTCTATTAATGCAGCAAACTTGCAGGATGAACCTAACTTTCTTAAGGCAGTGACATAATTTTCTACTGACTCCATCATTTTGAGTCCTGCGACCAAAATGATAGCACTATAAAATAGTGGTTACTTTAGGTAAGTAAAGTCTATCAATTTTCAACATACATATTTCATATTCATTTAATTCTCTCCCACTATCTCTGGTAAATGATCAAATGCTTCCTGCCCTTCCGGAGCTAGACAGTGTAGCAGAAGAGCCGTTTTTCTCTCAGCACTGAGAGAGGTACCACAAACCTTTGCATATCGTTCGAACACTTTCCTCCACTTTTGCCATTTGATGGGAGGATCCCCTGGAGATGTTAGAAAGAATTGAGGTGCCGTAACGTTTTGCTTGGTAAGGCAAATAAGTAAAAAAAAAAAAAATGATGATAACATTTTAAAAATTGCATTATATAGAGCAAAGTACCAGAACAATAGGCAATTAAATGTTCAAAAACCAGAACAATAGGCAATTAAATGTTCAATAAGTGAAGTGACTAAATTTTACATGAATATCACAGAGTACTCGGTCAGATAGAAACAGCCTTAAATAAAATAAACACTTGCTTCCATAAATAATGTGTACATCACTGAAATCGTTATGAATGTAGAACAAATGAGTTAAAATCCTAAATAGAAATGTGCATCATAAAGTGTGCGCATCACTGAAGTTCCGAATAAATGCGCAATGTAATCCAAAGTGTGCGCATCACTTTATCTCAATGTGTTGAAGTGTGCGCATCACTGGAATTTACGAAGCATGCACAATATAACTAAGTGTGCGCATCACTGTAACTCAATGGGTTGACGTAGAAGACAGAAGATACATCAAGAACCAAGATGTTGTGACAAAACAATTGTAATAAGCAGTCTGTCTTCTAAAGGATTTGGAAATACTCTGAACGTACTCTGTGCTAGACACGCAAGGTGTGTGTGTCACCGCAGACAAGCAACACAAGGAGAATCCCTTCAATCTTATCCAATATGGCCGCCACGTTGGGCACGTAGCGTGTGAAGCGCAGCGTGGCATGTGGGCGTCACTCCTTCAGACAACGCTGATGCACAGATGAAGACACTGGGAGCACGTCATAGAGATAGAATCGCCAGAAACAATGAGGCACGAGTTGCCAATGTCTCGTGAAAAGACTCGCGCTGAGACAGTCTTGTGGGGTAAGTGAAGGCCGTGCGCCCGAACGTGTTTTCTTTTAAGTTTATAACGTAAGGATGAGCCCGCGCCGAAACCTCCCAACCCCTAATAATATTTGTAAAAAGGGGTGAGTTTACGCGGCGAGGGCTCCCAATCCCAGAAACACCAGACACAATGCCCCCGGGGAGATCCTACCACATTTGTGAAATAAGTGAAGGACAGACAGCTTGTCTTTTAAAAGTAATAATAGCAGTAACAAAGTCAAAACAAAACTCACGTATGCCGTTCAAATAGATGATATCCAGTGCAGGCATGTGAAGTGAAGTTCTGCAGTGTAGACTTTTGCGGTCGTGTGCTGTGGAAATAACGATGTTGGGACCCTGAATCTTTGTAATTAAAAGATATACACAAAAATAATACGCTGGGGTCGCATCTTTCGCTCGTCGCTAGTGTAAAGTAGAAGATTCTTAAATAAAGAGGAGTCCAGAGTTGAGGAGGAAGTAAGGTTTAATCCAAGTTAAAGGGTCCCATCCATCCAGCAAGGCTGTCCTACATCAACTGACTCTGACTTGAATAATTCTCATCACAAGGTTCTATCACCATGGTGCTGATCAAGTATATTCACCATGTAGGGATAAATGCCACAATACCACAAAATGCCCTTATGTATCTTGGGTGATCTGTAGAAATAAGAGATCTTGGGGTGGTCATTAACCAAAAAGTCCACTTTGCTTTTAGTCACTCAGACTCAGCAATGTCTCTGCTTAGTTTACTAAGTAGTGGATCTTTGCTGTCTCTCAGTAGCATTTGTAAATGACCGCCTGCTTGGCTGTTATATATAAATTATTTTGGCTCCCTCTCCACCGTTGGGATGGAGTGATTTTCTCCATGGTGGACCCACGGGCCATCCGCATTAAACTTAAACCAGGCCCTCTATCCGTTCCTCTTATGAGTTTTGTGGCTTATTGGGACTTAAAATTATTCTGATATCTGACTATGTACTGTGCATCTGAGCCTTCATGGCATATATTTAGCATTTCTCTGTATTGCCTATTTTGAGATTTTATAATCAAACTCTTTAACTTTATAATGATCTAGAACTACGTTATTGAGTGGTCTCAGTCACTATTTTTCTTACTCTAAGCTAATTTGTGGGGTCTAATGCCAATAAAGGTGGTGACTCTTACCTCAAGCGTGCTGGAGCTTAGCCGCCGGAAGTAAATTTTGGGTTGATAAAAATATCAGGGTTTAGTAAAATATTAGGGTTTAGCCCCCACAATAGGAAAGTCGCTGCTGCCCTCCTAGAGCGACAGGAATTTCTTTCTGCTACAGTAGGTGTCACCTTTTCCCTGTCCCAGCATGCGTGTCACTTTAGTACTTGTTAGAAAAATGAATGTGAAATACATCGGTATGACAATCAAGTGTAGGATGGGTGCAGAATTGAAGACCCTCCGAGCTCACTTTGCCTCTTGTAGATAGCAATAATTCGTAAGACGCCTCTTGAACTGGACATGGCTGTGATGTCCGCTCTTGAGGCAGTGTGGGAAACAGTAGAACTCGGAGGACTCCTGAAGAAAATGCTGCATTCTCAGGATTGATGTGTTGTGGTCAGTTAAATAATGGTAGCTGAGGGGCTGTTGTTGTAATACACTGGAAGTGTCAGTGAAGCTAAAGTTGGTTAATCACAGTGTCGTCCTCCCCCCCCCCCTTTTTTGATCTTTTGATTAAGCAGTTCAACATATTTTGACGAATTGAAACAAACAAAAACCCCTCCCCCGCATGTTGCGGAGGGCAAACATTCCATACGATATTAATCACACTCTTGGATATAGGGTGGTAACATACATAACAGCCAAGAGTTAGTTTCCCCATCGCTGCCATATCCCAGCAGCCCTCCCGCTGGACTTCCCCGGGCCCCTCCCCCTCTTCTAAGACACCCCTGACCCTCCCACAAGCAAGCATAGGGAGGCTGGACGCCATGTACCAGTCCTCTGCAAGTTCCTGCCATGGGCCCCACATCTTGACATGTTTTTGGGGTAACCTCTTGCATGGTAGATGTGTTATTCCACTTGCCTACACCACTCCATATTGGAGACCTATTCCCATGCAGTTGGTGGTGCCGTCCCCTCCAGTGTATCATTATGTTATGCCTTGTGCCCGCCAGGGCTATATTGCAGAGAGCCAGCATATACCTGTCTAGGGTTACCTCTCCCCAGTTTCCCAAGAGTACCAATCTGAGGCTGAGCCCTAAAGTGTCTCCAATCGCTTGCGCCAATCTATTTTGTACAGCAGACCAAAACCTGGTCAGTCTTGGACAAGACCAGACCATGTGCATCAGAGTAACACGTTGGCCACATCCTCTACGGCATTGGTCAGTATCCGCCACCCCAATTGCATGTAACCTTGCTGGCAAAATACGCCCTCTGTACTAGCTTTAGCTTTATCAGATGGAACCTGCCCCGAATTGCCACCTCCCTGATATATTGGCATGCGATGCCCCAGTCCTCTTCCTCCATTTTACCATGGCCATGAGTCCGTGGCAGCTCATCTTTAAGGTCTGCCATCTTCACCCAAAGCTTTCTATGCTTTATTGTATTGCCTTTTAAATCTTTGAATCTATTTTGGCGCCAATAATAATACGAAACGCACACAGTGTGGGGAATTCTGTATCGATATGTGCAAGTAACAAGGCTTTCAGTTCAGCTAACTGTGTAGTGCAGTCCCTGAGGGACTGCAAGTTTTTTGTGGTTGAAATTGTAGTGTAGTTCCTAAAAATCCATAGGATCTGTGCGTTTAGACAATATAAACTAAGGGGTTGGTGTCCAGACTGATTTTAGACACCCCCAAAGGATATGTTAGTCTGTAGACCAGCTAGCTCACAGTGCCACCATAAGCCCCCTAACCTTACCAAGGAGCAAATAGTTTCTGACGACTATCAAACATGACAACCCTTGATCCTTAAGGGATAGTGGAAACAGTACAGTACTTTTCGCTCAGTCAATCGTGCTCACTTAGTCTCAGAGAGATACACAGAATAAACGATGGGGACGTTTTCAATAAGCATTTATTGAACCAGCGTCATTCTAGTATAAAACCTATGTGCTGTGACAACCATTAGACAGAAACAGATGTATAAGATTACAAGCACCAACAGAGTAAATAAAAGGTAGAATTCTGCCATGGTGCTAAAACAGTGAATATATGCAGACATATAGATACATGACAGTAATCAAGCGTACTCCTACGATGCAAACACTACCTAAGTGTACGTAGAATGTATGCAGGTGTAGAGCCAAGAATCCCCTAGGAAAGAGCCAACCCCATTACCTGATGGGAGAGCAAAGGACCCCCGTCTTGGTCTTGAGTTGGACACCCTGCAAGGAAAGTCAGGCCGTTGCGTTTTGTAGCTTCTGCAGGCCGGGACCTCAGCGTCTAGTGTCAGCATGAAGCTTCTCCTCTGCCTATCTAGTCTTGGTATGGTTCTTTAATACTATAAAGGTAGCCTCGGGGTTCCTTACACAATTTATATGTTAGTACAATTATGCAAACGAGCCTAGAACACTACCTGTGATTATGCAAAGCAGTTCTTTTGCCCTAGGATGAAGATGACCATGACTTTTGCACAGAGTATGTTCATGCTGTTATGTACATCATGTGCAGGGAGTTTTCTAAGAATCCTCATGCATAATAAATGAGGCTAGTTTCCAAGAAACTGATCGACATTTATTCAGCACATAAGTGGGTAAAAAGTCAGTGCTAGAACCGTTATGCAGAGCACGGTAGGACAAATGTAGGTAAAAGGTTGTCTAGCTACCTAGGCCTAGACTGTAGTACATTGGGGTACATAACAGAATTTTCCATCCAACATCACACCAAGAAGAGTGGCGCACGTCGCTGAATATTGGTGCTTGGTATCTATAGCAGGTTAGGCTGAACCATCGGCATACACATGTATTTATACTGCTCACGAGGCAAAATATTGCTGGACATGGGAAAAACATGCTCATATTGAAGAAATTCTTGTGTCTGTAAAGTCCTGTCAAAGATGAAGTATACATCAACAGCTGTTAGGGATGTTGCCCATTGTATCTATCTAGGATGGAGAGCTTTAACGTTAGGAATGCTTGCTTTGGTAACGGCTTCTAAGTCTGGAATGGGAGTAATGACAATAACGCGTTTCCCTTGTGCAAGTGGCCACTTTTTAAGTATAGCCATCCGCACCGCAGTCAATATTTTTTCAGTAGATGCAAAATGCATTTCTGCAGTGGAATTTAAATGCGATTTATATGGAATTGGCACTGTTTCACCTTCATTAAAAGTGACATAGGTAAAGCCATTGGCACCCGCAGCTATACGGATGACCAGGTTTGTTGTATTGACAAGTGTATGCAAGTGAAGTGTTGCAAGCAAGTCAGATTGTAGTGATCTGAGTAGGTCTGTGTGTTCTGATGTTCAATGAGAACTGGAAAAATCAAGATGAATCAATTCATATGATGATTAAATGCGTTGTGCATAATTTGGTATGTGGGTTCTGCCAAAATTAAGAAATCCTAACAAGGATTGCAGTTTCGGTAGAGTGTTTGGAGGCTAAAGCAGAACACACTTTTCAAGGAAGTGTTGCACAGCTTTTTCCTTGTTTTTTTTTTTTTTTTGTGTGTTTTTTTTTTTTGTTTGATCTGTTTATTGACTTATAATGAGGAAGATACATAATCACAGCACATAGATGAGTAAGGTATTAACACAGGTGTATCCTGACATATCGCTGCAGTAATTGGAAATATTAGAAACCTTCATATAGCTTAATTCGCCTGATCGCTGCTACAGTGGCATGACATACAATTTTGTTAACTTATGCAACCCATGCTTGTTTTCCTGTTATATATCAACAATCTCATCTGCCTTAGTAAAGCCGAAGGAGAGACTTTGCCTTGAAAATTGCCTTACAGTGTTCTGTTAACTTCAAGCATATATGTAAATTCCACACATCCGGGTGAACCGGTCAGTCAAGTAAGAGCAAAGGATAAGTATTAATAATTCTAATCAAATATAAGAGATCAATGAACATTTAAACAGAAAAGCAGACTAACAACAGGCTTGTTTACACTCAAGGCATCATCCCCAAGACAATCAGTAGGTGCGTCTGATACACTATAATACAGTCAGTGGCGGCTCCTCCGCTAATTAGGGTGGGGGCATTGGCATGCCCGTTTTGGTCAGCCCCCACTCTAATTAAAATTTGCCCAAAAAACTCCCTGGCACCTAGTGGGCTTTTTGCCCCCCCCCTGGGGGGCATTAGCGTCACATACACTTGTGTGGCAGGATTGCGGTGTCTCCATATGTTCACCGCGATACAAAAGGGGATGATGGACGGAACGTTTGAGCCAATCAAACACTCACCCCCAGTCAACTGATCTGGGTTTAATCCATCATCATTCTTTAGCTCACTCCACCACCCCAGTTCAGACATGGCCATATGCAAATCAGTCTGACCCCGTGCCTCATGGGAACAGTCCAGCCCGAACTGCCAAGCCATGTCTTCCCTGGACCGGAAACAAGCATCCTAGGACCGGTTTCTGGCATTTCAGCCGTCATCAGCCAGGCTTGCTTGAATCCAGTGGCAAAGTGAGCAAGGGACCCACGTCTGGGCATCACCCGCCAACTTAGGGCGACCAAAGCGATACAAAAGGGGATGATGGACGGAACGTTTGAGCCAATCAAACACTCACCCCCAGTCAACTGATCTGGGTTTAATCCATCATCATTCTTTAGCTCACTCCACCACCCCAGTTCAGACATGGCCATATGCAAATCAGTCTGACCCCGTGCCTAAGTTGGCGGGGGTATGCCCAGACGTGGGTCCCTTGCTCACTTTGCCACTGGATTCAAGCAAGCCTGGCTGATGACGGCTGAAATGCCAGAAACTGGTCCTAGGATGCTTGTTTCCGGTCCCGGGAAGACATGGCTTGGCAGTTCGGGCTGGACTGTTCCCATGAGGCACAGGGTCAGACTGATTTGCATATGGCCATGTCTGAACTGGGGTGGTGGAGTGAGCTAAAGAATGATGATGGATTAAACCCAGATCAGATGACTGGGGGTGAGTGTTTGATTGGCTCAAGCGTCCCGTCCATCATCCCCTTTTGTATCCATATGTTCACCAGCGCCCATTTTTTTGTTTTGTCCAGTCCCTGAACTTCGAGGCGCCAGTAGATGCCATTGTGCCTCTCAGTGGTGGGAATGAACAGTCTAGGTCCATGTCCAACACGCTGTTAAAGTCTCCCCCTATCACCTAGGGCAGGTCACTCCATTTGGAGAGTATCTGCGACAATGAACACCAGAAGGGCCCCTGGTCTGTATTAGGCGCATATATAGTGCCTAGCAAGAGGTGTCTACCATCTAGTCTGCCTTTTAGAAAAACGTATCTCCCTTCTGCATCTGTTACCACCTCTTCTACCAAAAGGGGAGTGCCCGGAAGGGCCCAGACCAGCACTCCGCTAGCAAATGCTGAGTAGCTTGTCGCAAATATGTCCCCTCCGTCTACGCTGCAGCTTGTTTGTCTCGAAGTGTGTTAAGTGGGATTATTGTAGAAGAGCTATCTGCATGTTATGAGTATACTGCGTATGTGCGGGAGGGGGTGCGTAAGCCCCGAACGTTCCAGGGCATAATACGTTGTGGTGTCGTGATGTGTCCATGTCTAAGCCAATAAGTTGCGAGGGGTAGGGATCATTCATGTGATCATGCTTAAAGTTAACACCTAGGGTCAGCAGAAAGTGCACGCAGCGGAGCCTGAACGAACTTAACTTAAAACGTGATGCCTACATGGCAAGTTTGTAATACCAAAAGAGCGGTCCTCGCAAACGGGAAAGGGCTCTCCAAACCAGAGTATATGCTACACTAATCAAACGGAACCCCAAAAGTATGTGGGTGTGAGGGCACGTAGCTTTGCAAAGCATTCAGATGCAGCATATCCGCCCAGTAGCGAGAAAATGAAGGACCTCCAGCGACATCTCAACCTTGTGTCAGGAAAACAATTCCCCCTTCACCCTTCCACTGGGGTAAGCCAGTATTCCCATCGCCCCCCCATGCCAACACCAGTCAAACATATAAGTGACATATCAATGCCTAGTGATCCGCATACAGACAGGCAAAGATGCAGTAATAAGCAAGTGGCTTTAAAGGATATATTGTATATCAAATAATTCCATCAGACGTCTGTGGGGTGATATCCAATCAGTGAGTTAGTGTCTGATGGACATACCACTGAGGAGCCCTTGTCTCCAGATGATCTGACTGATACTACGTCTCTGTCAGATTCTTTAGCCAGATCCGAAAACCGTTCTGCCTCCCTGACAGCCGGTTGACGTTCCTTAATTATTTGTTCTAGGTTTGGGACTGCAGTCAGTTTAGGTGCACGGTTTCTTCTCTGCTGTCTGTCGCTCAAGGGATTTTACCACGTCTCCTCGCTCTCCTCCCCTGCCAGCTGGCCGGGGACCAGTACATTTTCCAGATGTGTCCTGCCAATCCCATGTGTCTTGCGGCGTGTCAAAGAACCGAGCCTTACCTTCAGCCACTATGCGCAGTCTCACAGGGAAGAGCAAGGAATATTTGATGTCAAGTTGTCGAAGTTGCTGCTTTACTGCTAAGAACGAGCTGCATTGGTGCTGTACTCCTATAGTATAATCCAGGAAAAACATCACTGTAGCATTCTCCACTCACAGCAAAGCTTTTTCCTTCATGTGTAAGTTCGTAACCTAAAAATAGGACACTTAGAAATGCGATTTTAGATTTCTTGAATTTGCGCTTGTAGCCATATTCTGTGAATCCCAATATTATGCGATCCACTCTGACCAAATGTTATTTAACTCATCGTCCATCAGGTAGATATGATCTCAGAGGACAACGCGTCCGCGTCAATATCTTGTAGAATTGCCACTGTGGATGCAGCAAACAGTCCAGGACTGTTCTTCTACCCCATAGGGAGTTGTGAAAAATGACGCTGAAAGCCCAGCGCCAAGAAGGCAGTCCAGTATCTGCTTTCAGGTGCTGTATTTTGACAGAAAAAACATTGGAAATGTCTAAGGTTTTTTTGTATTTCTTGCGAACTATATTATTTATAAGTGTTGTACGGTGTTTATTTTAAATTGCAAAGTGAGTGTATGACTGTTTAAATGTCTGTAGTCCAAGATTATGCGATGTGAATGATCCGGTTTCAAAACTGGAAAAAGGGGCTTATTCATTTGAGAGCGACAGGGTTCCATTACTCCCTGGTACTCCATCTGGGAGAGTGTTTCTCGAACAGGAGCTTTAGCATCCTGTTTTTTGGGATATTGTGGTTGCACTTGAAGTATAGGCATTATATGATAAGGATAATCTTATCCCAGCCCACATGATTGCGATAATAAACTGGGGCACTAGCAAGAGCCTATTCTGCAGCATAGGCTTGTTTGACCTTGTCCGGTACAAGCGCAGAAAAACATGGGAGTATTACATCCTCACCCTGTGGGGATGTCTGGACAAGCTATGGGGGCCAATCAACCTCCGCTAAGAGAATGTCGTATGATCAAGTCAAATTTTCCCAGAATATTACTTTAATGGTGTGCTGAATGCCACCTCAGTTTGTAGATCTAAATTATATGAGCTGTCTTGAAGGGCTACGCGGCTGTCCGGGGTTTCAACTGTAAAGAAGTTATCAGTTGCTGTTGCTGCCAGAAACTCCTGGAGATTCCGGCGCACTGTAGTAACATCACAGCACTGTCGAGGTGAGTCACCGCCCACCTCCTGTTCAGAAGAGTTCCCAGTATTTGTTCCATATTTTGCAGTTACAGCAGCAACTTTCTTTTTCTGAAATTGGGGTTAAAATTGTGGAGGTTTCTCCTCCTTCTTTATCTGCAGGTCAGATGAGTGTTGTGAGTCCCTCTTCTGTTTCACGTACTCTTCCTGTCTGCGGTCAGAACACCCTCCTCTCTTGTATTGTTTTTCTGGTGAGTCCTGAAAGGAGCGAGAAGGACTAGTGTCAGAAAGCTGATACCTATCAGGTGCTTTCAACAGTGTGTGATCACACAAATTATAGCGTCTGTCGGAGGACTCCGGAGGCAGAGATCCCCATTGAGCTTTATCTTTTTCTCTAGGTTTGGGTTTGTCCCATCATTTTTTAACAAACTCCAGGTTCCTCCTGGCAGTATCCTTGTCGGGACTTGGTTTGACAAGTTTAGCTTTACTGGGTATGGTTCCCAAATTAGTGCATCCTATAAAAGTATATGCTTTAGCGATAATTATAGGAAGCTCGTGTTCCTGGTTGAGCGGTGCAAACTACGAGAGCTGCTGGCATAAAGCCAGATAAGCTGCTTCACCTTTAATGTTAGACAGAATCATTGTGGAGACTATGGGAAAGTTTCCCATGAATTTCATCCCCTAATCCAGGGCAGCAGCTGGTCCAGGTACATTCTGAATTTGTCTTAACACCTTCGGCAAGACTGACCTAGATAGAGTACCATGTGTGATGTTATAGACTGCAGCAAAGACTGTGCCCCAAGTGGCACAGTCACCTATTATGGGAACCATCCCATGAGGTAAGCACATAGTCAATATTCTGTGCTTGCCTTATGGTCCCGTAAGGGGAAACGCGGCTCCAAGTTGATCATTTTTTTCTTTTTTCTTTTTTTAGGTCAAGCCTAGGCTGCACGCCTGCACGGTCTCTCGCACTTCTGTATTCTACTCTGGGGGCTTATACCACGCCCACCACTTTCCATTTGTTCCTTTTTGTGCCTTTCTAAATTTGTTTCTTTTCAGTCGTGAAATGTTGCTCTTTGTCCCGGCTTTGGGTGTGTTTTTCACTTTCATGGGGACTGCCCCCGTTACATGTCCCCTTATTCTTTGATTTATTTATTGTTTCTTTGGCACACTATTTCTTTGATTGAATTGGCCCTGCATCGTTTCTTGCTTGCCCGTGGCCACTCTTCTTCTTGTCCCGCAACCCGCACCGTTTATTGCAAGCCTCTGGCCTGCGCGGTCAGGGTTGGTCCTTGACTCTGGCATGGCATTCAGTCGCTGATATCTGCATAGTCTGTTTATTGTCAGCCCTCCACCTCTGAGCTGCTCACGCAGGTGATAGTGGAAGGCTCACCTGTCTGGTGTGACCCAGGCTCATGGTCGCGAGTTCCTGCTGGTGCTGGCATACATTAGTAATAATATTAGTAGTGTTGTGTCAACAGAAGTGCATCCCACAAACCGACTTGTTTCATGGCTACTGAGTGGCATCCAGCCCAGCTGGAGTGAACCCAGAAGGACGAAAAGTCGGACACTCCATGATCGACGCAAAGCTCTAATCTTCAAGCAGCACAGATCTCTGCTGCGTACGCTTAACGCATTGACCTATCTAATCGGAATGTATCATTCAGTACGTGTTATCTGCCATTGTAGCTGAAACCGCTCCAATAGAAGGTGTTTTGGAGGGGGCAGGGACATGCACACACAACTGACGCCCTTCTTCCCTCCCTTTCTTTGTCCCTCTATCCTCCTTCCCTAACCTCTCGAAGGACACACTTCTCGCTGCATTCTCGTCTCTGCCCCACGCAGCTCTGGGGAAAGCACTGAGATTCAATTGTCTGCGGCAATTTGCCTGCGAGCTAAAGCTCTGCAGCCTGAATGTAATAATGGCAGGTAATAACTGTCCTGTCCCCTCAGCCCAGACTAATCTCCTGGCCTGCATACGGTCACACGTGGTGCCCGTGGCTGAGGGGGCTGTCCTCCCACATTGCTCTCCTCAGGTTGCATTTCTGCTTTATAATTGGAGCTGTGTGCTCTCCTCTGATGGGGATGGTATGAGTTTTCCATCTGACTCCGTGAACTGTGCACGCAGCGCGTGATAATGTGACAATATGTCGAGTGTGAACTCGCATCTCCACAACGTAGAAATATGTATTCACTTTGCCGTAATACAAAGTTTTGGTGTTTTCCTTTATCTGCTCCTAGTCCCCACCATTTTTCTTTAGTTTTACAGTGAATAGTACAGCGGCTCAGCCAAGGGACTTATACTGTCTTCTTTTCTTTTTGCTTTGAGAAACTTTCCTTCACTCAGACCTCAATGGACAGTCATCTGGGTCCTAATAGGGATGACAATCAGGGCCTTAGCTATGGCGATGATGTAATCGCCGAGATTTTGAAGACCCCATCACTGCTAGGGGCTGATAGCAGTACACCAACATGCAGCAATCAGAGTGATTTGAACCCCTTAACGGCTCTAAAAAAACAAGTCAAGATAGCCCTACATGTGGCTATCATGACTGAATATCTTAGGGCTAACATCGCAGCAAACGGCCTTCTAGTGGCCATAGCACCTCGCCTATTTCTTGATGATATATTTAGGCCTGAATGGAGCCAGATCGCGTGGAAATATACACGCAACTGGCTCGTCTTGATCATTAATACGGCTAAACGCCTGTCGCAGGCCTTAATCATAAAAATCCAGATTGCAGAGAATGCATTACAAGCAGTAATAGGTATCTCATTGTTCAAATCTCGTCTAGCTGAGATTAATGCAGAGATGAGCGAGCATAAAAACTACATTGTGCAACAAAAGATCAGAGCTCCAAAAACACATTAGGAGATTCGATAAGGAGAGAGTGTCCCCCTATCAAAGACTACTAACAACCACCAGGGTAGGAGGGGGGAGGACAACCTCTCTTCTGACGATGGCTCGACGTCTTCACGAAAATCTAACTACTCTTCCAATAGCAATTCAAGCAGTGGCAGTTGGGACAGCAACGTAATCCATCAGGGTTTACTTCCACCACCACATATTGGTGACAGTGGTATGAGTTGCCATGCTCACAAGTGAGCCCTGGTACGGTTGAAGGAGTAAATATTGAAAGTTTTTTCAGTAGCATGATCTGTCATGCCAGGGTTGTGGAATTCTTTTAAATAATCCACTTGTCCAAGGGGCAAAATGCTATAGAAATCTTCATGTCCTGTAAAGTAATACACTTGTCTCACCTGCTCTGTGAATCAATTATACGGGTTGGGACACAAAGAGTCTTATTTACTATTAATGAAACTGACCAATGGTTTGCAAAAATAAAAAATTAAAACCTCATTTTATACTGGAAAAAGTGGCAGTACTGTTATTCGCTCACCAAGTAGTGAGACTCAACACTAAAAGATCTTGAATTATTAACTTTAGGTGCTGTACTTTGATCACGCCAAAAACCAAAGGTGCAACTCCTTTGCATGGGAAGGAGTTGCAGTAAGATCATCATACTAAGAATGACTGTCAGTCAGTTATGACAGTAGGGGCCTCACAAGGCTGTTCACATGCTGTTACAGTACTAAAATGAAATAAAAACAAAGGAAGTTTGAAAATATGAGCATCCAGTAGATCATAGGTGTGTAAACACATGAGACATAATTTTCTTTGCAATAAGGTAAGCTTTTACAATGGATGTAAATGAATTTAACTGACACAGAATTAAGAACGTTTTCAGATGAAGATTAGAAATCCTATTCTGGGCAAGAACTATCTACCCTTTTCTTTAAATACTACCTTACTACCACCAATATTCTAAAACTTTATCCCACTGGACTGTCAACTGGTTAAGGTTGTGGTGTTAGGCCCCACTCAAGTTCACAGCTCAATCTATGCCTGTCATTCTTGCTCTCTGATTAGGTCTGTGTTTTCTCTTGTGATTTGTGACCTCTTCAAAGAGTGCTGGACAGTTTCTACAATTTGCGTGTCTACTCTGGTAGTACCATCGTTGAAAGGAACAATGTCTTGATTGATCTGAGCCTTCTCATGTTTTATCCATTTCACTTTTGCATGAGGCAGCAAAGATTATTACATTCTGTGTTCAATCACAGTAGCGAGTTAGACTACCTTCCACTGTGTTTTTCTCTCAAATACAAACACAAGGAGATGATGGACGGAGTGCTAAAACTTTTCAGACACTCACCCCCAGTCACAGATCTGGGTTGAATCCATCATCGTTCTTTAGCTCACTTCGCCACCCCAGTTCAGACACAGCTATATGCAAATCAGTTTTTACCCTGTGCCTCATGGGAACAGTCCAGCCCGAACTGCCAAGCCATGTCTTCCCTGGACCGGAAACAAGCATCCTGGGGCCGGTTTCGGGCTAACAGCCCTTATCAGCCAGGCTAGCTTGAATCCAAATCTCTCAAATACAGCACTGAAATGTTTCTTGTAATTATTTTGGTTGTCCTTCATCTAATAGCTGTTTTTGTGCCCTATTTCTTCTATATCAGTCAAGGGCTTTTGAAACTGTCCAAAATGCTACTGTTTGCCATGTTCTCCATAAGATCGCAAGTTGAGGCATTTCTTTACAGTGTGTGCGTTTTCTTTTGGTTGAGTGAGTTCAAATGCTATGCGTACTTTATCAGCTATGCACGTACTTTGTGTTGTGGTGTTTCTCAGTATTCCGCTCTGTCACCAAGCCTGTTTATCTCCTATATTGACCTCAAGTGCACCTCATCCCTTCACGTGGTTTCCATTTTCACATTTATGGTGAGTCCCTCGGCAGACCTATTTAGACAGTTTATGATGAAGGTTAGTGTTGGATAGATACCCATTGGCTTAGATTGAATACCTTTAGAACTGAAGTAATGATGGTTTTTACTTGTGTTGAATTGTGGGCAATTACGACGAGGCAGAGCTGGATCTGGTGTCTTGGATCTCTGCACTCTCCTTAACATGTTTAATTCAGCTAAAGCTGTTAGCAAGATTAATTTGTTTCTACATTATTCATTTACTACTGCTATTGGTTTGCGAATGGATTACAGTAATTACTACATCTTGGCCTCGTAAAAGGCTTTTTCCTTTGGGTGCTACAGAACTCTGCAGCTTAAACTTTTTGACGCTCATAAATTTGCACTAGCAAAGCATATTCTGGACAAACTTCATTGGTTTTCTTTTGCCATTTGCCTTTATTTTAATGTACTGTGGATTGTGCATAAATCTCTTAAAAAACATGGAAGGTGTATCACCAGTCTCGTCTTGCACTCAGCTAACCAAGGTTTACTTTTGGTGCTGTGAAGGATGGAATTTTAAGCAGTTACCTGGTTTTCACAGCCTATCTTGAATGGAAGTCGTTTTTTGGAGAATGTGGAATCTGAGCATTGCACCTATTGAGAGGGTTATTGGATTGGAATCCTCTGGTGCTTTAGGCTCCTACGACAGTATGTTTAATACTTTTAGATTGCGACAAGCATTAGGTTTTGCATTTAGCTTCCCAACTGAATATGGTGATCGGAAGCAAATATGCATCATGATGATCTGCTATTGGTTGTCATATATTCATACTCTTTTTTTTTAAATTTTTTATTTAGGTCGAGCCTAGCGCAGCGCGCATGCGCTGCTCTATGGGGAGGCCTCTTGGAATCACTCCAGACTTTCTCGAAACTTGTCAGTGTGGTTTTTCAACTTCCACACATTCTATTGGCCTTTGCGTGTGGCTTTCAAAAATGAAAGCACGCAATTGGCCAAAGGCGGGTGCATGTCCCACCTTTTCTGTAAATGTTCACTCCCACTGCATCCAGCTGTCGGGAGCGAGCAGCGGCGCCAGCTGCATTCCTCGTTGTGGATCATTAAACACAGCGCGGTTGCTTTCAGTTTAGCGGCCGCGCTTGTTTTTTCCACTCCCCACCTCACTCCCACGGCATTGAGCTGCCTGGAGCGAGCAGCGGCGCGCAGGGTGCCAGCTGCATTCCTCGTCATGGATCATTAAACACAGCGCGGTCGCTTTCAGTTTAGCGGCCGCGCTTGTTTTTTTCACTCCCCACCTCTCCTCTCTGACCATGCCTCCCTCCTCTCCTTCCGCCCCCGCAGCCTCTCGACCTTCTCCAGCAGTTTCACATCCGTATTCTCTCACTTCCACCTCTTTTCTCGGTGTGATTTCCCTTTACATCTTCAATTAATGCCCCCATACGCCTTCCCCTCACCCTCATTCCCCCTGCCCACTCATGTTAACTCAGTCTTTACTTCCGCTCACAAATTCCTACCTCGGCTCTGCCTTGCCCCCCTCGGCTTCCCTCTATCCCCCTAAGTTCTCTCTCACCCCCACAGCCGTAGATGCTTTCCTCGCCCACTTCACAACCCCTAACTTCCCCTCCCACGTCGCTTCTACGAAACTACTCCGCACTACCCTTTTACCCCTCACCCAGAAAATGTATTCTAACTACCTTCCACACATTCCCTCCCGCACTCCCTTTCGCTGCCCTCCAGTACTCATTTGCCCCCGACACTCCAATTCTTTGCTTGAGCCCTATCTTGCCTCCACAACCCTCACTGGGTCCCCATCTCACTTCCACGCCCCTCCCCTCGTGCATTTACCCCCTCCTTTTACTACCCGCCCCATCCTCACCGCCCCACTTCGCCTCCCTCATTCCTCATCTCCTCCTTTACCACCTCCCCACATCCTTCATAGCCACGCCCATTCCTTCACTCACCTTCACCCTCTTTACTCTCCATTCCCTGTTCCACCAGCCATCAATCACCCCTTCTTGCCCTCGTTCATCCCCAGCTCTCTTCCACTAAGATCCACTCATCCCTTTCTCCCCCATCATACTAACTTACTCCACGCCCACTCATTCCTTCACCCATACTGTGTCCTCGGTGTTGTACGTGTAGCACGTGCTCCACGTTTACCTTGTATTGTGTTCTTAACTCTGTGTACTCTCTTCTACTGGTACTTGATTTACGTGTACTCGGATGTTTCTATGTCTTTTCACCCTTTTTAAACGCGCTACCACCACCTGAATGACTTCCATATCGACCTTGCATGCTGTACGTGTACTCTGTGCTGTGTGGCAGTCGTGTGCGCGTGCTTTGTGCTCGGCATGTTTTCTGTGCAATATACTACTACCTTGTGTTTCGTGGCCTGCCTTGTTCTGTGGTCTCGGTGCTATACATCTACCGCCCTCTTACCTGTGTTTTACATGCACCCTTTCTACCCCGCGCTTTGCGTACACTAAGCTCTAAGTATGTATTGCCACAACAGGGCCCTACTGTGAACTCTGCTGTGCATATATTTTACAACATATTGCCATGTGCTCCATGTGTGGTGTATATTTTGTGTTCTGCACTTACTCTGTGATATACACACATGCCCTGTGCTCAACTTACACCATGTTTCCCGGGTTTTACATGTATATGTGCTCACTGCAGGGGACTGTATTCAACCTCATGGTCACAGGTCCAAATCCCGGCAAATTCACTCCGCCTTTCATCCTTTCTGAGGTCGAGAAAATGAGTACTATTGAGTTGGGTAACCAGTAGACGTCTGTTATTCAGCGCCAAGATGCCCCTTTGCGGGTGAAAGTGCGCTTTACAAATACACATTATATTATGTTACTATGATGAACTGCCCCCACCTAACAAAAACTATAACAAAAAAAGCATTAGAACAGGCAGGGAAAAATTGACAGCATTGCATAAATAAAAACACTAGAACACATTTTTGGTGTTAATTCTGGTTTTTATTAGGGTACTTCAGTTGTATATAATGTTTTCTAGGTTATATATATAAGGTGACAAAAATGGTTATAACACTTTTTTTATTATAACTTATAACTTTTAAACATGCTGCACAACATTCACAATGCTCTACAACACATATTAAAAACGTTAACAAAGCCAATAGCTCTGTCTAAACACTTATAAGGCCCCAAAGGCGAGACCTATTGGCTATGCCAATGCTTGTTTCATAAAGCTGTAGCACAGTACCCTGACAACTGTGTTGGAACACAGTCTTCACCTCTACATACAGGGTCTTCCCAAACACCAGATACGTGCATACAGCCCCCAGCACAGTCTGCCGATACACACACCCTCTAGCGAAAGAGAGACCTTGCAGAGAATGACGTGCATACACATTATGCAGACACACAGACCCACTGTGCAGGTACACAATGCAGGTACACACACACTGTGTGCACACAAACTGTGCGCACACAAACTGCGCGCGCACACACACACACACACTGCTCACTCGCGCGCGCACACACTGTGCTCACTCGCGCACACACTGGGCACACACACACACACACACACACACGGCACACACACACTGGGCACACACACACACACACTGGGCACACACACACACACTGGGCACATACACACACTGGACACACACACACGACACACACATACACATACACACTGTACGCACGCACACACACTGTACGCACACACACACACACACTGTGCACACACGCACACACACACACACACTGTGCACACACACACACACACACACACACACACACACACACACTGTACGCACACACACATATCCTAATGAGACAAATGCAACCACTCCCATACATTGCAGAGGGAGACATCTGACAGGCACACATACTCGGCTGACTCACTCCTAGCCTGCAGACTGACACACAAACATACTCTGAAGGTGCAAACATTCTCTGAATACTTATGCATGGAAAGGCATTCCATCCGCAGGCCTACCCTCCAGCAAACTCGGCCTCCTTAATGGTACAGGCTGCTGCCTGGATTGGTGGATGACACAAGGCAGATGCTATGAATGACCGGCTGAGAGGGTGAAATGGCCTGTTGAAATTTATATTATTTATATAGCGCTTCATAGCCCATGTAAGTGTATAAAGCACTTTATATATGTATGATGTTTTATATTTGTTATTTATTTATATAAATGCAACTACGAAAAAAATCTGGGAAAGATAGAAGGGTCAAGATCCACACAGGCTCTCCGTCTTCTTGGGAACTACAGAAATGGCCTCAGCATCAAATAGTTAAGTAATTCAGTAAGCTTCACTGAAAGCTTTGAGGTGGTATGGTATCCTGTTGTTTTTACGATTTTCCCTTCTGGTTTAGGGCTGTTTCCGTGCAAGTTTGGAAATGACTGATCCTTCTAATTTGGCTCTGTAAAGAAAGTGTCAGTTCAAAGACAAAGCTTTTAAATATTTTTCACCTTACTTACAGAGCCTCTCTCCAAATCATGTCATGAAAAAATGTAAGCTCGTCACAAAGAAAAGACTGCTGCACAGTAATTATCCAGATCGCTAAAGGCTCCACAGCGCTGCATATGTTTATTACAAATTATTGCCCATTTGTCCTTCAGACAAAATAGAAATTGCAATTTCTAGTCCCACAAAGAAACCAAAATGCCCCGGGCGATAAGAATTTCCCATCCCTGCATGTACTGTACCTTGAGAATTTCCCAGTCACCTGTAATTTCCGAACATGATGTGCTTGGTACAAATGTTAGTGCTACACCTGTTGGAATTAAGTATATAAAATTGTTTGGCTAGTATAATCATTCTGAGAAGTTGGCCTGGTATATGCTGTCCACTAATCAAAGTGGGCACCTTGCACCAGTCCAAACGACCCTTATGATGTCAAAGATAACCTTTAGAAAGCTATCCTAGTGGTAGCTGTGGAGAGCAGCCTTCAGGCTTAATCTTGAAGGAATGTAAAGCAGCTTGTTTTACCAGAACATCACCTCCTATATTGACTAAATCAAAGGAGAACCACACAGTAGTTATATAAAAATATGTATTTATTAATATAACACTCTCTAGTAACCTCTACCCGAGGATAGAACACAAAGCACACAATACGAGATCAATAGAACAGTTGTAAGTAGCACAATACACAGTGGGCTCCAGGGGGAGACCAAACCATATACTAAAATAGTGGTATAACAACCACGACCCGGGTCAAGACAAGGTCTGGAGCACGTAGAATCGTTGGGAACCCAAGGAACCACCCAAAGTGAGTAGATAGGGACCCCACGGAGGACGGGTGCAGTGTGTTAACACGACCGCGGGCTCCGTACAATTCTATGGGGAAGTCGCGGTTGCAATTTCACAGTTTAGGGACCCTTCTAGGAGGACTTCGAGGAAACCCTTTGGAACTTAGGAGGTTGGAGAGCCACCCCACCCGGGGATACCGTAGTACCCGCGTTACCTATCCCAGAGGAGTTGGGTGGTTAGGCCTGGATTGGTGTCGGAAACCGACGTCGTTCTCAATGGAGGGCTGCGAAGAAGAGCTGCTGCCGTGAAGGTGAAAAGGGTCCGGTGGAATCCAAGGATGGATTCTTGAAGAAAGGAACCTGAAAGCAGAGGGGACCGAGTCGGGGTCACTTCAGGGTGACCAGGGGCTCGGGAGACGAATGTCCACCGATGTCGGGTGCTTCAGGTGCGAAGAAGGGATGCTTGACTCTGCAGCCACGAGGACCAGGAGACGTCGAGGACGACCAGATGCGAGCTGTCCCACGAAGGATGACGAGTACTGAGGGGTCGGTGTCCGGCTGGAGCACCAACAAGCCTTGGCAAAAGCAACCCACGCAGGAAGGTCAAGCAGGTTACGGTGAGGGCCAGCAAGGTCCTGGGGACTCCCCAAGCAATGGATAGTCAGGGCACATCTGGAGCAACCAGGAAAGCCCAAGAGAATTCAAGCTGACCCTCAGGAGGACCCACAGGCTGAATGACCATGAGACGCGAGGGGGCCTCGAGCAAGATCACAAAGCACCAGCCCACGAAGCACTCGGTGCGAGGAGGCCGGAGTTCTTTTGTGGAAATTCTGCTCGCTGTCAGGACTACACGGAGTCCAATGCACAAGCTCGGGAATCGCCAACAAGCATATGCACTTGCAAATGTACGCGGTGCACAGGGGTTCGGGTTATGCGGTCCTCACGATGGATACTGGCCTCAAACTCTGTGAGAGGGCAGCTCGACCTCAAGGAACTTCGGAACCCACCTCCTATGTTGCTGGAGCCTTCGGAGTCCACAGGAGCTCAGGATCAGCAGACCGGTCAGTTGCGTTACGGTGCCTGCGAATACAGGGGAGTGACTCCTTCACCCCAAGGGAGATTCTTCAGTTGTCCTTAGTGCACCACAGGTTCTGCACGGAGCCTGTATGGAGCAAGGGCACAGACAGAGCTTTGGACGGAGGGGGAGACGAAATCGTCCCAGTCGAAGTCCAGCGAACTCCAGAGTGTCCAGACGGTCGAAGATCAGTGGTTTCTTCTTGTAGAATCTTGTCCACGCAAAATCTAAAGTCTTACAGCCAGGTAAGCCCTTTGTACCCACGGGAGAGGGTTGGACAGATTCGGGGGACCTTCCTAGGGGAGGGTCAGGACAGATGGGTGGTTACACCCATGTCCTTTGTCCGGTTTCTCGCCAGAGCAGGAGCCAACGGCTCCCAGAGCTGGTTTGAGCTGGACTATGCACAGGGACACCAAATGTGCCCCAGGTGCAGACTTTCAGGCACTGTGGAAGTGCACCCACCCAGCTCCAATACACTAAATCCTGTCTGGAAGGTGGTCACACCTCTCTGTGACAGGATGCCTATTGTGCTACCTTCCTCTGCTCGAGCTTGGCTCAGCAGCAGGAGGGCAGAAATGTGTCTCTGGTCGTCAGCATCCATTTTGTGCTGACCGGGTCGAGAAGGCTGGCACCGGATAGACCAGTGACCCCACGAAGCTCGCTTCAGAAGGGTGGAATCATACCTCCCACACCGGTTACCGGTGTGAAGGTATGATTCCAAGGCGTTTGATACCAAATGCGATATGTTTCTATGCAGCCGTTTTCGAGATAGCATTTACCGCAATGTTATAATGCACCTCTACCTATATGTCCGGCTGAGTCACAGGCAACCCGGGAGAATGGTCTCCGAATGCTGCAGAGGGGTTCTGCTCATGCAGGGGCACCCTCTCACGTAAAACCCAGCACCCTGCCTTCAGGATTGTTAAGGCCTGCTATAGGGGTGATGTTGGAAAACGAGGCAGCATCTGTGAGGCCTGCACAAATAACATGACTACATTTGTCCTTCACTGGGAACCAAACACCCAATTGTAGCGCCTGACTCTCAGAGGGTAGCGTTGCAGAGCAGTCTGAGGCTTACTCAAGGGAGGTGGTGTGGGCTAGTAATCGCCATTTGCAGGTGCGCAGAAATAACACTCAATAATTGATTGTCCAGCCTGTACTTTGCTTTTTAAAAGTAAGAGTACATTTATTAAACACACACACTACTCAATACTATGCACCAATTTACAAATATACATAAGCTGTTGGAATTACTTTGTGACATTGTGTAACATCTCCACCCCTCCCAAAAGGGGGGTGGGGTCTAGTACCACCACTCCCATGTATGCACATCATCTTGCCCCTAATGCAGTGTGTTGAGCATAACCTGGAGCGAGGGCCCTGCGCACTGGCACCATCCCAGTGGCGACCCACCCCATTACCTCAACACGCATTAAAAATAGGTTCACTTGCCCTAGTGACACATAACCCTGACTGTGCATCTTATATTGACCATACAGTATGCACCCCTACATATTCAGGGCTAACAGTCTGGGTTGTTCCTCACTTAAGCGCAGCAGCAAAAATACATGTTTACGCACACTTTAGAATGACAGTACTCAGCACGTTTGTGGATCATTAGAATGCATTGCAATTACAGCCCCTAAAGGCATCACAGATGAAATCACCGGATTACGCATATACAGCCAGACACCCTAGCAGGAATGTCTGGCAACATAACCCCCTTTGCTTATGACATCACCTTACACAGGTACTTCACATTACATATGTGACCTTCAGTCCCTCTAAAAAGGAATAACCGTTAGTAAATGCAGTTCTGGTGCAATTACACCTCTTCACCTCCAGGGGATGCCCTTCTCCAGACATCCCAACTCAGCCCTTTACTTCTTGAGGCACTTCTCAAAACACCCTCAGCTGTAGAACAAAAGTTCCAGCCTAGAAAGTGTAAAATGCCGGCTGAGCCCTTGGGGGGGTTATTCTTTTAAAATCCCTATGACACTTAGGGTGAGACTTTTCTTCGTGCTGGGGGGCAGACTGCGCTTCTCCAGCAGCTCCCCCAGCACCTTTTCACACTTGAAGGTGACCCCCTCCTCTGGGGGCCACCAGGCGCCACAAGCGATACTTTCCCCATGCCTTGCAAGGCATTATGGGGCGCTTCCAGCTCCTTTCAGTGAATATTCGATTAGCGGCTCTCCCGCTGTGCCGGGGAGAGCCGCGATGCAGCCTGCGGCCTTCCGCCGCTTCTTCCGGCCTCGGTGGGGGGCCCGGTCCCACCCGGACCCCCAGGTGAGAGTAACGGCTCGGGGAGCCCACCCCACCCGCCCCTTCTATTTTTCGGGGCCCGGTCCCAGCCGGGCCCCTCACACCTCTCCGGCTCTGGTTGGGGGCCCCAGTCCCACCCGGGACCCCGCATGCCCACTCGTTGGAGGGCAGCCCGGGGAGCCCACCCCCGGCTGCCCCTGCCGGCTCCCCGCCCGGCCAGCACCTTCGCGTGCTGCCGAGGGAGCCGGCAACGCAGTTCTGGTCTGCCCGCTCAGGCGGGCTGACGTGCAGGACTTCTCCGGCTCCTCCGGTACCCGGGGGAGTGCGACACGCACTCCCCCCACGCCAGCCTGCACTTCGGGGCCCGGGGATGGGGTCCCGGACCCCTCTTCATTTTCACGGGGAGCGCGATGGCGCTCCCGAGCTGCTGGCTCGGGGCCCGGAGATGGTGTCCCGGGCCCCTCGAGACCACTCGCGGGGCGCGGCGGCGCTCCCCGCCTCCTCCTCTTCACGGGGAGCGCGCCGCGCTCCCCGTCTTTACTCGCTCGCGGGGTCCAGGGTGGGCTCCTGGCTCCCCCGGCTTCCTCCTCTTCACGGGGGCGCGATGGCGTCCCCCAGCTTACTCGGGCCCGGGGATGGGGTCCTGGGCCCCTGGGGGCCTCTTCACGGGGAGCGCGACGGCGCTCCCCGACTTTGCTTTGGGGCCCGTGGATGGGGTCCCGGGCCCCTCGAGACCTCCTTGCGGGGGGCGCGCCGGCTCTCCCCCGCCTCCATCTTCGGTGGGGGCCAGGGTGGGCTCCTGGCCCCCTTGCAGGGCACCTTCGCGGGGAGCGCGACGGCGCTCCCCGGCTTCCCTTCTCCTTGGGGGCAGCCCCCGGGACCTGACCCACCCCAGGGGCATCTCATGGACCGGCGGCGGAGCCCCACGTGCTTCGTCGTCTGTCTTCTTAGGGGTCAAAGGTCGCTCCCCTGCCGGGGGCCATATCTCAGCCCCTGGGGGTCCGATCTGCCCCATTTTCGCGTCTTCTTGCTCCTGGTGGCGCCCCCCAGCCACTGGGAGCACTCTCCTTCGCCCTCCGGGTCTCCAAGAGGATGCATTCTGCAGGGAGCGGTCTTCACTGGCTCCCTGCGCCAGACTTTCGCCTGGCTCTCCTCCTGGGCCTCTCTTCTCCCTGCGCAGAGGCCCCTGCTTCTGCGCACCGGTCCTGGGCTCTTCTTCTGGCGCTGTTAGAGGCCTGGGGGGCAGTCAGGGGGTACCTCCTTCCAACTGCCCATTGCCAGGCTCCAGCACCTTCCGCCTCAGCAGACCACACCCCAGAGAGAGCTTCTCTTCCTGTTCAAGCACTTTTTAAAAGTTGAGTAGGGGGCTGGCAGGAAGTCTCTGTTTGTCCTATCAAACAGCGACACATTACTTCCCTGCCCCTGCTCCCTCCTTCTTGTCCAGCCTCTGGGCTGGTTCAAAATGGCGTCGTCCAGGGTCTCTGGCCACATGGTCTCTGAAACAAGAGCCCTTCCCTCCTTGGTGCAGCCTGGTGCCTGGCACCAGTGATAGCTGCTGATGGATGGGCCTGTAGCCCCACCCATCTTCTCTTCGTGGAGAGGAGGCCTTAGCTTGTGGAAAAAAAGGTTATCAATCCAGCCAGCTGAGGTCAGCCCTCAGCCTGCCCTGGTTATGACTGACTCAGAGAAATGTGACATTTCTGGATGACCCAAAAGCAGTACAAATATGACTTCGGACTCTGCAGAATACTTCTTCTCACACTGTTACAGTGGACTTTAGTGCGTGTCTGGAATATGTAGGCTTTAGGAAAGTGACACTAGCCCAGGGGCTCCACTTCCCCATGGGGGAATAATGAAGTGAAAAACACAGTAAAGCACACTGACTTTCCCTGGCATGTTTCTTCCCAGTGTATAAAGCCTATTCCATGTCACCACCCAATTCTGCATAAGTCCAGCCACACCATTCACTCTGTAGCTGCTCCTGGACTGCGCACGCCAGGAATCTCCCCCGCGCAGACCCTACACGTGTGCACACGCATGTACACAGGTGTCTGCATGTAACCAGCCCGGTGCCCCGTACTCCAGCTGCTGCGCAGCGGCCTAGTCAAGCCAGGGGGACACCAGTAAAATCCACATGCAGTCTCTTTCATCATGAGTTCACTGTGGATGAGTCCCAATTTATGAGGCTCTCCCACAGTAAAAGCTCAACACACAGGTGCTCAAAAAGCAAAAAATCTGGGCGGCCCATAGTGTCAGAACCACCTTCTAACAGGTGACTTATAAGGTTTTAAGTTTAGTGATATATATAGATATAGTGAACCTATATCTAAAGTAAGTGGTGCAAGCACCAGCTTACACAGGTTGCAGTAACAGACCTGTAGTTCCATTTTGCATGGCCTCTCATGGGTGGCAAAATGCATGCTTCAGCCCATGGAGGCCTCTGGGGTACCTATGCCCCTGGTACATGGGTACCATATACTAGGGACTTATAAGGTTACCCCAGTATTCAATCAGGAGTGTACCAAAGTACATGCATAACAATTTAAAGGAGAAAACAGATAGACTGGGGTCCTGATTAGGAGGATCCCAGTCAGACTAGTCAAAACAGTGTAACATCAAGCAAAAAGTGAGGGTAACCATAAGAAGCAGATCCTACTTTCCTACAATCATGAGTAAGTAAAACAATGAATTTAAGACTGAAAGTAATGACACAGAACACTCACTGTGCATGCGTTTTTACAAAAGCTTGCATGATTTAATATATGCAGAGAGTAGTCTCCATAATGCAGTGATCAATAAAGACCGAATAAAGTTCAATGTATCCTCTCGGTGACTGGCCATATGAACAATACAAAAATTGTAAGATAGCTAAATGCTGAGTAAAACAAAGAAATTAAGACAGAAAAGATACTGATACACTTAGCCACTAGTTATGCAAGTGATTGTATAAAGAATTCATACTTTAATAAATGCACTGGATGTTTGCATAAGTCTTTGAAGGTTGGGTTGCATGGTTGTCCTAATTCCTACGTCTGGCCATTCATCAAAGGCCTCGGGCGTTCTCGCAATTAAATTTAAATACTACTTTCCTCGTAGGCTGCATTCAGTAAAGCTCCTTCTTCTGGCCATACCGAAGGCAAGCACTGTGATCTGAGAGAGCAGTCTTTCTCAGTCGCCAGGGACAGACTTGGGAATTCTCTCCCACACATCATGCACGCAGAAACCCAGCTAAGTACTTTTTAAGAAACATACAAAGACCTGGCTCATTAACCACTAATTCTGCTTTTTCTTTTGCAGCTTTCTTTTCCTTGGACCATGTGTTTTAAGTGAAACGTGTGGTTATATATCGCACCATGAAGCTTTGTGTGTATGCAATTTAACAATAAATTATTCAAATAACTGCGCAGTTCATTGAACAGGTGTGTTGCTTGTTGGCAATCTGATATAGCCTGCAGTATTTTCAATCCCCCATCTTCCAAAAATGCCTTTTAACCTGACCAGAGATCCCTCACTTCCAAAACCCATACCATTATCAACAGTGTCTAAATCTTTGATACCCTCACAAATGTTATCTATCTGTTCATGTATACCAACAGAAATGTTAAGAATAAAGGTATAGCATTCAGCACAGCTTATGACACAACCTCCTCCCTTGGCAGCCAAGACAAAATCAAGAGTTGTTATATTTTGCAAACTGATAGTACATTGGGCAACTATTTGAGTGGGAATTTACTTTTAAGCTGTGACACTTGAGTTTGCTATGGCGTCCATTACCTTGGCGACTGTGTGATCTTGTATATTGACAGTGCCATTCCGTAGCTCAGGGTTAAGATGGCAAAGAAATGGGCAGTCTCTCGGTTGCCTCCTGTGCAAAGAGAGTGGCTTCGCTGGAAAGTTTCTGTGCTAGGTACAACAAAGGCACAACATAGACAGGCATGACAAGATCCAGACCAGTTCTCTAACAGACAAACATAGATACTTACCACTTAAAAATCCAGCCAAGACATGACATAACAGCCTTATATAACCACATGCAACAAGCAGCGGCGGTCACACCAGCTCGGGAAGCCTGGAGCAGTGATCTTGACTCCCCCCTCACAGATGCACAATGGGCTTTCTGCTGTGGTCAGCTTGAGATGCTATCTCCAAATTATCGGTTGCGTCTTATACATTTCAAATTTCTGCACCGCATTTATCGAACTCCTGCACAAATACACCGTATGGGGCTTGCCCCGGATTCCCACTGTCCACGTTGCCATTCACCCGGCTGATTTTCTCCACCTCGCCTGGCACTGTCCCACAATTGCTGCCTATTTGGCAGAGATTTTCGATACAACAGGGAGGGTCATGGGCATCCAGGTGCCTCCATCTCCTCTGATGGGATTGCTGGGATACGTGGAAATCTACCCCGCGAGTTCCGGAAATTGACTGCTCTATTGCTTATACTCACAAAGCGTAGAGTTGCAATGAACTAAGGCCACGAGCCCAAGATTGGATCACAGACATCACATTCTGTCATGAGCAATTGTCTAATTATTGGGACCTAATGCCCCCAAAAACCCAGCCCTGGGACATCTGGGGTCCCTTCACAGCCTACCTTCGCCAAACAGACTACTCCTCCACTGCTCTGGATAGTAACGATGCGGAGGGCCCACCCCGCACAATACCTCCAATTGCGGGTTCACCGGGGCATGCTGCTCATCCATGACACTACACTAAACTGTCTTGTGGAGTTTGCGCCGTTGCAATCCCGAAAGGACGTGGGGGGGCGGCCCGGCAGGGATTTCCATGCTACATACAACTGTGTTGTGATCATGTCTGCTTTTTTTGATCTATGTGCAATGCCTAATTCGTAAACCTCTTACTATATGTATGTATAATGCCAACTGATTCTAAATAAAGCTTAAAAAAACAAAAAATTCAGCCATTATATTAGCAGTTTTAGCCCTGAGTGCAGGTATGTTTTATTCCAATCTTATATTTGTCTTCAAAAAACATGCACTGAAGAGCTGCTTCAGTGTCCTTCCTCAAATATGAGAAACTGGCTGGTTAGAGGCTGAATTCTATGGCAGGACCGGAGGCTTCAGATTAGGCTTTACTTTCTTCATTTATTTTACTCCAGCAGCTCTTATTAACACTACATTAACAATAAAAAACTACATTTCCCATGATGGAAAGGGAAATGGAAAGTGAAAAAAGTCCAACAGAAGTGACCAATCCCAAACGAGGACCTCCAACAACTTCCTTCGAGGACGCTCTACACCCCTCTTTCTTCGCTGCTCCAGCAGCATCAAGATAAGTGTTTTTGGTTCTCCCTTCAGAGATGTTTTATTTTCGCTCAATTTTGTGTTAATGTGCATATTTTGTGCTTGGGCACGTCTGTTTATGTTGTGGCAAGCCTTGTTGACGCGCGGGTTAACATTCTTCCCGATTTTAATGGCCACGGGAGTGTCTCTCGCTCCTTCGCGGCCGCGTTCTTGCTCTCAGCGCGGTGCGGCCCTCCCGCCGCTAGGGGACCGCGCGACTCTGATTTTCGCGCGCTTGAACGCGCGTTACCCCCGCACAGCCGGCGAGTCGTCTGTTCCGCCGGTAGTTAATTGCGGAAAACTTGCTCGGCTGCGCTTTGCTGCACATGCAGGGGAAGACGCTTTAAGCGGTAGACGCTTGTGATTTGATTAGCGCTGTCAAGCGCTTGGGCAATTTGTTTATTGTGAGAGCCCCTGCCTGCAGCCTGACACCCGTGTACCGGGTAAGACTTTTAAAAGGGACTTGTAAAAGGGACCGGCCCAGGCAGGCATTACCCTCAGCTTCCAGCACGGAGCATTGGTCCCTGGGCTTAGCCCCTTATATTGATCAGTATATATATATATATATATATATATATATATATATTGACTGGATCCAGGGTTTATTCCCTACGCAGAACCCCTTTCTTTGTTCATAGTCTTTGGTTTTCAAACAGACTATGGAGGATTTTGATGATTATTACGCAGAGGAGGAGGAGGAGGAGGAGATCACCTATTTACCTATTGATGATCACTTTTGTCAGGTGATGGATACCTCCATCCTTAAAGCGGTTTCTCAAGTGGTTGCGCCCCTGGAGAGGTAATTAGACCAACTTCAGGCTCAGTGCCAACAACCCCTCGTCCCGAGGGAAAAATTATCGGGGCCTAAGCATCCCCTACCTCCAGGAGAGCCCTTCACTAGCGCCTCAGACCCAAAAAGAAAGCGCCCTGACCACGCTGGTGGGGATTCCGACACAATTGCGCGTTTAAAAAAGGCATTTTTGGATGCCCAGCCTCCCTCTGCGCCCATTAAACCGGTGGAGGATCTGGCGGGGCCCTCTGGTTTCCCGGTTGCTTCGCCTGCGGGTGATCCAGATGAGTCCCCCCCAGACTTCCGATGGGATGGTGATTCGGGCAGGCCCTGGCGCCCAGCAAGGGTAGATCAGTTGGCGATCCCTGAGGTAGATAGTGACATGCTCAACTCTGATGACCTATTACACCCGAGGTCGGCGGAGTGGGCCCCAGCCCCTAAAGTAGCTGCCTACATGGCGGCCAGACTGCACAAACCTCTGGATAAAGAAGTCCGAAGTTGCCAAAGAGCAGAATGCCCAAGACCGGCCCTAGAGAGGGTAAGGTTGCCGTTACGCCTGAGGTGGACCATAAGATGGCCACGTTTCTGGCTAAGTTTATTCGTGATCCCAAGAAAGGCATCGATCGCTCGTGGAGAGCGTGCCAGGATAAACTCCTGGACACGGCAGGCCCTTTAGCGAAAATTCTTGATATGACGGAGGACGCCAAAGTCTCGGGCACCCTGATTTCCCCAGGTACCCTCTCCAGCTGGGCTCAGAGGGCGATCATTTTTCTAGGGAACGCCAATGCGGCGATCTCTACGGAGCGTCGCAGGTCTCTGCTGATAAAAATAGACCCTAGGTTAGGGGAACTGGCCACTTCCGAAGCTGGTCCGGTGGCGGAGGGTAACCTCTTTGGAGACCCCTACGTAAAGGAATTGGGCAAATTCGTAAATACTTTAAACTCGCTGGATAAGGCCCAAACGTCTATAAAGCGCATCTTCACCGCGCGTGTTTTTGGCGCAGCCGGTCGTGGCAGGGGGAGCTCGACCGGCCGTCCCTACAACAAAGCCTCCTACAAATCGGCAGAGCCTCGTAGAGGTCAGTGGCAGGATCCAGAGAAATTCGGCAACTTCTACCCCACCAGATCATACCCACGCCGTAGGGGCGGCAGAGGTCGAGGAAATGGTTCCTACACCAATCAACAAGGCGAGAGTGCAGAATTTGGGGGATGTGAAAGTAGGGGGCAGACTGCAGTTTTTTCTTCACAATTGGTCTTTGCTAACCTCAGACGCCTGGGTTTTACAGACTGTCAAAGGGTTCCAAATAGAGTTTTTCGAGTTACCGACTCAACCGATTCGCCCAAAGCCCTTGATTTTCCCCAAAGATCAGATGGACTTAATAGACAGGGAGGTTTCGGAGCTGTTGCGGAAGGAAGCGATCATTCCCTCCACCTTGCATCCTCGAGGTTTTCTCAGCAACAGTTTTCTCGTGGAGAAACGGGATGTGGGTTATTGCCCGGTAATAAACCTCAAGGAGTTCAACGAGTGGCTAATCTACCGCCACTTCAAGATGGAGGGTATTCACCTCCTCAGGGACCTTCTACAGAGACAGGACTGAATGGTCCGTTTGGATCTCAAGGATGCATACCTTACGGTCCCAGTTTTTTCTCCTCACAGGCGCATTCTTCAATTCCAGTGGAATTCACAGATCTTCGAATTCACCTCCCTTCCTTTCGGTCTATCCTCCGCTCTGTGGTGCTTCACCAAGGTGATGAAGCCAGTAGTGGAGTGCCTCAGATCGGAGGGGGTAAGGTTGATAATCTATCTGGACGATATGCTCCTTATGAGTCAATGTCCCCAACGCTTGATCGTCCAACTGCAACGGGCAGTAACGCTTCTAGAGTCCCTGGGGTTTGTAATCAACGAGTCCAAATCGGACTTTATCCCTTCTCAGAGGATGCAGTTCCTGGGTTTCATGATAGACTCAGTCAACGCGACTTTATCCCTCCCGTTGCGCAAATTATCCAAGATCAGACACGAACTGAGACGTACGCTAGCAAAGCCCACTATATCCTTACGTCACCTAGCCAGGGTGGTGGGTCTTCTGTCGTCGTCAATTCAGGCCATCTTTCCGGGGCCCCTTCATTTCATGGCCCTTCAACGCCTCAAAGGCTATCATCTGCGCAAAGGCCTCACTTACTCCCAATTTGTGCCCCTTTCAGAAGAGGCCAAGATCGAGTTACAATGGTGGATCTCCCACATGGAAGCCTGGAATGGCTGGGCCATCTTCGGATCTCAACCCGACCTGGTGCTAGAATCAGACGCCAGTGGTTCCGGGTGGGGTGCCCATTGTGGAGAAGTGTCTACCGGCGGAAAATGGTCCTCCTCCGAACAATGCCTTCACATAAATTGCCTAGAATTGATGGCGGGTTCCTTCGCGGTGAAATGCTGGACCAAGGACAAGGCCCAATGCTGTGCTCTACTCGAGATGGACAATGTAGCGGCAGTCCGTTACATCATCCATCTAGGGGGGGACAAGGTCCAGAGCTCTATCGAATCTGGCACGAGATCTCTGGGAATATAGTCTGTCCAACCAGATATCTCTCTCAGCGGAACATCTTCCGGGATCGTCAAACCAGGTGGCGGATTGGTGCTCCCGCCACTGGAAAGACTCCAGTCTGTGGAAGCTACATCCCAAAGTATTCCGGGAAATCCAGGCTCGTTGGGGCCCTTTCTCGATAGACCTCTTTGCTTCCAGACTGGATGCCCAACTGGAAAGGTACTACAGTTGGCATCCGGAAGCTCTGGCGGTGGATGCATTCCTCCAGGATTTTAGCGCGGAGCAGGGCTACGCATTTCCCCCTTCGCCATGATAATGAGAGTGTCAGCCCAGGTGAGGAGACAACAGGCGGATCTGGTGCTGATCACCCCGATCTGGAGATCGCAAGCCTGGTTTCCAGTTCTGATGGAACTTTCCTTGGATTTTCCAATCCCTCTACCCCTCGGTCTAGATCTCCTCAGGGGAATACTCATCACCTCCTGGTCACGGGCAGTCTTCACCTAATGGCCTGGTGGGTTACAGGCAACGCTGAAAAGTGCCAAGCCTTTCGGCAGACGCTGCCTCGTTACTCACAAAGTCCTGGGCAGAGAGCACCAATAAAAGATACTGTTCCGCTTGGTCACGTTGGGGGAGTTGGTGTCTTTGACAACAGGTGGATCCGATGGGGGCAGATGTTGTCTACGTCCTTAATTTCTTAGCCTCTTTGGCAAAGGAGGGCTTGGCTTATAGGTCGATTAATACCTTTAGGTCAGCGATTTCCGCAGCCCATATTCCGGTAGATGGTCGCCCTATTGGCGAACATCCTTTGGTATGCAAGCTTCTGAGGGGTATCAGATTATCTGTGCCCCCGGAGCCTCGCTATTCGGTTCTCTGGGACGTTAATAACATTTTAGACTTGTTTCGTTCATGGCCAGCCAATAAGTATTTGTCTAGGAAACAAATGTCGGCAAAGCTAGCAACCCTTCTGTGTTTGATATCTTGTCGCAGAGTTTCCGATGTGAGAGCCCTGGATCTTATGGGCCGTGTCTTCACTCCAGAGGGAGTTACTTTTCATATTTCGAGACAAACCAAAAGCAACTCTAGGTTGGTGTCCTATCCTTCCTTTCTGGATGTCCATAAATTATGTGTGGTCAGGGCGCTCAAGGCCTACGAAGTGGCAACGATTGACCTACGCCCACAGGGCATCAGACAACTGTTTATAGCCCTCACCAAACCACACGGGCAGTCTCATCCCCTACGATTGCGAGATGGGTTCGCTGGGTGATGCATGAGGAAGGTATAGATACTTCACATTTCGGAGCTCATTCGGTTCGGGGTGCAATGGCATCAAAAGCTTTTTCCCTGGGGGCGCGGCTGGAGGATATCCTTAATGCCGCAGACTGGTCCTCGGACTCCACCTTCAAAAGGTTTTACTTTAAACCAGTGGTATCACTGGCTTCTTTGGTGGTTTACAAGCTTTAAACTAGCCTAATCTGAAGCCTCCGGTCCTGCCATAGAATGCAAAATTTCCTAGCTATCGTAAAGGAAAGTTTTGATTCTATTAAGGACGCGGAGGCGAGGATTAGCCCACCCTTTCTGTAGTACCCTCCCAGAATGCCTACGTACCTGTGGTGAGTAAAACGTTTACAATTTGTATTGTTTCACGATTTCGTTTGATGGTTCTATCGTTCTTATCTGGAATGTAATTGTCACTGTTATTTGAGGATGTACGTGCTGTGTTGCATTTCTCAAGTTTACAACTATCCTTCTTTAATTTAGGATCTGACGCTGGCAAACCGGAATAACCGAAGACGGGCTTGATGTAGTCGCAGGAAGAAAGAGGAGTGTAGAGCGTCCTCGAAGGAAGTTGTTGGAGGTCCTCGTTTGGGATTGGTCACTTCTGTTAGACTTTTTTTCACTTTCCATTTCCCTTTGCATCATGGGAAATTTAGTTTTTTATTGTTAATGTAGTGTTAATAAGAGCTGCTGGAGTAAAATAAATGAAGAAAGTAAAGCCTAATCCTCGTCTCCGCGTCCTTAATAGAATCGAAACTTTCCTTTACGATAGCTAGGAAATTTTGCATTCCTTCTAAAACTTGCAGTCGGTGTAAGTTTTATAAGATCCAAATGTCAAAATGATCTGTAGGTGTCAGAATTCCTTTCAGAGGGCCATGGGGTTACTGGGCCCAACTGTTGTGGTTGAGGCATTTTGCACCTGATGCCCTGGGGCCCGACCTACTATGGTTCTTGTTCAACTGGGCAAAGTACCTCTTCTTTACTTGACTCTCAGTGGTAGCTGTTATCGAGCAATCAGGGCTCCGATGGTGAGGAGAGGGGGGTAGGTGCAGGTCAGTGAACATGACTAAAAGTGCAGACAGTACGAACATTAAACCAATGTCTAGTCAAATGCTTGCTTTTATAAGAAAAACTGCAATATGCAAAGGAATATGACATTCAGAAGCAACAACTCGATCCCTTAATGTCGCGGCTCTAGTATTGGTCAGGCATATCCCTGTCCCATTGTCCTTCGTGTAACGTGTTCAGGGTTATTCCCCATTCACTGGTGGCCGCATCAGGGAATGCAAACTATTGGGCTGTACTTAAAAGCTACCTTTTGACTCTTCTGGATTCCAAAGTGTCTATGGTGCTGCAGCACCTTCAGCAGTGAATCTCCTGGGGCCCCAAAGGCCAGATGTCAGTCATACCCGCTTTGGCGGTGTGACAGTGTTCAGTGGTACAGCAAGTAGCCTCTGTCTTTGGGTACTCCCAAGTCCGAATCCTGTACGGCGAGGTCGGGCTGCTGGCGTTGGATGTGGCAGCAGCTGGTAGGACAGGCTCTTCCTGTCGAGCAGCACTACCAGTCCGGTTCCAGTAATCGGAGGTGCTCCTGTTCGTCAAACACAAAAGGTAAGTTGTGCTTTCCCTAGCAAAAGGTAGGGGGAGTTTTCAGGCTCCTGACTGGACCTTCGGCGAGGCTGTGACATCCTCAGCATCCTGCGATCCTCAGGGGAACGTCGGGTGCAGTTGGCAGGCTAGACCTTCTGGACTCGACAGTAATCCTTTCGTCTGGGCCACAACCCGAACAGTTGGTCACTGCAATACCACCAGCCCCTTCTGGCATACAGGGTCGCTGCATTGCTCTTTATCTGGCACAGACTCTTCAGTGTGATCAGCCCTACACACAGCAGACAAATGTCTCATGTAATGGCCCAAGTAAGCCACCGGACATATGGGGGCATAGGGGGTCACCACAATGAGGCTGTGTTGTCTTGGTGCCCTCCACACAGCGCTTAATACATGGCAGAGTCTATGGCGGCCCTCTCCTGGCATACAGGGAATGCTGAAAGCAGTATTGCACATGGGCTAGTGCCCGATCCAAATCTTCCCAAGGGAGTCCTCACGGTAGGGCTCCCCACTGGGCCTCACTCCCTCCAACGCTCTTTTCTGCCTCACAGGACACTGGCAAGTAGGCAGGCGCTGGTGCTCCAGGCTCCAGGGCAGGTGGTCTTGATTTCCCTGGGTGATTTCCCCTCACCCAGCAAGGAGACTAGCAAGCCTTGACCCTCAGTCCTGGTCACAAACCGAACTCTTGCAGAGTTTCCCATCCTCACATGGCCTGCCTGGCAGATGGCAAATGTTTGGGGACTCAAACTCCCATTCTTCTAGTCCTTTTCCATCCATCAAGTGTAATTTAGGGTTTGGGTCTTTGAAGGTTTATGTTTGGGTTCTGCTTCTTTTGAAGTGACCCTTCATCTTCCTTAATGAGAGGTCTACATCAGCAGGCCTACTCTGAAGTTGATTGTCCACAACATAATTCATGATAGTGAACGCAGTTTACACCTGGATATCGGCCACAGTGATTATGCATCAAAGTGTTAATCCCAGACCCCCAGTCCAAATCTCTATGATTCTTTTATCAGCCCCATCTCGATTCCTGGGCCCAGGCCCCTCCTTTGTGATCTATCACTAAATCAAAGAGCAGTCCTTTGAGATGTAAAGGCAGTCTCTTCTTTCCCTCCAGTGTGTCCCCACCCAGCTTACTGGAATGCAGCAATACACAAATCAGTATGGGGGGATTACTCTCCTCCTCAGGTCTTCACCAGGCAGGCCTGGACTTCCAGGATTGAATCAAGGCAGGCCTCTAAATCTACTTGCCCGCTCGCTACGGCAAGTAAGATTTCATCAGGGCGGACTATTTTTAGGGCCTACTCACCCGTTCGGGCGAGCTGACAAAGAAAAGCTGTTCTGTTTACTCACAAAGTGAATGAGCAATAAAGATGCCTTTAAATCTTCCTTTTATCTTTTTACATTTGCTCTCCATTCAGAGACAGAGGTCAAAAGTCAGTTTCTCTTCCTGCATTTACTTTTCTTTCTCTGACTGTGAAGTTAAAATATTTTGTAAAGTGAACTTTATGACAACCGTGCTGTGCAAAGCATGTGAAATGAAAGGCTGTAAGATGTCAGGCTTTTTTTCTAACGCAACATTGAAATAGCTAATAATTGAACTGTACAAACATTTAAAAATATATTTCAGTAGTTATGAAGGCGCATTTTTGTATTTCTGTGGTGAAAAAAGATTTTTATAGGATGAAAACAAATCAAAACACTTTACTTGGTGATGTGCAGATGATAAATATTTTTGCTGAAACCCAATTTTCTAACATTGTTTGTACTCTGTATAGTTTTATCAATAAAACTGCATGTTAATGGGGACGTTTGTGGCCATTTCAATGGAAAATGAGCTGTCTGTAAATGACAGTGCACAGCCACATTATGCTTTAGCAATATATTTATTGAAAGGGAGTTTTTAACCCCTCCGCTGCTCGCCCCCACCCCCGTGCTAAGCCTTTTTTTGGCTATTTGGGGTAGTTCATGCTTAGGCCCCTGTAACTTTTTGTCCACATAAGAAATTCACAGCAAATGTGCGCCCTTTTCTTCCAGCATCCTGAGGATTCTAAAGGTTTCCAGGGTTTGTGGATTACCCTGTAAGGGACCGAGAAATTAGCCAAAATACAGCTAAATTTTGATTTTTGGGGGGAAAAATTGGAAAAAAGCGCCGCAAAAGAAAGTGTCTGTTTTTTCCCTGCAAATGGTATCAACAAAGGGTTTGTGGTGCTAAAATCACCATCTTCCCAGCTTTCAGGAACAGGCAGACTTTTGTCAGAAAACCAAAGTCTTCTACACAGTTTTGGCATTTTACTGGTACATAGCCTATTTTTTCTATTTTTTGTGCTTTCAACCTCTTTCCAGTGAATGGTAGAAATGGGTGTGAAAGCAATAATGGATCCCGGACAGCTATTCATTTCCGAAAAGTAGACAAAAGTCTGAATTCAGCAAGGGGTCATTTGTGTAGATCCTTCAAGGTTTTCCTATAGAAACTAACAGTTGAAGTAAACAAATATTGAAATTGAGTTGAAAAAAACAGCCAATTGTGCCAACGTTTTCACCTGTAACATCTTGTAAGTATGGCAGATTTTTAAAGCAATATATTGTTACGTCTGCAGGACCCTTCTGGTTGCAGGGATTTATAGGACTTGTAGGTTCAACAAGAACCCGAGTAACCCAGAGCCAATAACTGAGCCGTGCTTTGCAATGGTTTTTCATTATGTACCGGGTATATAGCAATTCATTGGGTAAAATATAAAGAGTGAAAAATGGGTATCGTGGAAACCTATGTATTTCCTAAATGTGAACAAAATATAGAGTTTAGAAGCAGTGTTTATTTGCACATCTCTGAAATTGTGGGTACCAGTACTAGCATTAGAGGACATTTTTTAAAATGACTTCTTTTTTACACATTGTCTTTCATTTGGAAGGCAGAAATGCATAGAAAGTGAATGGTTAATAACACTTGTTCTACTTTTCTGTGCTCCCCCAAGTCTCCTGATAAAAATGATACCTCACTTGTGTGGGTAGACTTCGTGCCCGTGACACGAAACGGCCCAAAACGCAACGTGGACCCATCATATTTTTACAGAGAAAAATGACCCTTTTTTCGCAATTTGCCTAGCTGTGGATTTTGGACCCTAGCTCAGCTGGCTCCTAGGAAAACCAGCAAACCTGTACATTTTTGGAAACTAGACACCCAGGGGAATCCAGGTTAGGGTGACTTGTGTGGCTCTCACCAGGTTCTGTTACCCAGAATCCCTTGCAAACCTCAAACTTTGTCAAAAAAATACACTTTTTCCTCACTTTTCTGTGATGTAAAGTTCTGAAATCTGCGGGGAGCCACAAACTTTCACCCACCCAGCATTCCCCCAAGTCTCCCGATAAAAAATAGTACCCCACTTGTGTGGGTAAGCCTAGTGCCCGCGACAGGTTAACGCCCAAAAACGTACTGTGGAGACTTCAAAATTATCGATTACGAAAAGACTTGGTTTTGCGAGGGAGACACCTGCGTTTTTGGTCCCTGTCTTGACTGGCATCTAGGGAAACGTACCAAACCCAGATATTTCTGAAAATTAGACACCCAGGGGAGTCCAGTGAGGTGTGGCTTGCTGCGTGGATCTCCCAACATTTTCCTACCCAAAATCCCCAGGGAAGTGTGGTTTGCGTGGATCCCCCAATGCTTTCCTACCCAGAATCCTTTGCAAACCTCAAATTTAGCTAAAAAAAAAAATCTGAATTTTCACACGTTTCTGTGTGGGATCACCGCGCCGACACAAATTTCCTACCACCCAGCGTTCCCCTCGGTCTCCCAGTAAAAATGATACTTCACTCGTGGGTTTCCAATGCAGAGCCAGCCTAAAACCTATTTTAAACAAAATATAGTGCTTAGAGCTCGCTGTGCTATCCCCTCAATCTCCACGTTTTTGGCCCTTTTCAGTCGTAGACTCTTGGCACACCCACACAAGTCTCCACAGTAAGTTTTGGGCCATTTCCTGTCGCGGGCACTTGGTCTACCCACACAAGTGAGGTACCGGGAGAGCTGGGGGAACGCTGGGTGGTAGGAAGTTTGTGGCGGCTTGGTGATCCCACAACTTTCCCACACAGAAAAGTGAGATAAATGTGATTATTTATTTTAAAAAAAAAATGTTTGCTAAATTTGAGGTTAGCAGGGGATTCTGAGTAGGAAAACGTTGGGGGATCCATGCAAGCCAGACCTCCCTGGACTCCCCCAAGTGTCTAGTCTTCAGAATTGTCTGGGTTTGGTAGGATTCCCTAGATGGCCGCCGAGCCCAGGACCAAAATCCCAGGTGACCCATTTGCAAAACTAGGTTGTTTTATGCTAGATAGCGGGGCACCTGTGTTTTTGATCCTGGGCTTGGCAGCCATATAGGGAAACCTACCAAAACCAGACATTTCTGAAATCTAGACACCCGGGAGAGTCCAGGGAGGTCTGGCTTGCGTGGATCCCCCTACATTTTCTTACCCAGAATCGCCAACAAACCTCAAAATTAGCTAAAAGGTCATATTTTACTCTCATTTTTGTATGAGAAAGTTGTAGCATCACAGCAGCGGCACAAATTTCCTACCACTCAGCGTTTCCCTTGGTCTCCTGATAAAAATGATACCTTACTTGTGTGGGTGGGCCAAGTGCCTGTGACAGAAAAGGGCAAAAGACCTGTAGAGATTGAGGGGGAACTAAAGTGGGTCCAAATGGGCAGTTTCTTTATATGTTCTTTGGCTAACTCTGCTTTGGGCACCCACAGAAGTGAAGTATCATTTTGATCGATAGGCCGGGGGGAACGCTGGATGTTAGGAAATTTGTGCTGGTACGGTGATACTACAACTTTCCCACACAGCAATATCAGGAAAATATGACTTTTTAGCTAAACGTGAGGTTTGCAAGGGATTCTGGGTAAAAAAAAAACCACTGAGGGAATCCACACAAGCCACGCACACCCAGGCATGGCCGGTGTGCTGGACGACCGGTGGGTTGGGCGGGTCTGGCGTTGAGAGGTGGGACGGGCATAGGTGTCACAGTTGGGAAAAATAAATAAATACATTTTAAAAATTTTTTACCTGCAGCCGGCCGTGTAGTGCTCTTCTCCTCTTCTTCTCCTCCAGGCGGCACAGGCTCCCAGAATGCCCTGCGGCCAATCCTGAAGCTGCTCTCATGTTTGAGAGCTGCTTCAGGTTTGGCCTGAGCGCCCTCAATTGGCTCACCAGGAGAGACTGAGTCTGTGCCTGTTCTCTCCAACCTAGCTGCAGTGCTGGTTTGGAGAGCGCTTTCACTGCGCATGACTGTTTGGCCGGCCTGAGACGGCCGGCCAAACCGTCATGCGCAGTGAAGGGAGTGCATCTATGTAGGAAGCTGGCTCTATATATACTATACCAAAGTGAGGTATAGTGTGCACAGAGTCCAGTGGAACCCCAAAGGTAGGCAGAGGTAAAAGTAGATAGCACCTTACTCTCTATTTGTGGTAGTGTGGTCGAGCAGTAAGGCTTTATAAGAGGGTAGTGTTAAGCATTTGTTGTACACACTCAATCAGCAAATGATATCACACACTCAAACACTGAACTTCAGACCAATTGGTTTTGTATAAAAATATTCTTTTAGTTATTTTATTTCCTAGAACCAAGCAAGCCTGGCACAGGTAAGTGATAAGTACTTTGCAGTAATTATACAGTTTGTAAACCGTTTGTATTGCAGATGTATATATACTTTTGGTTTGATTACAGTAGAACTACTAGTAATGCAATGCTTTGAAATATTGTACATATACTTTGTATTGGCTTTTCAGTAGAATGTCAAGTAGATTACTTTACAGATTACTTTTCTTAAACAGTGCAGTATACCTGGATACTGCACTGGGACATTTCCTGTAAACCGGTAAGTAAAAGCGTTTTGGTTAATTTGTTACAGTTTTAGAGACTTTTATAGATTTTTCAACTCCACACTAGGAAATTTTTCACAGAAAAACAGTCAATGTTATCCTATGGAGGAAAATAGGGTTATCGGTTCAAAGGTAAGTATTCGGTTGTGGAAGTTGGTATTCTGGGGGTAGACTCAGGTGTCCCCCAGGGTCATGGATGCACTCTTGTTACACCCTCAGCGGCACTAGGGCGGCCGGGTGCAGAGTGCTGAGGCCCAGTGTTATCCAATGGTGCATAGGGGGCCTCGGGTTGGTAGCTGCTTACGAGTAGGCCACAAAGTTGTGGGAGCAAAGCTCTGGGACTTAAGCTCAGGGCAAATGGGGGTTCAAGCCAGCACAAAAGGTGCACCCTCAGTGGCACTGGGGCGGCCGGGTGCAGAGTGCTGTTTTGGCGTCGGGCACCCTGTAGCTTTCAATGGGGAGTCTCTGGGTTTGCAAACACACTGCAGGCTCGGGACGAAGGTCTTCTGGTTGCGACCACCACTTGGAGAGGTAAGTTGGGATGCTGGGGGTTGGTTAGGCACCGTCGGTTGGGCCACCCAAGGCCGTGGGGCGTCGGGTGCAGGGGTGCCTTTTAAGGTCGGATCTTCTTACTAGCTCCTGGTCGCGGTTGGGGGGTACCTTCCGGTTTGAGGCTGCAGGCATTGGCTGGAGGCTTGAGGGAGGTCAGGGATCACCGGATCTCGGGTCCGGATCGCCGGGGAGACCTCCTTGTGGTGTTGGGCCACTCGAACTCTGGCCGTAGGCGTCGGGTGCAGAGTGGTGCAGACTCGTGGATCTTGCTAGAGCTGGAGTCTGTTGGTGAACAAATCCGGTGTTCACGGGAGACAGTCTTTTCTTTTGAAGGCAGCGCAGGTCCTCTGGGTTCTTGAGGCTGCTGGCTGCAGGACACACCGGAGTTTTGCTTCTGCAGGTTCGAGGTGGGGACAGGCCGGTAGGGCTGGGGCCAAGTCGGTGGGCGTCCTCCTCGTCTTAGCTTCGGCACGGCTGTTCGGTCGTCCTTCTTCTTTTCTTCTTGTGGTTTCTTGTCTGAGGAAGCAAGGTTCAGGGTGCCCCTAAATAGTAGATTTAGGGATGTTACAGGTAGGAAAAAGGTTGGGACCAATGGGTCCCTTCCCTGGGGTGGGTACACCCCCTATTATGCCTCCCTCCAATGGGAGGGGGGCATAAGCCTCACCCTGGTTGGCTGGGTCCCCCCATCTGCAAGATGGCGGGGACTGAGAGTTGTGCTTCACCTCGCCTCCCCCACCTGAGGGATGGGGTTGGCAGAGGTGGGCACACCTCCCTTCCTCACTTGGTTTTCCCGCCGGTTCTCCCGCCCAAAGTGGGGGTCCGAACCATTGGTGGTGACCAGTTGCTGGAAGCAGCAAAAGGCCTGGGGAAGCTCACAAAGGCGGCAAGCCTTTGAAGCTTCCCCTTCGTGGACCCTGCCCATCTTGGGGGAGGAGGCTTGGCACCTCGTCCCAGGATGTGCATTGTTTCAGTCCCCTGAGAGCAGCAAGCTCTCGACCCAGGGGTCCAGAAACATGTCCGGTGGTGGCACCTGAAAGCAGCCACTCAGCGTGGACACTAGTGGTAGGTCGTTTTTCAGGGGGCATCTCTAAGATGCCCTCTGTGTGCATTTTTCATTAAATCCCACACTGGCATCAGTGTGGGTTTAATGTGCTGAGAAGTTTGATACCACACTTCTCCGTTTTCAGTGCAGTCATTATGGTACTGTGGAGTTCGTAATGACAAACTCCCAGCACCATATACTCTTAATGGCAGCACTGCACTTACAATGTCTAAGAATTGACTTAGATACGGTAGGGGTACAGGGCTCATGCACCTGTACCCTCACCACTGGTATTATGCACCCAGCTAGAGGGGTGACTGATCTATGCCAGGGCAGTGGATTGTAAGCATGGCACACAGGGATGTGTGCCATGTCGACTCTTCACTTTGTTCTGCACCAAAACATGCAGCCTGCAAAGGCAGTGTATGAGTGTAAAGGTACAGGGCCTCTAAGGGTGGCACAATACGTGCTGCGGCCCTTAGAGGCCTTCCCTGGTCACAGTGCCCTGGGTACCTTTGCTACCATTTACCAGGGACTGACCTGTGACCAGAGAGTGCCAATTTGGTTTTGGTCTCCAATGCAGTTTTAGGGAAAGAACATAGGCCCTGGGTACCTGATTGGCAGGAGTCCAGGGCACACTCAGTCAAAGCACATCAGCAGTTCAGCAAAAAGTGGGGGCAACCATGCAGAAAGAGGGCACTTTCTCACAATCTATCACTCCCCTCGGTCACCAAGACTGGGCAAAAAAGGAAAAATAAAATGAGTGCTTATCATTGTTTTATTGTTCCTTTCCTGACGGTTTTTGGGGGTGGGGAGGTTTCTCTGCCATAGTGGAGGAGCCGCTGCTGCTCACACTGCGAGCCAAGCACCATCCACACACACTGCCTGCAAAGCACCATCCATGCACAATGCCAGCCAAGCGCCAGTCCACGCACCTCGCCAAGGAAGCGGCAGTCTACACACCACGCCACCAAGCGCTAGCCCACACACACACCACCTGCCAAGTGCAAGTCCACACACACCGCCAGCAAAATGCCATTACACACACAGCCAGCTATTGCCCCATATGCCTCGAGGGGGGGGGGGCAGAAAGACTGTGGCAAGCTTTTTAGGGGGTGGGGGCATTGGCATGCACATTTTGGGCAGCCCCCAAATGTACATAAATATAAATCCCTGGTGCCTAGTGTGCTTTCTGCCCCCCCAGAGGGGGCAGAAAGACTGCTTCCCAATACATTTGGGTGGGGGCATGGTCTTGCCCATTGTGGGCAGCCCCCACCCCTCTTTTATTTAAAAAAAAAAAATAAAAAAAAAAAAAAATGGTGCTCAGTGGGCTTTCCGCCCCCGATCTGGGGTAATAACCCCCATTTGCCCCCCAGGGGGGACAGAAAGACTGTGGAGGTTGTTTGGGGGAGGGGTGGCGAAGGCGTTTTGTGCAGCCCCACCTCAAAACTTGCACAAAAAATATCCCTGGTGTTTAGTGGGCTTTCTGCCCCGGGGGGGCAGATTGGGGGCTACTGCCTCTATCTGCGTCGGGGGGGGGGGCAGAAATACTGAATATGCCCAAACATTTGGGGAGAAGCAAAGGCCCTTGCCCAGGGGGCTGCTCCCCTCCTCCCTGGTGTCTAGTGGGTGGATCCCTGCTTGGGGATCACCCTCCTGCGGCAATCCTCAAGCAGTGATCCACTAGGGAGAGGGGGAGATTCTCCCCTTTCCAATGATACCCCTCCCATCTGCCTACGTGCTTGAGGGTCTGAGATAGCCCCACGAGCACATAGGCAGAGAAACTGAAAGGAGCTAGTCGGCTCTTTTCAGGTTCGGTTTCACTGAAATGACGTCAGCATGACGTGCGCGCTGATTGTCATTTCAGTGAAACAATCAGAACAGCGTTGGGAGCTGGGGAAGCTCTTCCCCAGCTCCCAAGGCTGTTTTGATTGAAAGGAAATCCCTCTGGAGCCTGCACCAGAGGTATCTCCTGTGCCATGTGTGCGCCCAGCCGGGACCCGTCCGATGCACATGAGCACTGTATCGACTGATGACTCCCGGCCGTGCGACGCATGGAAAGGGTTAAACATGAACTGAGAAATATTCCTGCCCCCGCCCTAATGACATTGCTATTAGTGAACTAAGAGGCAAGTCAGGGGTCATGTGTAACCTATATATGGGCTTGATTCTTATTATACATGGAGCAAATGTTTAGTCTATTAAATAAAAAAAGAGGGTTTTTTGACCAGCAGAAATGCTGAACTCGCATATTTGAAGGTGCTCTTATATCTGATCGTGAAGAAAAAGGCGTCTCCATAAAATAAAATATTTGCCTAGGATCACACAATTTGAGACCAGTTTACAGGCAGTTAGATTGAGTAAATTATTCAAGTTATTAGACCTGCAAGTCTAGTAACATTTTTATGATTTTTCGAGGCCTGCAACGGTCCTCCATACAATGTACCTTTGCAGGCTTACTCAGTGTTCTTTCATAGCACACTTTAAGTTCTACTCTACTATGTCTGCATTGTACTCTTACAAGCACCCATACATTCAGTACGCACACTCACTCAGTCTGTTGTGTGCACTGTACAGCACTGAAGCTTTTCTATATTTAACCAGTGTGTTCTTTACAAATGCACACACTGCAAGCGCACACACACTCACTATGTGCACGCTGCACAACACTTTCCCCTTCATGTATTGTACTTCACACAAACACACACACACACCCAGCACATGCTGTCCCTGCCTACGCACTGCACAGCACTACATCTCTCATATACTGTATTCCTCTCAGGCATACATACTCCCAGCACATTTACTAACCACACATGTACTGCACTGCACTGCTTCATCCTTGTACTGCACCCTTTCCAGGTACACATACAACTAACATAGAATCACAGCTCCGGCGCTATGCAGCACTTTACGTCTACCTACGGTAGACCAAGGGTGAGTTAAGCACATTGCAGTGGAACCTTTAAAAAGTTGAATGAGCCTGTTGTCCTCAATCCATTATAGAGGTCCTATTTACTACTACTGCTCATACACGGTATGCTGCCACACTGCGCTCGTGCTGCTTAACTCCTGATGAAGGTGGTAGCTTTTCACCTCTGAGGTAGCGCTTTGGGCCCCCCCCCCCGCTCCAACAAGACTGCAGTCCGTAAGACAAGTCAATGTCATGGCGCACACGCATGATCCATGTTCACCTTTGATGAAAAATCAGCATTAGGGTTCCAGACAACAGTACAGTTGGGCACTCAAGGCAGGAGTACACTCTCTTACCATGCAGAGGACTTTTCCATCCAACAACATTTGTCGGTGGTTTGATTGTTTTTGGAAATTGAGAAAATAAATGGGAATTCTTTTTGCCGTTCATAATGAGATTGTTGGAACTTTCATTAAAATAAATGTAGTTGCAGAATGAAAATGGAAATACTTGTTCCCTCTGCTTTGTACACTGTAAAGTAGAATGCCTTGTTGTGCACTTACATGTGGTATCCTGATGTCTAATAAATTGAGTGTCATGCAAGTTAGTGTAGTGAAATAAGTATGTTAATTCCAAAAGTAGAAACAACCAGCTTTAATATCTGCATTTGATGTAATTTATCTATCAGCATGTTGGAATGCACACCTGCACTGTCAAATAGAGCTGGAAAGTTCTGTCTTTTTTCTTCTTCTTTAAACCGCATTGTTAAATGTTGGAAATCCCATTTTTCCTCCTTGTCTTACTGTCGCTGTCCCTCTCTCTCTCTCCTTCTGTCTTTCTATCTCTCCCCTCCCTCCCCCCACCTCCCCATCTCACCAGAGGAATGAGTGCTCATTCTAAAAGAATGGTCCTTTCTTCACAGGGCGTTACTGTCTGATTATTCATTTTGAGTTGGATGCATTGAACAATGTGACTGTCAGTGCCATAATTATGAACGTGTTATGTGCTTATTCATTCATTATCAAAGCTTTTATTTCCAAGAAAACAGTTTACAGTAAGATCCATTTTTGTTTTTACCTGCCAGGTTCTGCTATAGTTTTGTCCACAATGAAATACTTTTGGCTTTTGGTCCTTCCTTCTTCCTGCAGTTGATGATTTTGGTGCCAGAAACAAAGCTGAAGCTGCCATGGCAGACAGTGTCAGAACCTTTCTTCAAGACCTAGGCAGGGTAAGTTTGTAATATTCTGTGTGCTGCATATGCTTCACATGCCTGACCTGATAATGATGTGGTATGCTGTCACAGCTCTGTATAAATAACATTGCTGTTATAGACCTTTGAACTCTGCCCAATGAACAAGATCTCTGAACTCTGAGATCTTGCTCCTTGGGCAGAGTTTATTAGCATATGAAAAGCACTGCCAAAGGTTTGGTACTTGGTTTAGCTAGCAGAACAGATGATGTGTGCTTTCTTCAGACTTGGAGAATACACAGGTTCTTTGCTCCTGTGATCTTCAGTGATAGAGGTGGTACCCCATGCTCCTAAAGGAAGTTGGGGGAGGTAGGTTGAGATGCATCCCATTGTTGTGGGTGCAAAGATTGAAGGCCATGCTTCTCAGTGGGAGAGGAGTCGTCGAGAATTTAGGGTTGTTCCTACAGCTATGTCTGCTGACCGATGCTTTGCCAGAGTAGAAACTGGAGGTTTTTGATTGTAGAAGGGCATACCTCGACCTATAATAACTCATGTTACAACTTGTCTTGCTTATAGCAGTTTCATGCCTCTTGCATTCGAGAGCTTCTTTAATTGAGGGTTCAACAGATCAGAATAGCCCAGCACTGAAAATCAGGGTGAGTCGACCTTTCTTTGCAGTTGTAGAAGTTATTAGCTGCAGCTTGTTTCTAACTGGCTGGACCCTGAGGCATCTTATTGATAAATAAAAATGAACTTGAATTAGAAATCTCTTATCTCTTGGTGACCACAAAACTGTAATTCCAAAAATATCAGCCATGTCCAATCCTGAGAACTGTGCGGCTGCCATCTTGAGTGAAGACCCAAACGACGAGATTCAGTCCCTTTCAAATACAACTCCAGGTTTTCCTTCCTTGAAAGCATGGACAACACCCAGCTAGTCACAGACCCCACTCACATCGCAGGGCACACACTGGACCCTATCTTCACAGCCAGCAGCAAAGTCAAGTACAGCCATGTCACCGAGCTCACCTGGACATACCACGCAATCGTTCACTTCAATGCCATTTACAGACCACCCAAAAACAACAATTGATGGACAGAATGCAGAACAATGTCATACATTCACCCCAGTACAGAGATCTGGGCCTAAATCCATCATTTTTTTGCTCACCATGCCATACCAGTTTGAACCCAGCCATATGCAAATCAGTCTTGACCCTGTGCCCCATGGGAACAGTCCAGCCCGAACTGCCAAGCCAGGTCCTCCCTGGACTGGAAACAAGCATCCTAGGACCGGTTTCGGGCTTTCAGCCCTCATCAGCCAGGATAGCTTGATTCCAGTGGCATGGAGAGCACGGGACTCACGTCTGAGCATACCCGTCCCACTCGGGGTGACAAATGCAAAAACAACAATTGATGGACAGAATGCAGAACAAAGTCATACATTCACCCCAGTACAGAGATCTGGGCCTAAATCCATCATTTTTTTGCTCACCATGCCATACCAGTTTGAACCCAGCCATATGCAAATCAGTCTTGACCCTGTGCCCCATGGGAACAGTCCAGCCCGAACTGCCAAGCCAGGTCCTCCCTGGACTGGAAACAAGCATCCTAGGAGCGGTTTCGGGCTTTCAGCCCTCATCAGCCAGGTTAGCTTGATTCCAGTGGCATGGAGAGCACGGGACTCACATCTGAGCATACCCGTCCCACTCGGGGTGACAAATGCAAAAACAACAATTGATGGACAGAATGCAGAACAATGTCATACATTCACCCCAGTACAGAGATCTGGGCCTAAATCCATCATTTTTTTGCTCACCATGCCATACCAGTTTGAACCCAGCCATATGCAAATCAGTCTTGACCCTGTGCCCCATGGGAACAGTCCAGCCCGAACTGCCAAGCCAGGTCCTCCCTGGACTGGAAACAAGCATCCTAGGACCGGTTTCGGGCTTTCAGCCCTCATCCGCCAGGATAGCTTGATTCCAGTGGCATGGAGAGCACGGGACTCACGTCTGAGCATACCCGTCCCACTCGGGGTGACAAATGCAAAAACAACAATTGATGGACAGAATGCAGAACAATGTCATACATTCACCCCAGTACAGAGATCTGGGCCTAAATCCATCATTTTTTTTGCTCACCATGCCATACCAGTTTGAACCCAGACATATGCAAATCAGTCTTGACCCTGTGCCCCATGGGAACAGTCCAGCCCGAACTGCCAAGCCAGGTCCTCCCTGGACTGGAAACAAGCATCCTGGGACCGGTTTCGGGCTTTCAGCCCTCATCAGCCAGGATAGCTTGATTCCAGTGGCATGGAGAGCACGGGACTCACGTCTGAGCATACCCGTCCCACTCGGGGTGACAAATGCAAAAACAACAATTGATGGACAGAATGCAGAACAATGTCATACATTCACCCCAGTACAGAGATCTGGGCCTAAATCCATCATTTTTTTGCTCACCATGCCATACCAGTTTGAACCCAGCCATATGCAAATCAGTCTTGACCATGTGCCCCATGGGAACCATCCAGCCCGAACTGCCAAGCCAGGTCCTCCCTGGACTGGAAACAAGCATCCTAGGACTGGTTTCGGGCTTTCAGCCCTCATCAGCCAGGATAGCTTGATTCCAGTGGCATGGAGAGCACGGGACTCACGTCTGAGCATACCCGTCCCACTCGGGGTGACAAATGCAAAAACAACAATTGATGGACAGAATGCAGAACAATGTCATACATTCACCCCAGTACAGAGATCTGGGCCTAAATCCATCATTTTTTTGCTCACCATGCCATACCAGTTTGAACCCAGCCATATGCAAATCAGTCTTGACCCTGTGCCCCATGGGAACAGTCCAGCCCGAACTGCCAAGCCAGGTCCTCCCTGGACTGGGAACAAGCATCCTAGGACCGGTTTCGGGCTTTCAGCCCTCATCAGCCAGGATAGCTTGATTCCAGTGGCATGGAGAGCACGGGACTCGCGTCTGAGCATACCCGTCCCACTCGGGGTGACAAATGCAAAAACAACAATTGATGGACAGAATGCAGAACAATGTCATACATTCACCCCAGTACAGAGATATGGGCCTAAATCCATCATTTTTTTGCTCACCATGCCATACCAGTTTGAACCCAGCCATATGCAAATCAGTCTTGACCCTGTGCCCCATGGGAACAGTCCAGCCCGAACTGCCAAGCCAGGTCCTCCCTGGACTGGAAACAAGCATCCTGGGACCGGTTTCGGGCTTTCAGCCCTCATCAGCCAGGATAGCTTGATTCCAGTGGCATGGAGAGCACTGGACTCACGTCTGAGCATACCCGTCCCACTCGGGGTGACCACAAGGAACAGGGTCAAGACTGATTTGCATATGGCTGGGTCCAAACTGGGGTGGTGTGGTGAGCAAAAAAATGATGGATTTAGGCCCATATCTCTGTACTGGGGTGAATGTATGACATTGTTCTGCATTCTGTCCATCAATTGTTGTTTTTGCATTTGTCGCCCTGAGTGGGAAGGGTATGCCCAGACGTGGGTCCCGTGCTCACTACACCACTGGATTCAAGCTAGCCTGGCTGAAGAAGGGTGATGCCCTGAAACCGGTCCCAGGATGCTTGTTTCCGGTCCAGGGAGGACCTGGCTTGGCAGTTCGGGCTGGACTGTTCCCACAAGGAACAGGGTCAAGACTGATTTGCATATGGCTGGGTCCAAACTGGGGTGGTGTGGTGAGCAAAAGAATGATGGATTTAACCCAGATCCTTGTGACTGGGGGTGAATGTTTGCATTGTCCAGCATTCCGTCCATCAATTGTTTCTTTTGCATTTACAGACCACCCAGCACCTCCCACCACAGCTGGAACAAAGTATACGAAAGCTAATGGACCGACGCAGTAAACACCTTCCACCCAGACAACACGACCGACCTTGAACAGGCTATCGGTAATGTCACCACCTGGATATCTGACTTGGCCAACAGTCTGCCCCATCAAACCCACAAAACAGGCCAGCTGATACACCCTGGAACAGAGAACCACAAAACGCAAATGCACATTACTGGAAAGAAAATAACACACCAGCAGGGAGCCCACCGACCGGATCACCTTCAAGACATCACTAAACCTGTACCACCGACTCCTGAAAGAGACGAGAAGGAATGCTCCAGCCTACTTCAGTGAAGCCAGCACCAGCCACAGCAAAGAACTCTTCTGCATCGTCAAGGAGTTCTCCAACCCCGCAGCGACCAAAAACACCATCACCTTCTCCCAAGAACTCTGCAACACCCTGGCAGACTACTTCCACCACAAGATCTCCACAATCCACAAAGACTTCGAACCCCAGCACACTGCCGCCGACATTCTCAGCCTCCTTGCCCACACAGCCACTACCCCCGACCACCGGATCACTGCTTGGGACCAGCTCACCATACAGAGCACCACAGACATTATGCGCTCCGTCCACTCAGGAGCACCTACGGGCCCTGGTCCCCACCACATGTTCAACCTCGACAACAAGACCGTCAGCGACAAACTCTCTGCCATCTTCAACACATCCATCAACTCAACCACCTTCACAGACGAATGGAAACACACTGAAGTCAAACCCCTCAAGAAACCGTCCGCTGACCCCGACGAGCTCAAAAACTACCGGTCGATCTTCCTGCTCCCCTTTCCCGCCAAGGTCCTCGAAAAAGCAATCTCAACTCATGGAATACCTCAAGTACAGAGATCTTCTGGACGCATCCCAATCTGGATTCTGCTCAAACCACAGCACCGAAACTACGTGGATTGCAGCCACTGACATCAGAACCCTCCTTGACCGCGGAGATGCGGCCGTCCTAATCCTCCTTGACCTCTCAGCAGCCTTCGACACTGTGTCCTACTACACCCTGATCAAGCGGCTCCATCAGATCGGAATCTAAGATGACACCTTCAAATGGATTGCATCCTTCCTCACCAGAAGAACACAGAGAATCCACAATTCACCTCGGAACCCAAGAACATCATCTTCAACGTCCCTCAAGGTTCAACCCTCACACCTACACTGTCCAACGCCTACATGATCCTCTTGGCCAACACTGTCCGAGCTCATGGACTGTACATCATCTCCTATGCAGAGAACACCCAGTTCATCGTCTCGCTATCCGAAGACGCGTCCACCACGTCCACCACGAGGACCAACTTCCACCTGTGCATGACCAGCATTGCCGACTGGATGAAAAACAACTGTCTCAAGCTCAACACAGACAAGACTTAAGTACTGATCTTTGGGAACACTTCCCCTTGGAATGACTCCTGGTGGCCTGCTGAGCTGGGACCTTATCCAACCCCCATGGGCCACGCCGGAAACCTCGGCATCATCCTGGACAGCAAGCTCGCCTTGAAGAACCAGATCAACACAGTCTCCTCCGCCTGCTCCCTCACGCTGTGCATGCTCAAGACTCAAGACCTGGCTATTCAGCTGAGGCCACCTGAGCAGTTTGGATTTCAGCGCATGGATACCATCACGGATGATTTGCTGCGCTTTACAAATCCCGCTTGATTGATTGATCTATTCTGATTCGAACATGTGAATCTATGAAAGATCCAATACTGGAGAAAACATTTATTACTTGCCTGCAAATCTCATTGTCCAATATTGGTATCTCTCATGGATTCACATGCGACCCCACCCTCCTTCCCATAGAGGCTCTTCTTCCTGCAAGTGGTCACTTGCTCCCACTAGTGCTTGAAAATCTGAGGGAAGATGCCTCTGTAGGGAGTGTTCTAGAGGGTGCTATTGCCTGATTAGCTGGAGTTTGGTTCTTTATAAATGAAGTAGATAGGCTATTAAAGTCAATGTCTTTTGCCATTATAAGCGTTGTATACTACTTCTATTGCTTTAGAAGGTACTGTGGGACTCCCACCTCAACAACAGGGAATGATTCAAGCATGTGAAACTATGAAAGATACCAATACTGGAGAACGAGAGTTACAGGTAAGTAACACATTTTCTCTGTGCTGATCCTCCTTGATCTCTCTCCTATGTTAGACACAGTAAAGCGTATCGTACTCTTTGGCTTACTCTTATCCAACGATGGTATTGATCGAACTACATCCCAAGCAATTCTCTTTACGCACTCGCTAGGTAAAACTGCCCCCTTGTTTGACCATTAATCTGCAATGTCACCCGAAGATCATTCAAGGGGGGGAAGAGGGAAGCATACATTCAGCAGGTCAGCAACAGTTAACTCAAAGCATTATGGTAGATCCAGTTCATGTTGTCAAAAACACATCTACTTGTGAGTAATTTAACATCAGTGTTGAATATGTGTTATTTACTTCAGAGTTACCAAAAATATCACAATCTGGAGACCTCAGAATACAGTGGTGAGTTTATGCTGGTATGCCAGCTGTGTGTTCCCTGCCCCTTGCCCAGTCTGTAATAAATCAAACATGCGTTTAAAAGTTATGGAATTCCTTGAAATGTCCAAAATGGGATCCACTCAACCTAGTTGTCAACTCCTCGATCACCTAATACTCCTTCTTGGGAAAGGTAATCCACACTTGCATCCATTGGATTGGAAGCAAATGTGGATCCAATCCTGGATACACTCCCCATCCTGGACTGAAATCACATTCTTTATTTGCCACCCCCCCTCCCATTTCCAATGAGAATGACAGCTTCAATCTATTAATTCTGTTTTTTTGACATCTCAAACAAATCTTATGATCATATTATTGTGGCAAACTCTTATTTGTTGCATAGTACAGTACAGCCTGAAACAAAAAAGTTAAAAATCAAAACAAAAAAGGATGCCTTGTCCTTCCAGATTCATCAGAGGTAGCCAATTTCAAGTATCTAGTAGTTTTTTTTAAGGGGTTTATAATTTAAGTCATACAGTTCGTCCTGGTCTTTTGAGATGCTCAGTACAAGATATTTGATTATTCTTGAAACATTCCCTCTGTGAAACATTTTTGGGAGTACATTATCCTTCATCACTGGTTTTTGAAGTATTTACTTCTTTCCAGAGAACGCACTGAATTTGGCTATAGCAATAATTGCTTTCTTTGTTCTGGTCTGTGTGACAGCATCACGTGCAATACTAAGTCATCGCTATATAGACAAATCATTGATGCTCTGGGGCTTTCCATTGGGCCTAGGATGTCTTTTGTTCCTTGTATCAAATCTGCCAAAGATTTTATGAACATAGCGAAGAGGTGAGAGAGGGCAGCCCTATTGTGTCCCTCTATCTGTATCTATCTCCTCAGATGTTACCCTGTTCAGGTGGATGCCCACAGATGCACCTTCATATAGTACAGCTATTGTTCTGGTGAACTGGGCTGGTATATTGGAGTGGATTGTCAAGACATGCTTGATCTAGAGGGCAAATAGAAATTGTGATCAATAATGATATTCAGGCTTTTTGCAGATGGAACTGGAGTCGAGGGCTGGCCTAGTTAGGGCTACCACCATAGAGATGACCAAAACGGGTTATTGACCAAACAACAGTACTTCTGTCTTGTCTCTATTTGACTTGAGGCAATTGTGTTGCATCCAGGAAGCCACTGCACTCCTAAAAGACCACATAATTTTTTTTACCTAGTTCTGGATTGTGAGCACTGAGACAATAATATGGGTGTCGTCAGCATAAAATACCATATCTAGCAAGACTGAGAATAATCTAATAGTCTAGATAGTGGTATATTTGTTTATTGATTATTTTTGGCCAAAAAAGGAAGGCGAGAAATGAGTCTATAATTATACTAACAGTCTTAGGGTCTGCTGATCATTTCTTTAAAAGAGGAGCCACCTATTTCTAGATATCTGACATTGAAGTTGAAGAGATGGAGAGGTTGCAGAGACATGCCAGCGTTGGTCCAAGTACATCTAAGGCTAAATTGGCAATAGTAGATAGGCAAGGATCTAATGATGTGCCTGACTTAGTTGATTTAAGCAGTGCAATGTCCTTGTCTATTGGAAATACAGCAGGATGCTATGACCAGTGCGCAAGGTGTTGATGAGACAGTCAAAAGTCATATGAAACAAGGGCTGAGGTAGAAAATTCACCTGTATTGAGATTTGTCGTCAGAAGAAAAGTGTGAAAGATCCTGGCAGAGTAGTGATGGTGTAATAACAGCACTACATGCTTGAGGAGATAGAAGATCCTTACCTATCGTGAACCTTTCATGGGAGGAATTTGGGTAGGATTCGATTTTATTGGTGGTGTAAGAAGAGCGAGCTGCTCGACTCAGACACTGATTTATTTATTTATTTAGTTCTATAGACCAGTTTGTCTTTAGGATTGTACAAATGATGGCATTGCCTTTCGAGAGCCTTAATCTGGCGCTTTGACATCGTATGTTGGTTTAAATACCAAGGGGTCTTGGGTGCTGCCCGATGGCTTGTTAAATGTTGCGCAATAGTGTCCAGAGCATTTGATGAATAAGAGTTGAAAGATTTAGCTGATGATGAAATTTGTACTGAGATAAGAGGAAAAGTTTAAAGCCTGCATTAGGTTTAATTTGTTGACTGTGACCCAAGTTCTCTTTGAGCTGTGGTGTCTGTCGCAGACTTTGACAAAGTAGAAGGTACGAATATTTTATATGTTTACCCACCTTGGCGAAGATTAACTTGCCCTAGGGAGGCTGCCATCGTATCTCACATGGGTGGATTAATCCTCGCATCCATGTCCTTAATAGAATTGAAACTTTCCGTTATAAGTCGGAAATTTTTCATTCTTTGTCACGACCTGAAGTGAGGATTATGCTGGTTTAAAGCTTTTCAATAACCAGCGGAGCCATGTTTGGAACTGGTTTAAAGTAGACTCTTTTGATGTTAGAATCTGACGACTAGTCTGCAGCATTAAGAATATCTTCTAGGTGAGCCCCAAGAGTGAATGCTTTGGTAACCACGCCCCCCCCAGCTGAATGGGCTCCAAATACCTTAGTATCAATTCCGGCTTCTTGCATACCCCATCTAACCCATCTTGCAATGGTAGGTGAAGAGACAGCTTTGTAAGGTTTCCTGAGAGCGATCAAAAATTCTCTCACCATGGGGGCGGATATCCACTGTCAGTCTCATTGCTTTTTATGCAGCTCACACGCATCTTGGTTCTGGGGGAAGAGAAAGGCTAATGCTACGGTGGAGTTTCCTCACTGGGGGTGCTCCCATATCGGACAATCACTTACCTTCACATGACCTGATGAGATCACAGACCTGAAAGTAATTATTGATCTGTATGCCAGGCCCTAAGAGGCCAATGAAAGCAACTAAATTCAAGACTTGCACAACGTCTGCCCCTACTGGATCCAGATGTCGTTGGTGACACCAGCCCAACAATTGAGCCCATAGTGATTGGTATCGCTTAACGGTACTATCAGCTCATGTCTTAGAGAGGAGGGATGCAGCTTGTCTCGAAAGTCCTAGGACTTTCCAGCATTCCCTGTAATCCTCCATGCCATAAGAGGTAGAGAACTGTCCAGTACCAATTGATGGCGATTTCCCACAGAATCCCAGAGGAGATGTGTAAACCAGGGTAAAGAAATTGGAAAATCCCAAGAAAGTTCCAGAAGAACTTGATACCATACTTGTGATCTCCAAATAGGGGTCACCACTACCAAGTCCGCCTTCTGTCACTGTACTTGGGCTAAGAGGCACATTATCATCACAAATGGGGGGAAAGCATACTCCTGTTCCGGATGCCAGTCCTGGAGGAAGACGTCCGTGGCTGTTGCCTCGGGGTCCGGCCTCCAACTGAAGTATCTTGGAACTTGATGGTTCAGACATGATGGAAAGAGTCCACCAAGAACGGGCCCCATTTGGTCTGAAGACCTTGGAATACCGAAGTATGTAGTTGCCAGATGCTTGTGTCCTTCATGTGTCTAGCGTGCCAGTCGGGCACCTGGTTGAAACTCCCTGGTAGAGGTTTTGCCATCTACTGTCTCCTGAAACGTGGTTTCATGAGACCATAGTCCCAAAAGCTTCTGGCCAGGTCTGATAGGGTCTTGGAGCAGGTGCCCTAGCTGATTGATGTAGCGTACCGCTGCTACGTTGTTCATCTTAAGCAAGACACAGCACTTTGCCTGGTTTTTGGTCCAGGATTTGACTGCAAATGAGCCTGCCAGGAGTTCCAGGCAGTTGATGTGCATGGATTTTTCTTGAGAGGATCATTGTCCTCCGGTGGAAAAGTCCCCCCACATCTCGTGCCCCAGCCTGTACCGCTGGCATCGGTTTCTATGACTAGGTCCGGAAGAGAGATGCATATTGCCCGGCCAATTCCACACCTCCATGTGGGCGAGCCACCACTGTATTTCCTCTTGGACTTTCTCTGTTAGTGACCATCTGAGAGTAGGTAAGCCTGTTCCGGAGATTAAAAGTTTTGAGGCGTTGCAGAGCGCAGTAATGGAGGTGTCTCGGGAAGATCGCTTGAATCGAGGATGACAGAAGGCCCACCACTCTTGCGATTTTGGCATAAGGATGTGGAGGTTTTGTTCGCAAGTCGATGTAGCTTGTGTCTGATCTTGTTCATTTTCCGAAAGGGAAGACTGAGGGTGGCTCGTATCGAGTCCACCACAAACCTGAGAAACATCAGAGATTGAGTGGGAGTCAGGCTTGACTTCTGTTTGTTGATGATGAAGCCGGGGGATTCCGGGAGGGATACCGCCATCTGGAGATGCCAGGAGAGGATTTGGGGGCATTGGCCCATTAGGAGAATGTCGTCTAGATAGACGATGAGATGGACACCCTGGGGCCTGAGGAAATGCACCACCCGGCGCATGACCTTGGTAAAGCACTGCGGTGCCGAGAACAGGCCTAATGGGAGCATGGTTAATTTGAATGTCTGGCTCATCATTGAAACTGGCAGGAAGCGGCGGTGGGCGGGGGGAGATCAAGATGGTGAGGTAGGCGTCCTTGAGGTCGAGGTGCGCCATCCAATCATTCAGTTGAAGGAGGTCTTGCAAGGGATGAATGCCATCCATCTTGAAGTGGCGGCAGACCAACCACTCGTTGAACTCCTTCAGATGGATGACCGACCGATGCCACAGTCCCTTTTTTCTACAGCAAAGAGATTGCTGAGGAAACCTGGGGAGTGGTTCGTGCGCACCCCTTTGCGAAGGAGGTCCGCCACCTCTGAGTCCAACAGAGCAGCGTCTGTAGCCGAGAAGACCAGCGAAATAGGGGGCTTCCTTAGGGTAGGTTAGCCATAGAACTCTATGTGGAAACCTTTAATGTTTGAAGCACCCACCCGTCTGAGGTAATAGCCGCCCAGTTGTCGGAGAACTCCCGTAACCTGCCCACCAGGCGTTGATGAGAGAAAGGAAGTACACTCACCTTGAGCAGAGCCTTGAGCACCACCGCCTCTTGCGCCCCTGAGTCTGGGGTAGCTCCTGGTAGGGTAGAAGTTCCCAAACTTGGAGGCGTCTTAGTACTGTTCCATTTTATGGCTGAAACCTCTGCCTGGGGCTGAGGGTTGTAAGTTGCTAGCGGCTGCCCGAGCGCCCCCAGCCTCAGCCAGCCCTGGCGAAAACCTGGAGCATGAAGATGTACTTGAAAGACGCCTGTGCCTTATCTAAGGAGTTGAAGGTCTGAACAAATTTGCCTAGTTCCCTGAATAACCCCCTTTGGCGATGAGGCCAGCTTCTGACGTGGTAAGATCCACAATTTGGGTTCGATCTTGATGAGGAGCGAACGGTGCCTCGCTGTTGATATGGCGCAGTTCGTGCTCCCCAAAAAGGTACCGGCATGCTGGGCCCATCCCGAAAATACCTCTGGTGAGATGAGGGTACCCAACACCTTGGCGTCCTCGGGCATATCCAGAATGCAGCTTAGTGGGCCTGCAATGTCCAGACGCTTATACTGACAGGCCTATCAGGATCTGTCTATCCCTTTTCTGAGATCGTGCATAATTTTTCCCAGGAAGGTGGCCATGCACTCGTCTAGCTCTGTGGTCTGCGCCACCTTATCGCCCAGAGACGGACGGGCAACTCCTCCCTGAGACAGTCCCTTACTTCCTTATCAAAAGGCTTACACAGTCGTTCTGCAACATAAGCCGCGACTTTGGCCGCCGGGGCCCTCTTGGCGGAACGTGGATGGAGCAATTGCTCTGGGTCCAGCAGATCGGAGGCCCCCTAAAGGGTAGCACCTGGTGATATATTGGTATGGGTTGGCTGGGGAGAGGGGAACCAGGGCTGAGACCCCGGCTCGGCATCAGAGTCCAAAGGGGGATCTGTGTCCTGTTGGTTAGTGGGTGTGCTGGTAATGGAGGTATCCCCTGCGGACGGAGGTCCAGAAGGGCCAGGCACCGGCAGATCCAAACCCAGAGGGTGAGCGTGGTCCATGAAGGCCCTTTTCAGACATTCAAAGGCGTCCATGTCGATGCTGGTGCTAAAATCCCTTTTACGTTTAGGGGTGGTACAGGCAAAGTGGTAGTCCTTGGAGGGAGAAGGGGCATCAGCCCCAAGGTGTCTTCCCTCCCGGGGAGGGGTTTAAAGCAGCGCTCTGCGTACTGCTGGAGTTTCTGTTCAAGGGAGCCACTGCCTGTGTGACCATTGTAGGAAAGTAGGATCTGCTTCTTATGGTTAGCCCCACTTTTTGCTTGATGTTACACTGTTTTGACTAGTCTGACTGGGATCCTGCTAAACAGGACCCCAGTCTATCTGCTTTCTCCTTAATATGTTATGCCATGTACTTTGGTACACTCCAGATTGGATACTGGGGCACCCTTATAAGTCCCTAGTATATGGTACCCATGTACCCAGGGCATAGGTACCCCAGAGGCCTCCCATGGGCTGAAGCATGTATTATGCCACCCATGAGAGGCCTTGCAAAATGGAACTACAGGTCTGCCATTGCAGCCTGTGTAACCTGGTGCTTGCACCACTTACTTTAGATATAGGTTCACTATATCTATAGGTCACTACACTTAAAACTTATAAGTCGCCCCTATAGCAGGCCTTAACAATCCTGAAGGCAGGTTGCTGGGTTTTACGTGAGAGGGTGCCCTTGCATGAGCAGAGCCCCTCTGCAGCCTTTGGAGACCATTCTCCCGAGTTGTTCGTGACTCAGCCAGACATATAGGTAGAGGTGCATTATAACCTCGCGGTAAATGCTATCTCAAACGGCTTGAATAAAACATGTTGTGTTTGGTATCAAACAGCTTGAAATCATACCATGGATTCCACCCTTCTGAAGCGAGCTTCGTGGGGTCACTGGCCTTTCCGGTGCCAGCCTTCTTGACCCGGTCAGCACAAAATGGATGCTGCCGACCAGAGACACATTTCTGCCCTTCTGCTGCTGAGCCAAGCTCGAGCAGAGGAAGGCAGCACAATAGGCATCCTGTCACAGGGAGGTGTGACCACCTCCCAGACAGGATTTAGTGTATTGGGGCTGGGTAGGTGCACTTCCACAATGCCTGAAAGTCTGCACCAGGGGCACATTTGGTGTCCCTGTGCATAGTCCAGCTCAAACCAGTTCTGGGAGCCGTTGGCTCCTGCTCTGGCGCGAAACTGGACAAAGGACATGGGAGTAACCTCCCCTCTGTCCTGACCCTCCCCTAGGAGGGTCCCCTGAATCTGTCCAACCCTCTCCCGTGGGTACAAAAAGGGCTTACCTGGCTGTAAGACTTTAGATTTTACGTGGACAAGATTCTGCAACAAGAAACCACTGACCTTCGACCGTCTGGACACTCTGGACTTCGACTGGGCCCGACTTCATCTCCCCCTCCGTCCAAAGCATCGTCTGTGCCCTTGCACCATACAGGCTCTGTGCAGGACCTGTGGAGCACTAAGGACAACTGAAGAATCTCCCTTGGGGTGAAGGAGTCACTCCCCTGCATTCGCAGGCACTGCAATGCAACTGACCGGTCTGCTGATCCTGAGCTCCTGCGCATTCCGAAGGCTCCAGCAACACAGGAGGTGGGTTCCGAAGTTCCTTGAGGTCGAGCTGCCCTCTCACCGAGTTTGAGGCCAGTATCCCTCGTGGGGACCGCATAACCCGAACCCCTGGGATCCGCGTACATTTGCAAGTGCATATGCTTGTTGGCGATTCCCGAGCTTGTGCATTGGACTCTGTGTAATCCTGATCCCGAGCAGTATTTCCACCAAAGAACTCCAGCCTCCTCGCACCGAGTGCTCCGTGGGCTGGTACTTTGTGATCTTGCTCGAGGTCCCCTCACGACTCCTGGTCCTTCGACCTGTGGGTCCTCTTGAGGGTCATCTTGATTTCTATTGGGCTTCCCTGGTTGCTCCAGACGTGCCCTGACTCCCCATTACTTGGTGATTCCCCTGGACCTTGCTGGTCCACATTGTAACCTGCTTGACCTTCCTGCGTGGGTTGCTGTTGCCAAGGCTTGTTGGTGCTCCCGTCGGACACTGAACCTTCAGCACTCAACATCCTTCGTGGGACAGCTCGCATCTGGCTCCTGGTCATCCTCGACGTTTCCTGGACCTCGTGGCTGCAGAGTCCAGTATCCCTTCTTCGCACCTGAAGCACCCGACATCGGTGGGCATTCATCTACCGAGCCCCTGGTCACCCTGAAATGACCCAGACTCTGTCCCTTCTGCTTTCAGGTTCCTTCCATCACAAATCCACCCTTGGATTCCTATGGACACTTTCTTCCTTCCCGGCAGCAGCTCTTCTTTGCAACACCCCATTGAGAACAACAGCGGTTTCCAACACCACTCCAGGCCTATGCACCCGGCTCCTCTGGGATAGGTAACTCGGGTACTATGGTATCCACGGGTGGGGTGGCTCTCCAACCTCCTAAGTTCTAAAGGTTTTCCTCGAAGTCCACCGAGAAGGGTCCTTAAACATTAAAATTGTAACTGAGACTTCCCCATAGAATTGTACGGAGCACGCGGTCGTGTTAGCACACTGAACCCGTCCTCCGTGGGGTCCTTTTCTACTCACCTTGGGTGGTTCCTTGGGGTCCCGGCGATTCTACGTGTTCTAGACACTGTCTAGACTCCAGTCGTGGTTCTGATACCACTATTTTAGTAAATGGTTTGGTCTCCCCCTGGAGCCCACTGTGCATTGTGCTACTTACAGCTGTTTCTTTGCTAAAGTATTGTGTGCTTTTTGTTGTATCCTCGTGTAGAGGATACTAGAGTATTATATAAATAAATACATATTTTTATAACTACTGTGTTGTTATCCTTTCATTTAGTAAATACTAAAGGTGATATTCTGGTAAAACAAGCTGCTTTACATTCCTTCAAGTTTAAGCCTGAAGGCTGCTCTCCACAGCTACCACTAGGATAGCTTTCTAAAGGTTATCTTTGACCTCGTACATCATAAGGGTCGTTTGGACTGGTGCAAGGTGCCCACTTTAATTAGTGGACAGCATATACCAGGCCAACTTCTCACAACTGTCTTCAAGATAGAGGCATCCATGACCTCGCAAAAGTGATCATCTGTGGGGAGGTAAGTCATGCTGTCTTCCTCCAAATAGGTTTCCTCAACGTCACTCATGATGGGTAAGTACTTACTGGGGTTACCAGTGTCAATAATTGTTTTCTGGGGTAACCAGATAGATAGATAGATAGGGAGGTTGGGGTGGGGGTCTCCCATCCAGAATCAGACATCCCTGGGGGGACAATGACAGAGGAACTCTGCAGGACACCACTGCACCCTTATGGTATACTGGGATAATTCTGCACCTGGGCTGGTGTCCGAAAGGGCTGTATTTAGCCTGTTACAGTGCTATTCGCAGGTACAAACCCCTATATGGGGCATAATGCTGCAGGTGGGGGGCACAAAGGGAACTCTTGCAGGGCCTTAAATGAGGCACTCTGGCATCTATCAATGCTCCCGGCCGGCCGCACTGTCTAATTCCAATCAGGTACCTCGGAATGAGAGCGCCGGACCGGGAGACCTGCTAACAAGGTAGCGCATTGTATGTGACACCCTCTGGTGGTTGGAGGAACCACACCCCATCTGCCCCCGAGCGCCAAAGCGCGAGTTCTGAAGGGAAAAAGCAGCCACGGAGGAGTGACAAGCGTTCCTGCGACCATGCTGAGGAGAGAAACGGGAGCAATCAACAAAGCGCGCAAGCGTTACAGTAATAATCACATAATAGTACAATAAATCGTTTAAATAAGCAAAAAAAACTAGCAAAATTAAGGCCCAGAGGCACTTAAGTGGTTGCTGGAGCAGTGAAGACAGAGGAAGTTTTAATTGACCATACCCTTAGCAGGTGATACATAAGATGACTGGGAGTGTGTTAAAGGAGGTTGGATTGTAAAAGCGGCTAAGGTTGAGAGGCGACATGGAGGCAAGACATAAAGCAATCAATCCTGCTAATATGCAAAGTACAGTTTGGGCAGGACATACCTATTAATCTGAGCTCATAAAAATACTCTGAAGAATTAGTAATAATGTGGGATTTGTTTGCATGAACCAGAAGTGGTGAGTGCCTACCAAAACAAGCAGGCCCTATGCCCTGCTCCTTAGTGCTTACCAGGCACACAGCATGTGTTCTTATAGAACCCTCACCCTCATGCTAAGCATGTGGCATGCTTCATCATCGGATCCTCACCTGGTGCGGTAGTTCGCACCAGGTGGGCTCAACCTCGCAGTGGGAGTGAGCAATTTGATATTCTCTATATTTTTAGGGGATCTTAGGACAGAAAAGGGTTAAAAGTATCTCTAAGGAACTCTAACCCAATTCTTTAATAAGAGGGGCCCTGTGATATGGTTAAAAACATAACATGACACAAAGAGGCATTTACTGAGCCAGTGTGTCTATTCTAGGTCGACATGTTTCATCTTCTTTGCAAAATATACAGATTTCAAAAGGACCTCTAAGACCCTTGTACTCCTCTACTATACTGAGCAGGAGTTATGCATCCGCACGCATTATATGCAAGATCAAGAGATGGTTACCCAACCCTTCTATACAGGGTGAGTTGATTTGAAAACTAGAGATTATCCACTCTAAGAATCCTAAAAAAGGGAGAAGGGACTCAGAAACAGGATTACGTTTTTATTAGAATATGGATAGTGTAACAATGAACTCTTGCACTGCACTACCCACTCTAAAACCGTGACATCTCCAACCATAGAGATACCATCATCTATAAGCCAGGTTAAGTGACCTGGTGTGACTTAAAGTAACAGCTAGTGGTCAAAATGTCATGCAGTCTTCTCATTATCCGAGTGTATTCACACAGTGCATCACATATCCACACATAAAGAGAAGAGTAAATACATGAATGTAAGCTATCAGATTATCACAAAAGAGGGACTCTGGGCTTTTGACAGGTCCAGCATACATGCCCAAACTTAGGTAAATACGAGGAGTATGCAGTTCCTAACTGGGAGAGGGGGAAACAGGCTTATGTGGTCAAGGAATACAGGGGGAAAAGGGGTTCCTCCAATTGGAATGTAGGGCCCTCACACACCCGTCTGGGTGTCATGCTTCATCATAGGGCGTGCTCCTCGTCAGGTCGACACTGCAATACCTGACGGGCACCCTTTAACGGGCTCTTTGGAGGAGATCTTTTATTCCAAATTGCCGTTAGGTGCCGTGGGGGTGAGGTGGCCTAGACAGTGTAGATGAAGTGCGTGAAGGTAAGTGACCTAAAGGATGGTTAAAACAGGAAATGGAAGTGCCAAAGAAAACAATTTTAATCAATAGGCCTTCCAACCTGGTTAAAAAGATGAAAGGCGCAGTCCTGAGGTAATGTCTCAGATTGGCGCTATATTATTTGGTCAACATATTTCTCGCCTAATAGTCTTCTGATCTAGTGGCGATTCGTCAGGACCTAGTAAAATCAAATCTATCTACACAAAGGTGGTTGTCTGGTGATATTGCCCTGATTGATGAACCAACCTAAACAGTACTCTCAGTGTAGTACCTGGTAAGACATGACCAGCCTAGTAACAAATAGAAATATTAAACATTAGTTAGAATTGGGAAAACATTTCAAAACATAGCACACGTGTCCCCTGCGTGACATGCTCACTCCACACAGTGGTGATGACTAACAACCATGTGAGAGCCATGAGGGTAGCTCTCACTAGTATCATATTGTGACATCAGACACAAATGCAAATACAATTTGTGACATCAGACACAAATGTGTGCGGTGTAACTCTCACTAGTAGCATATAGTGTCTTTTGGCACAATTGTGTATGGTGGGACAACCCACCTAGGTAGCAGAACAAAATGGGAAACTCACCCTAATCGGGTCTTTTAATTACTGCATCAGTACCCGGCAGAAAAAGACACAAGGGGATTTCCCAGTGTCCTATGTGGGTATGCGGAGGGAAAAAGGGTATTTTAGAAGGTAACTGAAAACGGCCGGGCATATAGCAATGGCCATGGACTAAATTAAAAAGTGGTGTGGCTGCAAATAAAGGCATACTGTGGATGTCAAAACCAATGGTATCCGCGTAAGTAATCCATGTCTCGACACAAGGCATGGCGTGGCATCGTACCAGAAAACTAACATCGAGCACTGCTTGGTTAGTAATGGCGTGGTCAGTGCCGATACATGTTAAGTCAATAGTAAAAGTGGTAGCGTAAGAGGCCAAGCGATGCAATGAGGATTGCTCACTGGTGTTGTTGATGAGGTCAAATGTGCGGTGTTAGCTGTTGAAAGAGGGGGAAGAGAAAGTACTCAAGTTTGCTCGTTGGCAACACGCACACGGACCTACCCACAGCTGCCGGGAACCGGGAGGTGAAACGCCTACCGCTGTAAACCCTTAAGTAGTGCTCTGTAATCAGCGCGGGTGGGCGGGGCAATCTTAACGAACTATGCGTCAGCGCTAGACTGCTGATAGTTCAAGCGCGTCGTGGGTGCTGTATGGGGGCCATTTTGTGGTGGAAAATACAAGATAGCGGAAGAACTTATTCTTTAGTTAAATCGCCATTGTGTATAATGTCTGGGTGCCACGAGCGAGGGTATGCTCATGTGCAAGAGTTCAGTTATCTAAAACCATCATGGACACGTGAGACTTTTAAGTCTCCAAGACTAGGAGTGTGCTCATGTACAAGTGTCTTAAACCATGGTATGCACATGTAGGGAACGTCCTTGGTAAACGATTATTGGAAAATCGCCATATTTTAGTGGGAGGTAATGTTAGGCTAAGTGCAGAATTACTTAGTTGTTGATGTATACATGGCAAGGCAGATTAAATGAAGTAGGCCATGCAACTATGGTAAGGTGTTCATAAGGATCTCTGTAATATCTGTGAAAACCCAAAAATGATGATTTCATCTGATAGCCTCAAAAATAGGTAGGGTCCAATTAA